>OZ012664.1:11757163-12150077 GCA_963942545.1 Oxycera nigricornis
TCTTCTTTCGGCAGCGGATGTAGTTCCCCTTCCTTTTTGGCATGTTTTCGGTTTGAAACTAAATATGGAATGCTGCAACTGGTTTGTTTTTTAATCTTGTCTTCTAGGTTTCGATGTAATATTCTTTAGCATTGATTTTCTTTAGTTTTCTTGACCAAAAGTGACCTCTCTCGTGGGCTTGCTTAATAATTTCGCGTTGCAGCGCCCATGGTACCACTATGAGTTCGTTGCCGTCTATCAACATATAACAGGCAATTTTTTATGAAATAGTTGTTGAAAGTAGTTTTCTCGGCAAGAACGTCTATGAGTGCTTTAGTTCGTCGTCTTCAGTTTAAACGTACTTTAATTTGCTGTGTAAGCTATCGTTGTTGATTTTCATCACAGGATATCGGCTTTAGAGCATCAGCGTGGCGTATGCGGCAGCCTGCTCCGGTGTTGACTTCGTAGTTGAACTCCTGTAATAGGAGAATCCATCGAGCGACTCTGGTGCACAAATTTTTCTTCTCCAGTGTTTTGGCAAAAGCGTTGCATTCGGTCACTACTTTAAAGTGCATGCCTAGAAGATATACTCTAAATTTGTTCAAAGCAAAACCGTTTATTGATGCGTCAGTATGCAGCTCAGTGTAGTGCTGCTGATTGAAAATTTTCAATACAGGCCTCTCTGATATTAGTTTCTTTCTGCATGTTGAATGATGCAATTTCTTTCTCTTCCAAGCGTAACTTCGTATCTTTTTCATTAATCGGTGAGTGGTTTAGCAATCAACGAAAAATTTGGTATGAATTTTTGGAAATATCCAGCCTAAACCAGAAAACTCTGTAGCTGCTTTTGAGTGAAAGTCATGAGAACTTTTTAACTGCCTGCGTTTTAGTCGGAGATGGACTTATTTTCTGGTTCTCTATGTCGTGACCTAAAAGCTCGATTTTCGTTTCCAAAAAGTGATATTTTTTCAGTTAACCTGCAGTCCATATTCTTCGCAACGTTTTGATGACTTCTAGGGTTGTGAAACAGCTTCGTCTTCAGTTTTGCCAGGGATTATAATGTCGTCAATGTAAGGTAAAGCTATACCTTTACGCGTTAAGTCTCGAAATATGGGATTTATATGTCGTTGAAACACGCTGGGTTGAATTGGACAAGCCAAAAGGTACTCTTCGAAACTGGAACTGGCCGTTGTCTGTCACGATAGAAGTGTATTTGCGACTTTCTTCTTCAACGCTGATGTGGAAAATTCACTTTTAAATCAATAGCGCTTGAAACCTATTGCGTCCCTTCAGCCTGTCTAACTGATCTTCGATGAGCGGCAATGGAAAATGATCTCTCATGATTGCTTTGTTCATACGTCTATAGTCAATGCATAATCTAGGCGTGCCGTCACGTTTTTTACCAATACAACTGGGCTGCTATATTCTGATTCAGATGATTCAATAATTTCGTCTTTGAGCCATTATTCGATTTGGTCGTCAATCGTCATCGTTCTGTGTACGGCAGGCTGCGTGGTCTCGAAAAGATTGGGTACATTGTCTTTCATTATTATTTGCATTTTTATATTAGTTGACTTTATGTTTACTGGGTTGTAATTTTCGATTAGATTCAACACTTTTTCTTTATTGCTTCTGTTGCGTTATCGTTAATATCTATATTTATTTCTTTGTTATTAATAACGTTAATTTCATTAGGGAACTGATTTCACTTTTTTGTCTTTCGAATTTTGTTACCTTTATTCCATCATTGATTATTTGAACTTCAGCTTGCTTACAAAACTCTTCACCTAGAACCATTTAAACGTCCAAAAATTCTGTAGGCACTACTAGAAACGTTGATGTAAACTCTTCATTGTCTATTTTAAACTTTTGTTCAAATGAACCTGTTAGTTTTACTCTATTTTCACTGTTTTTAACTCCGAACCCCACTAAGTACAAGTTACATTCAATTAAACTTGTGTTTATTCAAACTTTCGTATGTCTTTTCCGTCACAATATTATATTTGCTTCCAGTGTTAATGAGAGAAGTGTATTTTTTTGGTTTTCCACTTTTACTTCTTTGCACATGAACATATGATCTGTTGTAGCTTGCGTGTGTTGCTTTTTTTCACGTTCATCATTTATTCTTGAAACACTCTTTATCTATATGACCGAATTTGTTTCACTTGAAGCATTTTTTACCTTTGCTTATATTTACACAGTTGCGGATGTATGGCCTTTAGCACCGCAATTGTAACACTCAATTTCTCTGTTCTCAGTTTTATTTGACACACTGTTATTTTTATCATCTTTAGGGGAAAATTTTTCCGATTTATCACGCACTTTCTCGTAGCACTTTATCTTTTCTTTAAACTCTGCTAGGTTTTAGCGTTATTCAGAATGTATTTCTTCACACTTAAGTCGTTTATCCGTCAATTACCATACTGGATTAGGGGCATTGTTTTCAATATACGCGTAAAGCTAAATCTTTCATAATTAGCAAATATTCTTGCACACTTTCGTTCTTCTTTATTTATCTTTCTACCATAAATTTATGTAACTGAGCACTGTTTGTCGTCGTTTTAAATTCATGGAAAATAGTTTTTTCAAAGTTTGCCAACTTGTAACACCTCGTTTACTCATGATGAACATTTTGGCTAAGCCTTGCAACGATCGCTTTGCAAAAATAATTTTTGCATTCTCGTCCCAGACCACATAATAGTAGCCATGTCTTCAAAATCGTTTATCCAAACTTCAACTGAAAACGTATCGTCACCATTGAATGATCGTATTGAATCTTCATCAACATCCCGAAAATTTAAAGCGAATCTCGAAATCATGTTTTCGTTATTCACTGACACCGCATCAAAATTTTGTTCACTCCCTGTAGAATGTGTGCACGTTGCTTTTGTTTTCACTTCGATCTTCCCGTTATCGAAATTTGCAGTTTTAAACACGTCGACACTTGTTTTGTAAGCGTTGTAGTCATCGGCTTCGTCTTCGTCGTTTTCTTCGTCTTCCTCGCTTTCCGCGAAATTTGCATCGACTAACAAATTTTCTCGTTTTAAGTTTCGAAATATATGGACGCAAATCGCCTTTGTTATGTTGTAAATGTCACAAATTGCAAATTATAACCAGATCGTTATTTGGACAATTTGTTCGCAACATAGTCCATTTTCGATTTGAATTTCGCGTCACTCCGATCAAAATCGAAACCTTCGAATTCCGTAAGCGTTTGCGATTATTCCGATCGCCACTATTTCCGAACACAAACTAGTGTAGTTGCGCTATGCTCTCCTTTTTCTGGTAGCGAAGCGCGTGTCGAATTTTCTCGAAACTCACTAATCGCGACATGCGTCTTTTAATTTCACAATATATGAAATCACTCGTCGTTTTGTTACTTTCTTTTGGTGGAGCCCCAAATATGTAGGAATTAGGTTTATTGAATCACTTTGATATCTCTATTTATTAACACTTCAACGCGTCGTCCTCGTCGTATCGTCGTCCGTCTTTCTTCTGACTTCTCTCCTGTCTCTATAATAAATAAGATCCTTTAATGCTGTTAATTGCTTATATATATATATATATATATATATATATATATATATATATATATTATATATATATATATATATATATATAGTAAGAATCTTTAATGCTGTTAATTGCTTATGATTTTGATGAATGACACAAGAGATTTTCAATAGAGATAAAATCTGGAGACTTTATTTTCATTCCAACATCTGCATACCTTTAACGCTTCATTGTCTTTCTACTCGTATATTATCCTCGTTGTTATCTTGACACCCTAATTTCAACACAATTTCATGCTGGCATACGGGAGCATCATTTTCTTTACGGTATCAGGCCTTGACAGATATTAAAAACATTGAAACATGTAAATGAAGTCGTAACAAAACAAGTCGCGAGGTTCGATCTTCAGGTTCACATGGTCAATTTCCCAGTCTACATAAATACTAAAAATATTAAACACAATAATAATTATGAAAATACTACTACTCTTGTAAAGTATTGACTACCAAACATTTTACCATTCAAAGCGTTGATTACCACGAATGCAAATTTGATTGATTTTTTTTGGTTTTCAAAATTTAAGCAGATTTTTTATTGAAATTAAAACACTGTGAAAACTACTCAAAGTCCGCTCAAATTATGCAATACTAATAAAATGACCTTCTAGGGGTCAAAACAACAAACCCCTGCGAGAGAAGTTTCCGAAAAACTAATCAGCTCTTAGGTTCGCAAAGACGCTTCGATTGACACCTCAACAAAGTCCATACAACTTTTTTTACGTGAGTTATGCTCGTAGAAATAAACTGTCCACGAACGTACGTAAATCTCTCTTTCTAAAAACCATTTGAGTATACTCTAAAGACCTCAAAACGTAATGAAATGTTGAAAATTCCAATGTCGATTTTCGAGGCGATTACAAGAACTTCCCATACACAGGGAAGTTAATAATCTGTTTCTGTGGGCTCAAAAATAAAAACATTCGCTAACTACCTATATCTTAAAGATATTGATTCTCATCTTCAGGCTCATTCCATTAGCTTCTCTAAGATTCAAGAAGTTTATTAAGGTCCTGAACTTTATGTAGATAAATTTAGTTATTCAATGTAGCTTATGGCTGTGATTAAACTGAATTTTAGCTTTCCCACTGATTTTTGAAAATTAAACTCTTCATGCACCAATGATATTGAGTATTCAAACTTTTTCTCTTACATTATACAGCCAAGTATATTACAACTTCATATGGAAAATTTTTGGTAAGTAAAGCACATGAAAATGTTCCAATACGAATGCCCTCGCATCAAAAAGAAAAGTAAAACGACATCACGAACACTTGGACGCTAAGGATATGGATGCGACTCAGCAGCCGCATCACCAAATGAAACGAGTCATCGAGTCGAAAGCCCCACAAGAATGCCTAGCTACAGTTTCATCCCCAAAACCAAATCAGGTAATTCTATTGTAGCGTTATTACCTAATTTTGCTGTTGCTCATTCGTATTGTCAAACTCAGAAGTACTTAGATTGAAAATGTTTCTGAGTTGAACTTTCGCCGTGAATTGAGGGGAGACTATTTGATACGAGAAAATATCAAGTTTGATTGAAGGAATCGCACCCCTGAGACTTACCATCTTATTTGGCAAAAGTAATAGTCACAATCATTCTCTTCTCAATGCCGTTTCCGACACTTGGGTGTGTTTATATATCACTTGCGTTTTGTTTTCTTTCTACTTTTCATTGTTTCAGAAGATTTATTTTGATTGTTATTTAGTACGTGCACAGATTTTGTTAACGTTGGTCCAATCACTTGAAATGTGTTAGAATCTTAGACCCGTAAAGAGAATAGCTATCATTAAATTAAATTACAGCTTATTTAGAAGTTGCTCCATTTGAGATGAATTTTATGATAGAGGATATTACCGGCGTGAGAAAAAATTAAAAGTGGTCTCAGATATTTTATTATTTTAGATTTTTTGAGATGGATTTTAGTCGTGTAATATAATATTTGAAAACGGCATTTAAGCTATATTGTATTTATGTTTTTTATTATTGTTGCAAACCTAGTATGGACTCACTTTAAGTGTAAATACATACAAAACATTAAACCCACAGTTAATATTTTTTAAAACATGTAACTAACATTATGCTAGTGTAAATATATACAGGAAATCTGAACAACGCTCGAACTTTCGCTATGAAAAACAATATGAAAAATATATGAAAATATATATAATACCTTTGCGTGCGTACTGTATTTACATATATACGTTGATTGATTACCTCACCTGATTTAGTTCAACATCTTGATTCAACTTCTAATAGCAACTGTTAAGGCTCTAATACGAAAGTATTGATTATACTGTTTGCACCAAGTGCACCATATTAAGAACTATAAGATCTTTGAACTTATCAGTCCCACTAAGTCGAAAACTTAGTTACGTTTATTTGGATAATGTCGAGCACTTGTGACTGATATTTAAGTTTCTTTTTAAATTTTTTGATGAAGTAATGTGTGCTCTTTCGGTGTGCTTATCATTTCGATCAAAGAAATTAGCCCATAAAAGAGCAACATACCTAAAAATAACCAAACATTTTTAATACCCTGGGATCTTTTCAACTTTACAGAATTTTTGAAAAGTGTAGAAGTCGCAATGGTATCGTAAAACTGTGTCTTATTAAGGTCAGATCACTACCCGTGACTATTATTGCATCTAACTTCTTTGTTTTGTGCCCGTTTTCGTCATGCTCGATTGTAGATACTCATTATCGCCACTATTTTCTTTCTTCTATTAAAAAGCTGCTGGATCAATACTCTGGCAATCTTTTTCTTTGTTTGCCTATCCTTTTTTTCTTTGATCTTACTTTCAATTTGACGTCAACCTGCATTCATTCACAATAAAGCAGTCTTTCCTTCGTTTTTTTGAACTACGAGTATCAAGAATTGACTTGTTGATAACGACTTCAGATATGCTTGCAGTATCGTACTGAATGATAAAACGAACGTAAGAAACTAGTTGAACGAGGAGTTTATTGACATAGGTCACTTTCTGCAAAATCTTTTCACGTTGATTTTGAGCCATTTCTTTGAATTCAGCGAAGATGAAACTGAATGCCAATAATATGATTTCTTTACAAACTGCGCTTTATTTATATCATAAATGAATACTTCGACAAACGGTTGAAAACTGACTTTCTTTTCCAAATTATTTAAATACTATGGTTTGTTTCCATCTCCTAGACTTTATTCTCACATAAAAATTTGTACATCTTAAATACTAAAATTGTCTTCCTCTGCAAGGCATACGCCTTTTTATTGCTATACAACTTTCATCTCAAGATATACATCTTCGCCTAGAAATGTAAGAATAACGGTGCATTTATGGAGGGAAAAAATTTTGCTCATAAAGAAGCTTATTTTTTTTGTCTCATTGATTTTGGATAAACAACTTTAAACTGGACACGAGTCCAGACATTGCAAAGAACAGACCCATTCAGACACTCGGAAGAGGAAATTATGTATTGCCTATATACCTTAGTCCAGAATTCATAATTTTATTCGATATTTTCGTAAAAACTAATCAAAATATAATGTTTTTACTTTGTGTATTTTCCAAAAAGATTTTCAAAACACAAGTTTTTCTAAAAGTCTACACATCCCTGATTAATTCTGGTCCGAAAGACAGATCGCAAAACCTAGATTATTTTTTGGAACATATTGTTGCCACTCCATAAATCTGCACGATTTTACAGAACTTGTCATGGCAACGAAATAATTTCAAAATAAAAAAACCGCCTATCATCCAAAATTGTTTTGCATTGCATAAATTTTTCCTGTGAAAATGGAGCTAAGTCCTAGTAATTTTTTATCGTCTTGTCTAATAAGTTGACTCTCAAAGGTGCAATTTCTCTTTTGCAATATATTTAATTCCAGATTATAAGGTTGCTCATTCAAATGAGCATTCAAAGAAACTGTAACTTTGAGGTAGGTGTGAGATGTATTTTGCAATAAGTTTAAGGAAATGATTTAAGCCAAGGACCACTTCCACATCGATGGTTTGCTCGATAGTAATATACTAATCTATACAATATATACATACATTTGTTTTAATGGTCGCAGAAGATAATTTTTCTCAAAGCAGATTCTTGGAACCGCGAATTTGATTATAGTGCCTCATTTGTGTCTCATTCATGCCTTGCAGTTATGGTCGAAATATGCAACTTTTCAATCCTTCATGTCTGCATTGATTCTAAAACCATTAGCACAACTAAAGATGCATACCACTAGTTGAATAGTGGTCAACATTTTAATAAACTTGGTTTTCATTTTTTAATAGGTCGGAACTGTTTTGCTGTATGGAATACCTATCGTTTCATTGTACATAGAATCACAAGAGAGACTTTGTTTAGCGCAAATCTCGAATACATTGCTAAAACAATACAGCTACAATGAAATCCACAATCGGCGAGTCGCGCTTGGTATAACCTGTGTGCAGTGTACTCCGGTGCAGCTGGAGATTTTACGAAGAGCAGGTGCTATGCCAGTTAGTTCACGCCGATGTGGCATGATTACGCGTCGTGAGGCTGAGCGTCTGTGTAAATCTTTCCTCGGTGACAATGCTCCACCACGTTTGCCAGAGGACTTTGCTTTCAATGTTCATCACGAGTGCGCATGGGGATGTCGTGGATCGTTTTTGCCTGCTCGCTATAATTCGTCGCGTGCAAAATGCATCAAATGTGCTTACTGTGGTCTATTTTTCTCACCAAATAAATTCATCTTCCACTCTCATCGAATTGGACCTGGAGATAAATATGTTCAACCAGATGCAGCAAACTTCAATTCTTGGCGTCGCCATATGAAATTGAGTGGTAACCCACCTGAAGAAATAGTTCATGCGTGGGAAGATGTCAAAGCCATGTTCAACGGCGGAACTAGAAAACGTTTGATAATATCCTCATCAAATGGGAGCAACGATCAACATGGGCGAATTATGAATGGTTTAAGCTCCCCAAAGCGCATGAAAGAATCTTCTGAAAATGGTGTGAACCCATCGCCCATTCATAATGCAATTTCAGTTACATCCGCCCAAGCAACTCCGGGGACACAAAATCAGTACACTGTAAAGCTTCCACAATTGCCTACGGGCAGTCTCATATCATCCATAGGTAACAACCAAAATTCTACCATGTCATTAACTGTGACAACACCACCAGATTCAGGATATATAGCGTCATCTACAGCTTCTACGCGAATTCCTACAATTTGCTCAGACATTCACTTGCCGTTCACACGTGGTTTTATGATGGACTATATGTGGCATGCTCAGACAAAAGCCTCTACTTTTCAACTTTCAAATTATGCATTGCCGTGGATAAAGCGTCCTAGTTCCCTTTTTCTTAACCAACAGCAGCATCAACAACCATCGCCACACCTTGTGAGTAACACATCAGCTGCAACATTAGTTTCTGAGATCAGCTGCGATGAAGAAACTTTCGTCGGTAACGATTCCATTCCTTTTCTTATAAACTCATCATCGTCACAACAAGCTCAGAAAACTTCTCACCCTTGCTACAATAATTCAGCATTTAGGCCAGTGAAGAACTACCAAAAGCAACATCAGCAATGCAAATCAACCACTGCGATAGTGTTAGGAAGCGCAGTGCATTGCCTAGATGATGATCAGCAGACCTCATCGAGTCGTAACTCGCGTGATGAAATCGTAAGTGGATCAGCTACAATAAAAGAGTCTTTGTCAAGCGACGATGAAATGGTTGACATTGAGACTACAGAAGAAGAAGAAAATATTCAGTATCGTGGAAGTCAAACAGAGCCAAAAACTGATGAAATGCATTACCGCCATGTTGAGGAATTATTATCTGTGAAGATGCCACGGCCGTCACCAGTGACCGTTGACCATGAAATATCGAACGATATGAATTGGGACAATACTAACACGGATTATTTGAAAAGAAAGGTAGGTTCATATATTCATTATTAACTTTATTTAATCGACAATTAAATCAATTGCCATTCTATAGACATTATTATCAAATAGTATTGACAATTTTATCAGATGACGAACAAAACTCAATAGTTTTATCAATTTAATATAATAATTTGATGATTCAACTTTAATCAGATAAATATGCATTGGAACAAAAATGCATAAGGTTACTAGTTGAATATTTAAAACAGTGGATTTTTATGAATCATTTCCGTACAAAGACTCAGCTGCGGTGAGTTAAGATGTACAGGGATTTATTTTCATATTTTCTGCAGAAATTAGTTGAAAATTTGTGTTTCAAATCATGTCTGTAAGTTTTGCATTGACGACAAATTTATTAGGTGAAGGGGTTTTATCAATCATTCTAACATTATAACAGGAACAGTCACAAATAATTTTCTGTATTAATTGTTGTTCTGACAAGCCCCCAGAGGTCAACACGAACAACTTCGCAGTAATATCTACATAAATATTAAAAATAACGGCGATAATAATAGCAATGGAAATAACAATTTTCAAAGCAATAATAATGATAAAAACTCATTACAGTAAATATAATGAGTCAACATTATTCGCATTATTTAACCACTTATTATTTATAGAAAATAAATATTGACTATTCGACCATTAAAAATTATGCTTCTAACCATTGATTGCTAGAAGATTTCATAGTATTCAAATCTCTAAAATGTATATATTTTACAACCTTTTACCGGTTAAACAATTTTTAATATTTTTGTTCAGGTACAGAGTAAGAGAAATAAAGTACGTAGCTTGTAGATTCTAACATGTAGCGGTTTTGAGGCAAATCCGTAAAAGAATATCTCCCTCCTGATTGCGTCTCTTTCTAACAAGGTTTCGAAATGATTTTTGATTTTTTATAAAATTATACTATTTTTATTATATTTCATTTCGTTTATCGGTTAAAAGCTTGTGACATACAACCGGACAATATTTCCACAATAAAAGAGTTCCGTCGAAGTACGATACGATGGAAATAGCTTTAACGAAGCTGGGAAAAAAATATATGATGCCTAAGTTAAGGCATGAAGTCGGTGATATAAGAGCGAATTGTATATGACAGTAATACTAACGTTAGTTGAAGTGCCCTCTAAGCTTTTCCCATCTGCTAGAAAACTCTACGGCCAAGACTATAAATCCTGAAGCTTGAAGTAAAAGAAAAGCAGATCCGAGCAACACAAGATCCCAAACATCATATAATATTTTTTTTTGAGATTTTACGCTTGGAATATACAGAAAAGTCAATTGAAATATAGACCATCATTGTCGAGCTGTTAGAAATATCGATGGTGATTGGATACCATGTTGATTGCATAGCGTAGTCGAAAAATAAATAATGAAACAAAGAATATAGTGTTTGTAATTTTGTTCGTAGCTATGAGCAACTCTCTCTGTCGTGACATTACATTACTATTTTGATATCGCGAAAGGATGTTGACCGGTAATCGAACGAACGTCAACTTCGTAAAAACCAAATACGCTATTGCTGCCGCAAATAACAAAAGTGTTGAGTGCACGTCATGGCAAAAATAAAATGGTGCACTAAATTCCCGATTCAACACTAGCGCTCGGTAGAACTGTCCAATAGAAGGCCATTAAGAAATAATTACGAATTGAAAAAAAAGTTTTAAAAAGTTGATACCCTTTCGTGCAAAGGTCAACTTATTAATTTTTCTTACAAGCGAAATATTTGTAAGAAGATGATAAACAATCGTCAGAGTGTTGAAACCTAACCGATTCAGTGTTGATGTGAGGAACACAAATTCCTGTACCTATTTAATTCCATCAATAAGTTCATTGAGTTTTTACTCCTGGAATCGAAATATGCAGACTTATTTCGGTGGAAATTATGAATCATCTCTTTTCTTAACATAATGTGGATCACACCCCCTTGTTGGATTACACTCAATTAAATGGTGCTCTTTTCCAAAGGGGATTTTTTGCTACAGCAAGTCCATGTCAGTTTCTCAGCGGCCTCGTGCTTTTTTCGAAATATGTATCTTCACTAAAGAATTGAAAAGAACACTTGATGTAGTAAACTCCAAACAACTATGTAACATTTAGAAGAGGTTCGTGTTGATTGTACAATGCCAAACGTTGGATATGTTTTCTGTAAAGCAGTGGTATTTTTATCATGGTAATGATCCCAACAACAATAAGACCAAAAGCCCTTATGTCAGATTACTAATATAATCCCTTGAAATTCTCCTTAACAATATTTTCCATTCCAGTGATTCGTTTCAAATCGCCTGAAATGCCTGGCAAGGGAGAATTATCACCAATTCACTTTCTGATACTCTTTTCAATTATGTTTGCAACCGCTACAAACAGAAATTTGGCTTTTAAATGGAAATAACGTGGAGAACGAAGACTAGCAAATCCCATTGAACAGGACTACAGTATTGGCGTTTACTTTCCATAGCTTACCAATGTTTGTTTACATGCCGTTCATTTCAAGTCCAGGCGCAGGTTATGATGCGCAATTCAGAGAACTGACAAATCTCTGCAATACGACAATCCCATGAAATGGTAAATAGTTATGTTCAATAAACGTGCTTTTATGGGGAGGCGTGCTCTTACAAGCCATTGGCTGGAGATCCTGCAAAAGGAAATAGTTCGAATGGAAGAGGCAATGTTCGCAAAGGAAGCGGAAAAGAATATTTACATTTTGTGGAAAGTGATGTCATGAAGAAAATGTCTGATAGTCATAGGATGTAATTATGGGATCTTACCCATATGTTTCTGAAATTCTCGTAGTGCGGGCAAGTAACCAATCCGATTAATTAATTAACAGATCTGCTCTAATTGATATTAGGCATTTAATCGGCAATTTGTTTTTGCCAACGGGGTTTGCAATGTAGACTTATCAACGAAACGGGTGTAATAAAATGTCAAACATTTACACATTCAAAAAAGATGTTTTCCATCCGATTAAATAGAAGGGAGTGAGTTGCTTGCGGCCACTTTTTGGCTTTGATTTAATACAAAGACGAATTTCAGTTTTGATGTATGTATACTAATCCTACCAACAAAGGTTTATGGGGATGAATAACTAAAGTAGCAGTATACAAAAATTATGCCGCGGGAAATATGTAAATGAATGTATGCGCTTTAAAATAATTTGCAAGAACTATGCAATATGTGATAATCCTAGTGCAAAATTTTTGTGACGAACTTTGTGGAGACAAATACATCGATCGAATATATTCATGAACTTGTCATGATAAACTAGTGCAATGTAAATAAAATGTTTGGGCTCTATAGTTACGTAGAAAAATAGAATGT
The DNA here is from genome assembly GCA_963942545.1 of Oxycera nigricornis. NCBI lineage: Eukaryota > Metazoa > Arthropoda > Insecta > Diptera > Stratiomyidae > Oxycera > Oxycera nigricornis. Next base: position 11,769,960 of record OZ012664.1, read on the forward strand.
CAAAGTTGCTAAAACCGCTAGAATACGACGATTAAAAGTTAATTTCATGAAAATCGAGAACATTCAGCAATCTGTTATGGTCAATTGATGTTTTTCAATGAAGAAGTTCAATATATAAATTAATTACACGATTACCGATTTACTTTAAAAAAATTATTGGTTGCAATCGTACAGATCTAAAGTTCTTTTTAGACTGACTTAACGACTAGCTCTTAAATCCTAGGAAAGGTCGGTCTGCTGATCTTCCCACGTGAGTGCGGCATCAGCAGGTTGGCAAAAATAGGTTGGCGGAAATTATCCAGACGGTGTCAGGTGGAATGGTGCAATTCAAGTAAATTCAGGTGCGCGTGTTAGACTGTAATCTGATTATGCGCCTTTTGAGAGACTCGTCGTTAACTCTTCCCCCTTTAAGTTGAATGTCCCCATTCAACTAAAATAAAGGTAAATTGTAGAGACTTCTAGCGTTAGATATTGCAGGGAGGCTTGGAGGCTCTTCGCTCTGGACCACAGATGTTAAGGTAGGTTGTCTTGTTTCAAGGGTCACATGCGTGGTTGCCGTTCTCCTGGCCATACAGGCAATTTGACCAGGATCAAAACAATGAAAATTATTGCAAATAGGCTATAATTCGTCCATTTAGTAATTTTATTCTCCTCCTTGATGAGATTGAGTTTCCTGGTGTTGTTCAGATGAATCTCCTTCATCAGCTCTAGAGATAGTATCTCCTCGATGTCTTTTTCGCCAGAACTTCGTTATAATATAGGAGGTAGAACCTGAATGCTTTGCGTTTCTTCCGCTCGGAACTTTAAGTTGTTGATGGTGACCGTTGTATTCCTGAATTTTATTAAGTAAGTTGCGTGGTGGCGTTTTCACCCACTTCGCCTTTGAAGTCGTTGATCAAGATTAAGCCGCTTGATATTTCTTCTACCGATGATACGTGGTGACCGTTCGTTTTGTTGCATACCGATGCCTTTCCCTTTAATAGGCTAGGCATTCAGAATAAACCACTTATATCTTCTAAATTATTTCTATTACAAATCGTAAGATTGTTAATTGATTTACATTTTCTCTTTATTTGAAAGTAATTACTGTCATGTTTTATTATGGATTCATATAGAATTTTGCTCACAATGTTATTTTTTTTAATGGGTTTTATAGAGAATTTCTCAAAATTTACTGTTGTGGTTCTAGGGACATTTATAATGTAAAAAAGATGTCGGCAAACTCTAGTGCTTCTTCGACACTGTTATATGGGACATTATCTTCTTCAAAATCTTTAATAATTCTTTTGACTTCGTTTCGAGAGAAAACTTTTGAATTAATTATATTTACTTTAGCTAACTGTTAACATTGAACAATAGTTTCTAATTCTTCCTTTATAATTCTTACTTTATATTGTGTATTAAGTGCTAAGATATTCTCAAAAAATTTCTCTTTTTTGATCACATTTAAAATTTCGTTTGTTACTGTTGTTATTTTATTAATTCCTGCATTATGTTCCTTATTTAATAGAAATTGTTGATTATCATTTTTTATCAAATCATTGATTTTTCCGCTAATTAAAATGAGGTCATTGTGATCCGGGTTTTCCGCGACCCACTTCCAGGCAGAACCGACGAAATCTGGGGATCTTGTAATGAAATGAGGAGAAAGAAACTGGTTGACGAACGGTATCCCTTTTTTTTTTGCTCGAAAATGGATCACTTCCACAGGCCATGCGACCTGATCAACCGCTCTAAATCAACTCCACCGGTCCAATCTCGTCGCTAGCGGGATCCCTGTTTCTTCGGGGCCTGCCACGACTGACCAACCGTTTTCACTTGTTGCCCATGAGGCGGCATGAGGCAGTGGTGGCCAACTCAGCGGCTGTGCAACATTACAACACTGGCATGAGTGCGCCGGCCACCGGAGCAGACGTGCCTGAAGACTCTGGTTTAGGGTCGAATGTCTTTGGCGTGATATAAATCTCAGACCTTGTTATAATGTTTGTTGATCGTTCCCACTTGTAACGTGTCAGTAAGTAACACAAATCAAATAATAATTAAATTGCAAGAAAAATGAGTAACAAGAATATTTCAAAAAAAAACTAATAGTTGAGCTTCCTTGAGGGTTATTCTCCAATCAGACCAATGCAAGGACCTCGGCCAAGATAAATAGTTTCCACCAAAGTTCAACTTCCAGCGAGGGTGCACATTAACTTCATTACAAAGAGAGAGAAAAATTGTTCCCGAAAAAATATCAAAAATTTACCGAGGCGAGTGAGCAGACAACTCCGAGCTGTCAGAAGAGCGGACGAACGCACGCGCGATTTGGCACTCAGTGCTTCGTAATTCCTGCGACCCTGTCATCCCGGATACGCGGCTCACTTCACCTGTACTGCATTCAAAAATTATAGAGAACTCCGAATACGCAAAGGCAAGGTACAGATCGAATCTTTCACGAGACCAATCAAGGTAGGTTTTACCCTCCAAGTTGGCAATTCTCAAGCGAAAGAGACGAGCCTCCTTGCGCGTACGAGTACACAGGACATCACGTTGGGATTTCCTTTCACGAATCAAAAAAAAATGGCAGGAGAGTTGGACGACCTGCACTTCAAAAAAAATAACCAAAGTAGACTATTGCTCACAAAGTCCAACTTCTCCATTTTGTGAGTAACCCCATTGGAAAACCCTGGATCGGTAAGATCAATTTCCAAGTCAACATCTGACTGGCGATAAGCTGTTTGGAGGCCCCATGTTGGGCGCCACTGTAATGAAATGAGGAAACAGAAACTGGTTGGCGAACGGTATCGCTTTTTTTTCTTTCCGCTCGAAAAATGGATCACTTCCACAGGCCATGCGACCCGATCAACCGCTCTAAATCAACTCCCCTGGTCCATTCTCGTTGCTAGCGGGATCCCTGTTTTTTCGGGGCCTGTCACGACTGACCAACCGTTATCACTTGTTGCCCATGAGGCGGCATGAGGCAGTGGTCGCCAACCCAGCGGTTGTGCAACATTACAATCTTTTGGTTTTAACCATACCAAGGTTGTCGATCATTTTGCTTATTTGCTCTAGTTCGTGGGTTAATAGTGGATGGAAAGGATGATTTTCTGGGACGTGTTGATTGACCATGGTTGAAGCTTCGGAAATAAAATTTTTAAATTGCTCAAGTTGAAAGACCTGGATCAGCTTGACATTGCCATTTTGAATTTTTGCCTCTCCAGTTTTAATTGCGACTACTTGAGATCTTGAGATATCCGCCTTCATCGAAGGACACACGTACCTGTAATGAATTTAATTTCTAATATCACTCTTGTGAATACATCTTCCGGATTCGGTAATTACTAATGTTGTTCTATCTTCTTTTACAATTTCTTTTTGATACCTCGGAGTTAATTTTGAGCCTTAACGTTTGTTATTTTTCACGTAGATCGCTTGTCCTACCTCGTAACTTTTAGGTTGTTGCCTCTTCTGATTATGCAATTTTAAGTCCTTTTCTTGCTTCTTTTCCAAAATGTCGATGTTATCCCTACGAGATTTTTCTAATTGTTCCGGACTTGTCCAAACTATTCGTCCGTAGAAAACTTCAATAGGTTTTTTTCCCGTGACCGAGTGAATACTACAATTATATTCGTAAACTGATCGTTCCAGGAGCTCTTGGAACGTCCTTTGAATACCGTCGGTCTTGAGGCACCTCATTATTTCTGACAATGTCGAATGAAACCTCTCCACTTGTCCATTAACCTCGCTTTTATAAGCTGGGGTTTTATAGACATTGATGCTGAGTTGGTCTTGCATCATTAACAGTATTGAAGCAGAATTTAATGACTTTTCGCCATTCATTATCACGCACTTGGGTATTCCATAAAATATCAGTATTTCCCTAAGTGGACCTCTAACATCTTCTATAGCCCTTGATTTCAAAATCTTCGCTTGGGCTAATTTACTTAATTTGTCCAAAGCCGTGAGAACAAGACGGCCTTCGGTGGAATAGACGTCTATATGAACAGTTTGTCCCGAAAATTCAGGAATGGGAGTGGCCATTAAGACGGGATGGTTTTGATGTCTTCCATATTTGTTCTCCTTACATACCGAGCACTGTTTTACTAGGCTTTTGGTATTAGCAGACATCTTTGTAAAATAATAGCTCTCTAGGATTTATAGTTTATTCTCGTTGGCACTACGGTGAGCTCTTTTGTGGACGGTTAATATAATTCGTTGGGAACGTCTTGAACTACTTTTTGTGTGAAGCGAATTTTGTAAATGCTAAAATAAAGTGGATATAATTCTTGAATAATACCCATAACAGCTTCTTGCGTCATGATACCGTTTATTACACCAGGATTTAGGAATCTTCTGAAAATGCCAATTAAATTTTCCCTGGTATAGCTGGGCTCGGTGAATACATGCCTAAGGTAGTGAAGAGCCTTTGTAACTGATAAGATGATTCGGAAAGAATTAATAGGGGTTTCCACTGATGAGATGAGGTTATGCCCCGAGTTTTCATCGCTGTGAACGCTGGCTGACACGACGTTAACGTGAGATCTTCGAAGCGGTCTTGAAAGAGCATCCACTACAACATTTGCCTTGCCGGGTTTGTACCTTAATTCATAATTGTACTCCTCCAGCGCAACTTTCCACCGTTTCATTTTTAAGTTCGTGTTCCTATTACTGAGGGCGTACGTAAGAGGCTGATGGTCCGTAAAGATGATAACTTTTCTTGTCCCGTATAGAAAGTTTCTTAGCGATACAAGAGCCCAAACTATGGCCAGCAACTCTTTTTCATTAGCGGCATACTTCTCCTCGGTTTTGTTGAGGGTTCGCGAAAGAAAGGTTACGGGTCTGTCCTCCTGGAAAAGGACTGCTCCTAGCGCGTACTGCGAAGCATCAGTGGTCAATTCAAAGTTAGGATAGTACAACATAACATCCTGAGAGATCAGAGTTTTCTTAATCTTCTCAAAAGCCTCGACTGCTACTGTATCCAATTTGATTTTTATTTTACTGGAAATGTTCTTCGAGATTCGGCCTTCTTCTCCCCTTAGAAGAGATGTTAAGGGTTTGGCGAATTTTTGCAAAGTCTAATATAAATCGTCGATAGTAGCTTGCCATTCCAAGGAATGACCTGAGTTCTTTCAATTGTGTTGGAGGCGGTAGATTTGCAATGGCTTCCACCTTTTTCGGGTTAGCCTGAATACCATCCTTTGAAATAATGAATCCTAAAAATTCAACGGAATCCTTCATAAATTCACATTTGTCCACCTGTACCTTTAGGTTTGCTTCCTCTAGTGTTCGGAAGACGATGTCAATATTTTTTAGATGTTCCTCCTCATCTTTGCCATATATAACTATGTCATCAATGAAAATTTCACATCTTTTACCTATGTGATCTCGTAGGATTTCATCCAGCGCTCATTGAAATGTTGGTGGCGAATTTTTTAAGCCGAAGTATAATCTGGTAAATTCGTATTTCCCGCCGTTTACAGAAACGCTGTTTTCTCCATATCCGTTGATTTGCAGCGCGTGCTACTTATGATAACAGTATATATCGAAAATCACGCGTGCGCTGCGCTAATAAAACATCACACGACGGCTACTATTTCAATTCTAATCTATTCGGTACAAACATATGACAGATGTACATTGCTCTCTTGTTGAGTGCTGTATTCGCAAGATCGCTACAATACCCCCCTCCAAGTGACTCGAATCACTTTTGAGTTACGAAATGCACTTTCCACTTGCCTGGATATGTCTTCACGGGTTGTTGCATCGTTGGCGTAGTAGGCTGTTGTCCTGCTGGGCTTGACGTAGATGGTTGCGGTGCACCTGTCAGCTGATCGGCTTCGAAATAAGCTGGTTTCAAACGCTCAGTTGATATCTCGACCGGTGTTCCATTCACGTTGACTCTGAAAACTCTGTCTGACGTTCTCGCTACTACTGCAAAAGGTCCTTCATACGGTTGCTCGCAAGGCTTCTTCGTGGCATCGATTCGTACGAATACGTGGGTGCATTCGTGCAAATCCTTGTGTATAAAAGCTTTTTGTCGTGAGTGATGCATCGTTGGAGTCGGTTTAATTCTTCGCATATACATACGTTCGAAATCGTCTTGCGAGATGCATGGGTCCAATGCTGGATCGTCGTCGGTGAACGTTTCGCCTGGAACTTTAAGCGTTTTTCCATACACAAGTTCGGCTGCTGTCGAGTTGATATCCTCTTTGAAACTCGTGCGGAGGCCAAATAGTACTGTTGGTAGAATGTCTACCCATTCCGCTGTTTCGTGACACATAATCGCTGCTTTGAGCGACCTATGCCACCGTTCTACCAATCCGTTTGACGCTGGGTGATAAGCCGTCGTTCTCACTTTGTTTATACCCATTAATTTGGCGAATGCGTCAAATATTCGTGATTCGAATTGCGCACCACGATCCGTCGTAATGGTGGCTGGTGTGCCAAATCTCGAAATCCATGTCGCATAGAATGCTGTCGCTACCGTTTCGGCTGTCATGTCGATGATTGGAACCGCTTCTGGCCATCGCGTATACCTGTCGATCATCGTGAGGCAGTATCGATAACCTCTGGAGGTCGGCATTACGATAATGTCAAGGTGCACATGATGGAATCGCTCGCTTGGCATTGATATGTGCTGTGGTACATTTTTGATGTGCCGACTGACTTTACTCCGCTGGCAAGGAAGGCACGTCCGCGTCCATTCCTTGACGTCCCGGTTCATCGCTGGCCAAACGTATCGCTCGCTTATCGCCTTCAACGTTGTACGTCCGCTGGGATGCGACATATTGTGGTGTTGCTCGTAAAATTTCCTTCGCAATTCGTGGGGGATATATGGTCGTACGACTGGAATCGAAATGTCGCAATATACTAATTGGTCGCTGTCGTCAAGCCGTAGTTTTTTTAGATTTAGAGAAGACTGAGATGACAATAGTAACCGCTGCAATTCGTTGTCGACTGTTTGTTGTGCTGCTAGCTCCTTTATCGACATAGTTGATGGCATGCTCATCATATAACAACGCGAGAATGCGTCCGGAACTACATTCGCTTCGCCTTTGGCATACACAATTCTTGTCGTAAATTGGCTGATGTAGTCAAGTTGTCGTACTTGTCTCGAGTTTGCCTTGTCTGATCGCTGCTTGAAGGCATAAACCAGTGCTTTATGGTCGGTGACAATACACAACTCGCGTCCCTCGATGATATATCGGAAAAATTTAATCGCTTTATAAATCGCCAGCAACTCCCTATCGTATGCACTGTAGTTGGATTGCGTTCGATTTTACTTTCTTGAAAAAAATCCAAGAGGTTGTTTTCGTCCATCGATCTCCTGATCTAACGCTACGCCTATCGCAATGTTCGAAGCGTCGCAGCAAGGTATATAAACTACATTGGTATGATCTGTTGTTACGTCATCCGGCGGGGAGGGCGTGGCCAAATATACCCAAATGGGATTTCATGCACACTTTGAATGAAGCCAATTTTTCTTTTTCCGGCTGGGAATGTAGTTCTGGCGAATATGACATTGTTAGTGAAATGTCTATAAACATTTTTTACCAAGAGAATAGTGCTATCTAGCAGAGTTAGAAAGTGGATGAGTGTATATAACTGTATATATGAATATAAATCAAATATAATTTTCAGAGACTTGACTAAAATTGTATGGCGACACTTTGGAACATTTTACGTTTTTCAGCATCACTTCCAAACTATGCTATATGTAATTATGCTCTTGATGCTGTGTTTATTATAGAAAATTTTGAAGTCCTTTATTAGTTGTCGAATAAAATTTGTTGTAACTGTTATTGGTTTGGCGATGGATGCGCTGATAGTCGAACAGTTCAAATTCTACTTTTATTGTTAAAAATTGATTCTATTGTCTTGCTAACTAACTAGATGACAACAACTGACACGCTCAATCGAATTGATATTTCTCTCCGCTTCATTTTAATGGCATGTGATTTTAAGACAAGCTCTGGTATATAGCATTTACCATTGCTTATATGTCTATTGTGAAATATATAATGAGGTGAACAGGGCTGCCCAAATATTTTCCAATCTATTTTTTAAACAGGATGGCAGCACTACTGGGCGTGTCTGTGCGATATTACGTCACTCGGCGCGGAATCCTAGGGCAATAAATCATACCTATTCTGGTTTATATACCTTGCGTCGCAGTGCAAAGTGAGTGGAGAACTATTTGGAGGATGAGCCAAGATGACTGCTCTCTTCATCAGCTCTTTGCACTCGTAAAACGCTTGTTCGAGTTCTGGCGTCCAGGCGAGGGGTTTTTTATCTCGTTTCTTCGCTCCTGTGACCGCATCGATAACACTGTCCTACAACGAATTTCCTTTTTAAGGGTTAGGTAGTGTTTCTACTAGCTTTTTGTATGCTTATTACGTAACTAATAGTCAAAAGTTTCCATCACATCAGAATTTTGTGGATTTTTTTTTTAATTTTTGCATAATTTTTCTATAGGAATTTAGCTTGAGGGCGATGGAAAGGAAATTTACCTGCCAATCGTCATAAAAGTAAAATTATCTAGGGTCTTCATTCTTAAAAGGATAGTTATTAAGTCAATATTTAAACATTGATCTTCTTATGTGGTATATATAGCATCTTCTATGGATGTAATAAATCAGTCGTTAGACTGAAGAAAGACTGTTTGAAAGTTTTTTACCATGACTTCGCTTTAATGTGCTAACTCCCGTCAACGTCTTTGTTAGATTTGTGGTGAGTATTTGGTGTTAAAACAACAAAACACCATTACGGGGTTTGTGAAAAACATATACGAACGTTACTTCGGCATGGCTATTCGTAACTTAGACAAAACTTCGACACCGGATAAAGTTTGTAGGAGCTGCATATCAGAACTTCGCAAGTGGTCACTGGGCATAGGAGAACTGTTTTAACATAGCTAAGCCCATGAAATGGAGGAAACTTCAAAACCACTGCCAAGATTGTTACTTCTGTTGCTGCAATGTGAAAGGGTACAACGCAAAAACAAAACAAGCCGCGAGGTGCGATCCTTGAGGTCCACACGGTCAACTTCCCAGTAATATCTACATAAACATCAACAACATTACAACAATGAGAGGTATTCATAGCAGTAACAGGAATGAGTTAATAAGAATCATATCGTCTACGGGAGGGTCCATTGATTACGTAAGGTTTTTGGTCGATGAGGACAGATTGAATATTCACGCGGATCAATCGGTGGGGGCCTTTTTGGTCTTGAAAATTTTTGTTGGTTTTTATAATTTAAGCATTTTTTTTTAAATAAAAGACTATAAAAACTATGTAAAATCTGCTCAAATTATGCAAATATTTAAAAACTTTGATTGAATTTACAACAATTTTTTAGAATAAAAAATAAATAAAGTAAAAGCATTCGTATGAACCCTCTTTAAATGGTAACTTTGAATGATTTTTTATTTTTCATTTTTTTTTTATAATCAAGGAAGAAAATTTTGCCGGTTTCTCTTAAAAACCTGATAAGAATGTATACATTTTATAAACATTTATTACTGTGCTGTGCAAATCAGGTTAAAAAATATTTTTTATGAAAATAACTATAATTTTTTGCATTTTCTTCTATTAAATTAAAAAAAAGCTGAAACGAGTTTTTATAATGTATAAACTTCACAAAGATATTAATACACGTCAACTGACACCTTAATGATGCAAATATTATATCTGGTTCGTGAGATATAGAGAATGATAAAAATGACCTTGAAAATCATGATGACTTTTGGTGATTTTTTATTTGTAATTGAATTTTTTACGTAATCATGACAAAATGTTTTGATGTTGTTTTTACAAACATTGTTTGGAGTATATAAATTTTATAAACATTGTCTACTTATTTACGCAAATCAGGTTAAAAATTTATTGTTTATGAAAAAAACCCTAATTTTTTGCACTTTTTTTTCTTAAATTAAAAAACGGCTACAACGATTTTTTTAGAAATTTGATAGATTCACACAAATGTTGATACGCGTCGATTGACACCTCTATGATGCAAATCGTATGTTTGGTTGGCGAGATATAACGCATGACAGAAATGACCTTCAAAGGGTCAAAACAGCAAACCCCCCCGACCGAAGTATCCCAAAAACTAATCAGCTCTTAAGATTGCAAAGACGCTTCGATTGACACCTTAACGAAGTCGATATGATTTTGTTTACGTGAGTTATGCTCGTAGAAAAAAGTGTCCACGAACGTACGTACGTACGTACGTACGTACACACACACACACACACACACATACATCTCCCTTTCTAAAAACACTTTATATATACTCTATAGACCTCAAAACGTAAAGAAATGTTGAAAATTTCAATTTCGATTTTCGAGGCGATTACAAGAACTTCCCATATACTGGGAAGTTAAAAAAAGGATCATTTTCCCGCAAATTCAATCAGTGACTTATCCAGTACTTAGAGAACCGAATGAAGATCAGCCGTTGCTTCCATCTTCTTCCAATACTATGCATACTAACGAATCATCTGAAAGTTGTAGCCCAGAAGAAAAGGAAGAAAAGTTGCCTAGTCTGTACATTTGAAGGAGTGTTACGAAAATTTGGTATCAATTTTGACTAAAGTTGATTACGAGCAGCATGGATGGATTGTGTGTGGAGATTTAAAAATACTTTCTATATTATTAGGACAGCAAAGTGGTTATACAAAATATCCATGTTTTTTATGCAAATGGGATAGCAGAAATAGAGCAGAACATTATACTCGGAAAGAATGGCCGGCAAGAATTAATTTAGACCCAGGAAATAAAATTATAGTTCGACATAAATTAGTCCCAACAGAAAAAATCTTACTACCACCTTTGCATATAAAGCTTGGTCTTATGAAGCAATTTGTGAAGGCTTTAGATAAACAAGCGGATGGGTTCAAGTATTTACTTACAGTATTTCCATCTTTGATCATCAGTATTTCCATCAACTGAAGGAAGGTATTTTTGTTGGACCTGATATACGAAAACTGATGAAAGATGCAAATTTCGATGGAAAACGGACTCCTAAAGAATTGGCAGCGTGGGTATCGTTAAAATAAGTTATTAAAAACTTCTTAGGAAATCACAAAAGCCCCGATTATGAAAATATTATCGAAAACATGCTTCAAAATTTCCAAAGATTAGGTTGCCTCATGAGTCTCAAAGTCCATTTTCTTCATTCACATTTGGGCTACTTTCCTGAAGACTTAGGAGCAGTTAGTGAAGAACAAGGCGGAAGATTTCACTAAGATATTAAGGAAATGGAGCGAAGGTGCCAAGGAAAGTGTAATATTAGCATGATGGCCGATGACTGCTGGATGATGAAGCGTGATGATCCAAACCGGGCTCACAAGAGAAAATCGCTCAACAGAAGCTTTTCAGAAAAAAAAAGAAAAGGTTTCACAAACCTCTGTAATATTTTTTAATGTTCATTATAACACTACATATTCGTTTAATAAAAATAATTCTCATTATTCAGCTGCTTGTTTACTTCTGATTGGTTTTTTTCTTGAATACCCCAATTTTCACATGATTTTTATAAATGTGTTTTTTGAAAAATACTGATGTGGTAGAAAGAAACAGATTTCAGATTCGTCATTAGGAGGTCCCAAAACCTAATAAATGAGCACTCACATCAAAAAAGGAAAAAAAAAATTCAAATTTGTAGGACTGTGTAATTGGCGCTTGCATCTGAGCTGCTTTCGGGAGACATGACCGATAAAAGTTCCAAGTGCCGATGAAACGGCGAAGTTCGTCGTCTGTCGTTGGCTTTTTGTAGTCGATGATGGCTTGTATACGCTCCTCTGGTAGTTTGATACTGCTCTCGTCGACTTGGTATCCCAGAAACCGAACTTGCTGTAGGCCAAAAACGCACTTCGATGTATTGATGGTAAGACCGCTGTCTTGAAGACGTGTGAAAATTTCCGTTAAATGCTGCATGTGCTGTTCCTCATTCTCAGACGCGACCAAAATGTCATCGATGTAGCAATGGCAGTAATTCAGTCCTCGGAGAACGTGGTCCATGAATCGCTGGAACGTTTGTGCAGCGTTGCGTAATCCGAAAGTCATCACATTGAATTGAAACAATCCAAATGGTGTCGTCACCGCTGTCTTCGGACGATCCTCAGGCGCAATAGGAATTTGATGATAAGCCCGGTTTAGGTCAATCGTCGAAAATATGGTACAGTTCGGCAGTTTCTCCCCGAAATCGTTCAAATGTGGAATCGGGTAGCGATCCGGAACCGTAATGCTATTGAGGCGCCGATAATCACCACAGGGCCGCCATCCCTCAGGCTTCTTCTTCACTAAATGTAACGGCGACGCCCACTCACTTTGCGACGGCTTGCAAATACCCTGTGCCAGCATAAACTCAAATTCCTTTTTAACCGCTGCGAGCTTTTCTCCCGATAGTCGACGTACGCGTTCGACGACCGGTGGTCCTGTCGTGACGATATAATGCTGCGTGGAATGTCCTGGCGACTTGTAGTTCGTTGGAAGCGTGATGTCCACAAATTTGGAAAACAGTCGCTGGTAGACATTTTGCTCGTCGTATGTGTGGATTGCCAGCTGATGCGACACAACCAACGACGCAACTCCCTGTAGACTTGTTTTCTGGTCGAGCAGTCTTTTATGTCGAAGATCCACTATTAATCCGTGATGCCGCGAGAAATCCGCACCGAGGATAGGTTGTGTGACGTTGGCAATTGTAAAGTTCCATTAAAACTTACGGCGAAGCCCCAGGCGTACGGTTAGCTGTTTCGTTCCGTAAGTGTCGATGACAGTGCCGTTGGCGGCGTAAAGCTTCGTACCAGGCGTCGGACGTTGTTGAGCTGCAGTTTTCGGCACAACGGATATGTCGGCTCCGGTGTCGACGAGGAATCGGTACCCTGATTTGGTATCACGGATTTGTAAACGGAAGATTCTCGGAGAGCCGCACGCGTCTGCCGGGCCGCATGCAGCCTGCTCTAGTTTTTTGGTTTCGTTGACTTTGCGCAAGGGTCGCGGCATTTCCTTGCCTTGTCGCCAAACCGTGCATGATAGAAGCATAATCCCTCTCTGCTTTTGGATCGGTATCTTGTACGCTGCGGGGAGGAATGTGAACGTGAACGACGTTCGGTCAACTGTTTGACTTGATGTGAAATCTTTGCGATTTCGTTTTGCAAATTCTGCAGACTGACTGCTCCGGAATTTCCATCTGGCACTTGAATAGCTGTCACAGACGAACGTGATAACTCCACTATTTTGTCTGCTTGCATCGCTAATTTCGAAAAATCGGTTACTTCGCTTATGGCCAAAATGCTTCGAACGTGTTCTGGCAGCGGGTCCATGAAAAGTGTTCGCAACACGGAGTCACTAAATTGCCCGCCGGCTTGATTTCGCACACGTTGCAGAAAAACTGACGGCTTGTCATCCGCGATGTCAATTCCACGTAAAAGACGTCGAAGTTTCGCTTCGCTGGATTCCGCGTATGCGTCGATAATACGATTTTTTATTGTTTCGTACTTATCTGTGTCGGGTGGTGTCGTGATGATGTCGGCAACTACCGGCAGCACCGTTTGGTCCAAATGCACGACAACGTGCCTGAATTTGGCTCGATCTTGCACAATGTGCCCAATTTCAAACGCGGCTTCCACTTGCGCGAACCATAACCAAAATGGAGGCAACTGCACCTTTTGCGCGGCATGGATGTTGGACGAGCGGCTGTCCTTGGAGGCTCCGGTGGACGTGCCCGGACTTTGATGTGTCTCTGTGGGCATTTTACACTTGTCTTTTTTTGCACTCGCTCATGTTGCGGGAATCAAAATATCGTGGTTCGTGATTCGCGTCTCACTGTCGTAGGTCACCAATTGTAGCGCGTGCTACTAATGCTAACAGTATATATCGAAAATCACGCGTGCGCTGCGCTAATAAAACATCACACGACGGCTACTATTTCTGTAAACGCTTCCGATAGGATTGGTTAATCCTCTTTTATTTTTGTTTGATTTTAGGGGTTTGTATGTGGTTCTATATCGTCGATTTCTATTTTTGTTAATAACTTTGTTAAAATGTAATATGTTTAGTCCTCCTCGTATTGTAGCTATTGTTTCTATTATGTAAGGGTTTGTTTAGATTTGGGATGTGATTTGATATAGTGCTATTTCGTATTAGTTTAGGTCTATTCTGTGATAAATACGGTTGTGATCTTTTATTAGTCTAACGGGATCCTTTTTGATGAGGATGATGCCTGAGTCGGATTCTACTTTTTCGACAATTATTTCGGCTTTAGCTATGGGTGCGATGAGTGTCAATATTAAGGTGAACATCAATGTCTTCATCGTGAAGTGCTGTCATTATGAAACAATTTTACCTTGTAATATTTCTAGGATCATTAGTTTTCTGAAGTGGGGTATATCTGCTTGTGAGAAGTTTAAAGGTTTTTCTTGTGAAATGTATCTTGCAAAGATACATGCAAATACTCCCCAATCATTGCTGTTTTCTTGCAAAGGGATATTCCTTTCGTTTACTTAGGTATAATCTGTAGTATCAAAGGGTTCATTTAATTTATCTAAAGATTCCTTACTTAGGTAGTCCAGAAGTAATTTCGGTGTTTCGTTATCAATATTTCCTAATGAATCATATATTTTAATAGTTTTGTCTACGAGATTTATGACTGCTGGTTATTTTTATGAATTGGGATTATTATTTTTTTATCCAAATATGTTTATTTTCCGTGTCCAACGTTTGATTGCTTCATATCCTGATTTTTGAAGGATTTGAATGAAGAATGTTTTCATCACGTGTATTTTATTATTTTCTTTATTTTTTCCTGTTATTAGGTTAAAGTAGAAGTTAATTATTTGATCGTTTAGCCAATTATCGTTGTTTAACGTGTTTATATCTGCTTTAGTTATGTGAAGATTGAATTTTGGTATTAGAGTTGTGTTGCGACCTCAGCGTATTGACACTGCGGCCACGGAAAATTTATTTGAACCTAGCCTTCCACCTCCTGTATAGAGCAACGATGCCGGCTAAAGCTCAGCGCGTGGGTGTGGTTCTTTAGAAGGTTAGGCTAGGCCCGTGTCGATCCAAATAACAAGGACAAGGGATGGGAATCAGGATTGGGTGTTGGTACTAAGCCTGAAGAGAAAAAAAACTTAGGCCATGATACTGTTAAAAGGAATATATATATATTTCAAATAATTCAAATAAAAAACTAACATCATAACAAACTTATAAAAATTACAAAAAATATAATTCGAAATAATAAAAAAATAGGGTTTGAAAGAAAACTATAATAAAGAAAATATCAAAAAAAATTATGATTAAAAAGGCAATTATGATAACTAAATAATAATAATAAAAAAAATAGTAATTATGATTAAAAAAATTATAATAACAGAAGAAAAATAGGAAAAGAAAGAAAGAAACCTAAGTGAAGTGGAGTCAACACACAAAAAAAATATCAACCTTACTCGAAATAGTTATCGGTATCCAACTTACCCTGGCTGATGATGAGCGCTCCTCACAGCTGGTAGTTGTCCTGAAACCCCCCTCCCAAAAAAACTTCACTTCAATTCACTCGCTAGGTTTTTCTCCCTTAACAATTATTTCACATCAATTGAACGTCATCTATTTTTTTGTGCTCTAATACAAATCGTTTTACAAAAAAAATATAAAAGAATATAATTTATAAAAGAATGTAATTTATAAAAGAATATAATTTCGTGCAATTGCAAGAATCATAATGAGATTTCCTTAATCAATTCCTCATTTTAGAATTTATCTCCCTAATTGTGTACTGCTGAAGACGTTTTACTCAATGTTCACTCACGTTACAGCCACCATGAACATCAAATACGGCGAAAAAACTCCAATTTTTAAATCGTTTTATTTTTTCAACCTTAGTTTGACTCCTGCTTCCCAAAATACCCTTCAACTTCACAAAAAAAAATGTTCAAGTTCGACACCGCAGTGATCGTCGGAGATCCGGAACCTTCCACTTCCCAAACTAGCCTCCTTCCTTAATTTTTCGCGATCTTCTTTTTTCTTCTTCTAACAAACGAACTGCATACTTTCTCCTTCCACAACCAACTCCAATTTTTCGTGATCTTTCTTTTCTTAACAAAATTCAACTTAACACCTTCTCCTTCCACAACCAACTCCACTTTTTCGTGATCTTTCTTTTCTTCAAATCCATCTCGACACCTTTTCCGTCCACCACCTACTGTCTCTCCAGTACCTCAGTTTTTCAAAAACTCCATTCCATATTTTTGGGGCCGGGTTCAAAGGGTCCCGCTGGCTTCCAGTTGGATGCGGATTCCAGATTTTTTTCTGATTGCCAGGTCGCATCAACCCGCTACTTGGCATTGACCTTTCATCCGCATTTCAACTGAAAGCTGCAGCCCGAGCAGGGAAAAGATGGAGTTTTTTTAAAAAAAAAATGCGAGACCGCTCTGGGGATCGAACCGACCTCCTCATGGTTCCGAGGCGGCGATGCTCCCTGAAGGCTGCGGTCTGGTGGTACAGAATAGGTGCTTTTGTTCGAGCTAAAATTAAAGCGGCTTGTTGCAAGTTATTTGCAACAGCTGCATTTATCGGGCTATTATTTAGTTTTTCTTGGATAAACTCGTCCTGTTTAGGCGAGATGGTAAATTTTTTATTTTGTATTATTTCTATTGGTTCTGCTGTTTTTATTGGTGTATTTTTTGATTCTTTTTATTCTCGAAGGGTGAATTTTTGTTTTGTTTTTATTTGCTATTATTTTACGTTTTTTAATTTTCGTTACCTTGATTTTTCTGAATTTAGCCGTTTCTTTATGTTTTTCGCTCTCATATTTTTTGATGAATATTGGACCTTGTTTGAAATCTGGTACTGATTCTCTGTTTTTGTTATGATATTCTATCCATTTTAGTTTTTTGTTAGTTATTGTTTTATTTAATTTTTTTTCAACGTTTCCATATGGTACGTCTATTGGTTTTGCTTGAACTGTTGAGTGTATTGTGCTATTATAGTGTTCTGCTGCTTTTAGGATCTGTTCGCTAATATTAAGGTCGGGTTTAGTTTTTATTAGAATTCTTATTTGTTCTAACAGTGTGTTATGACATCGATTCATATCCGAGGTTCCTGTATGTGATTTAGGGAATATGTAATGGATGTCTATGCCTTCTGTTTTTAAGATGTGATGATGTTTATAGTTTTAAATTCATTGTCTGCTATAAATTTTTGAGGTTTACCTAAAATTGCATTTCTTTCACGAAATAATTGAATGAAAGTTATTGCGTTTTTGTCTGTGGTTTCCTTAACGTAGACGTGTTTGGATAACCTGTCGATTGCTGTGAAGAATTGTTTCGCTTTTATTGTGAATAGATCTATGTGTATAATTTCGTTAATATTTGTGGGGGTTTCTGAGATTAGAAATTCTGGTTTCAGGGGTTTTCGATCATACTTTACTTCGTTGCAAATATCACAATTATTAATATATTTAGTAACTAATTTTATAATTCCATTGAAATAATAGTTGTTCTTTATTTCAGCATAATTTTCTAATATTCCACGATGATTGTTTTTTTTCGTGCACTTCTTGGATTTTGCTGTAGCGTTATTCTTCGTCGAGTAAATCTGTTGCATGTTCAGTGCATTTTATGAATTTTAATTTTGAATTATTGGAGTACAATTTTATTATCACTTGCTGGATTTTGTTCCATTTATGGTCATTTAACTCACAATGTATTCCTACCTGACCTTTTTCTGGTATATATTGTCTTAGTATATTTATGGTAGTTTTTTCATTATCTAGGTCACTATCATCGACGTATATTTTCCTTTTTAACTTCCCAGTATATGGGAAGTTCTTGTAATCGCCTCGAAAATCGAAATTGAAATTTTCAACTTTTCTTTACGTTTTGAGGTCTATAGAGTATATATCAAGTGTTTTTAGAAAGGAAGATGTATGTGTGTGTGTACGTACGTACGTACGTACGTATGTACGTTCGTGGACACTTTTTTCTACGAGCATAACTCACGTAAACAAACTCGTATCGACTTCGTTGAGGTGTCAATCGAAGCGTCTTTGCAATTTTAAGAGCTGATTAGTTTTTGGGATACTTCGGTCGGGGGGGGTTTGCTGTTTTGACCCTTTGAAGGTCATTTATGTCATGCGTTATATCTCGCGAACCAAACATACGATTTCCTTGATCAAGGTGTAAATCGACGCGTATTAACATTTATGTGATTCTATCAAGTTTTAAAAAAATTCGTTGGAGGTGTTTTTTAATTTTTAAAAAAAAGTGCAAAAAATTGTGTTTTTTCAAAAACAATAAATTTTTAACCTTATTGTCAAGTCCAAGTAATTAATTTTTATATAAATTATATACTCCAAACAGTTTTTTTAAAAATGTCATCAAAATTTTTACTCATGATTACAAAAAAGTCAAATAAAAATAAAAAATCATTAAGTGTCATCATGATCTTCAAGGTCATTTCTGTCATGCGTTATATCTCGCGAACAAAAAATACGACTTGCATCGTTTAGATGTCATTGTACGCGTATTACTATTTTTGTAAATCTGTCGCATTTTTAAAAAAATCTTTGCAACCGTTTTTTTAATTTAAGAAAAAAACTGCAAAAAATTTGGTTTTTTTCATAAACAATAAATTTTTTAGCTGATTTGCGAAAAATAGTAATCAATCTTTATAAAATTTATATATTGCAAACAATGTTTGTAAAAACACCATCAAAACTTCTTCTCATGATTACGTGAAAAATTAAATTAAACATAAACAATCATTAAAACTCATCAAGATTTTCAAGGTCAATTTTATCATTCACTATATCTCACGAACCAGATATAATATTTGGATCATTAAGGTGTCAGTTGACGTGTATTAACATCTTTGTGAAGTTTTCAACAACATAAAAATTCGTTTCAGCCGTTTTTTAATTTAATAGAAGAAAATGCGAAAAATTATGTGTTTTTTTATAAAAAATATTTTTTAACCTGATTTGCACAGCACAGTGATACCAGTTTATAAAATTTATACATTCTCATTAGTTTCTGAAGAGACACCGGCAAAATTTTCTACGATGATTATGAAAAAAAAAACTAAATTAAAAATAAACAAGCCGCGAGGTGCGATCCTTGAGGTCCACACGGTCAACTTCCCAGTAATATCTACATAAACATCAACAACATTACAACAATGAGAGGTATTCATAGCAGTAACAGGAATGAGTTAATAAGAATCATATCGTCTACGGGAGGGTCCATTGATTACGTAAGGTTTTTGGTCGATGAGGACAGATTGAATATTCACGCGGATCAATCGGTGGGGGCCTTTTTGGTCTTGAAAATTTTTGTTGGTTTTTATAATTTAAGCATTTTTTTTTTAAATAAAAGACTATAAAAACTATGTAAAATCTGCTCAAATTATGCAAATATTTAAAAACTTTGATTGAATTTACAACAATTTTTTAGAATAAAAAATAAATAAAGTAAAAGCATTCGTATGAACCCTCTTTAAATGGTAACTTTGAATGATTTTTTATTTTTCATTTTTTTTTATAATCAAGGAAGAAAATTTTGCCGGTTTCTCTTAAAAACCTGATAAGAATGTATACATTTTATAAACATTTATTACTGTGCTGTGCAAATCAGGTTAAAAAATATTTTTTATGAAAATAACTATAATTTTTTGCATTTTCTTCTATTAAATTAAAAAAAAGCTGAAACGAGTTTTTATAATGTATAAACTTCACAAAGATATTAATACACGTCAACTGACACCTTAATGATGCAAATATTATATCTGGTTCGTGAGATATAGAGAATGATAAAAATGACCTTGAAAATCATGATGACTTATGGTGATTTTTTATTTGTAATTGAATTTTTTACGTAATCATGACAAAATGTTTTGATGTTGTTTTTACAAACATTGTTTGGAGTATATAAATTTTATAAACATTGTCTACTTATTCACGCAAATCAGGTTAAAAATTTATTGTTTATGAAAAAAACCCTAATTTTTTGCACTTTTTTTTCTTAAATTAAAAAACGGCTACAACGATTTTTTTTAGAAATTTGATAGATTCACACAAATGTTGATACGCGTCGATTGACACCTCTATGATGCAAATCGTATGTTTGGTTGGCGAGATATAACGCATGACAGAAATGACCTTCAAAGGGTCAAAACAGCAAACCCCCCCGACCGAAGTATCCCAAAAACTAATCAGCTCTTAAAATTGCAAAGACGCTTCGATTGACACCTCAACGAAGTCGATACGAGTTTGTTTACGTGAGTTATGCTCGTAGAAAAAAGTGTCCACGAACGTACATACGTACGTACGTACACACACACATACATCTCCCTTTCTAAAAACACTTGATATATACTCTATAGACCTCAAAACGTAAAGAAATGTTGAAAATTTCAATTTCGATTTTCGAGGCGATTACAAGAACTTCCCATATACTGGGAAGTTAAAAAATCATTCAAAGTTACCATGTAAAGACGGTTCATACGAATGCTATTACTTTATATCCTTTATTCTAAAAAAAATGTAAATTCAATGAAAGTTTTAAAATATTAGCATAATTGAGCAGCTTTTTAATAGTTTTTATAGTCTTTTAATTAAAAAAAAACTGCTTAAATTTTGAAACCCAACAAAAAATTTCAAGATCAAAAAGGCCCCCACCAATTGATCCGCGTGAATATTCATCGACCAAAAACCTTACGTAATCAATGGACCCTCCCGTAGACGATATGATTCATATTAACTCATTCCTGTTACTGCTATGAATACCTCTCATTGCTGTAATGTTGTTGATATTTATGTAGATATTACTGGGAAGTTGACCGTGTGGACCTAAAGGGTCGCACCTCGCGGCTTGTTACTATTGTATTGAAATTGTATTCATTTAACTTGATTTTCCATCTTTGGAGTTTTGAATTAGGCTCTTTTAGGTTACTTAGCCAAACAAGAGACCTGTGGTCTGTTTTCATATCGAATTTTACGCCATATAAATAGGGACGGAAGTATTGGGTTGCCCAGACAATAGATAAGAGTTCTTTTTCTATTGTTGAGTAGTTACGCTCGTGCTCGTTTAGAGTTCTGTTGGCAAAAGAGATGGGATGTCCATTTTGCGAAAGGACAGCGCCAATTTCCTTTTTTGAAGCGTCAGTTGTAAGAACAAACTTTTGTTTGAAATCGGGATATCTGAGGATTCGGTAATTTGTCATTAGGTCCTTAAGTTTTTCAAATGCGGCTACGTATTTGGGGTCTTCTGGGTTTATTTTATATGTTTTATTCAAAGCGTCAGTGAGATGTGATGCGATTTTCGCATAGTTGTTTATGAATTTGTGGTAATATCCAGTAATACCGAGAAATGACTTTATCTCTTTTGTGGTTTTAGGGACTTTGAGATTTTTGATTACGTTGACCTTTCCTGGATCTGGTTTTATACCCTCGATTGTTAATACATGACCTAAGTATTCAGTATGTTTTGTGAAAAACGTGCATTTATTGATTTGAACTTTAAGTTTATATATCCGTAGACTATCGAATATTTTTCGAACATTAACTTCCATTTCTAGGAGTGATGTAGCAAAGATAAGTATGTCATCTAGGTAGACTACGCATATTTTGTGTATGTAGTCTCGAAGGACTTCGTTTATCATTCGCTGGAATGTTGCAGGTGTATTTTTCAAACCAAAGGGCATACGATTAAACTCGTAGTGTAAGGACACCCCCCTTTTGCTAAATCTAGGGAGGTAAAGTATTGGGCTCTTCCCAATTTATCAAAGATTGAATCGATATTGGGGATTGGGAATTTATCGTCGATTGTTTCGTCATTTAATTTGCGATAATCAATCACGATTCTCCATTTTTGTTTCCCTGAGTTGTCCAATTTTTTTGAAAGACTCATATGGAGGCATTATACGGAGAGTTTGAGGGTTTAATAATTCCTTGCTTCAACATATCGTTCATTTGGGTTTCTACTTCCTTTTCATGGACAGGTTGAAATCGATAGTTTTTCGAATACAGAGGTTTATTACTTTTTGTAATAATTTGATGTTTTGTTTGAGTGGTACATGATAGGTTTTCTCCTTCTACATAGAAAAGATCCTCATATTCGTTGAGTATTTTCTGTAAAAAAGTTCCTATTTTGTTGTTTAACTCATTAAACAGTCTTTCGCTGCTATTTTCTGTCTGAAATATATTTTGAAAGTTTATCTCATCAGGTATCGCATAGTTAAATTTTATGGTTTGGTTATTGACCTCCATATTTCCTTCTCCGATATTTAATTTTGCATTTAGAGGATATAGGATATTTTGTCCGATTACAGCTTTAAATGCTTTGTCTTGGAAATTCATGATATTCCATATTATTTTGTGGGATTTTGATAATTTGAATTCTTCGGGCATATTGGATTTTCGTTTTTCTGTAACGTTCTAAGTACCTCCTAAGCCGTGTACTTGTATTGGCTCAGTAAGTCTATTTTTTTTTTGTTATTAATGAGGGTTGTTTTGTCTATACTAGATATAGATGCACCGGTGTCGATTAAAGTGGGAATAATTTCATTATCTATGGTTAAGTTTACTATTGATAAATGGTTTCCGAGGCAATTTGCTGAAAATTTGTATTCATCGGTTCGTGTCCGCGATTATTAGCATTACCGGAATTATACCTGGTGTTTTGACGACACATGTTCGAATTATCGATTTGCATTTTTTCGGGTTTATTGCATCGATTAAAATTTGGATTATAATTATTGGGAGTGAAATTTTGATTTCTATTAGTACGGTAGTTAGGGAAATTGTTATTGCCGTGATATTTGTTGGGGCTATATTTTTTTTGGTAATGGTTAGCTGATTTAGGTTGGTAATTATTAAAATTTTTACGATTAATATTTTGTCGATATTCGCGGTTATGTTTAGGAATGTGTCCATGTTCTAAGTTGTCGTATGTGTTACTGTTTGTGTTTTGTTGCATTTCGCGTAGTACATTGAATGCTTGTTTTAATGTTTCACAATTTTTTATTTCAATTAGGTATGCCTTGTATTCGGGCAATAAAGATTTAAATTTGTTAAGGACTAAATTTTCGTTTCTGATTGAATTAAATTCCATGTGAAGGTCCTTTTGTGGATCTTGTAGAAATTCGGTATTTAGCTTATTTAGTAGTTTGTTTAATATATAATATACATCGTCTATGTTTTTGTTACTTACTCTATGGACTTTATTAACTAACGTATTGTAGCTTTCGTTGATGCCAAAAGTTGAAAGTAGGATGCATTGAATGTTGCTCCACATTGGGTTTGGTACCTTCTGTACCACGTTCCTTGCTTCGCCTTGAAGTTTATAAAGGATGAGTCTCAGGATGTAAGATTATTGGTCTCCTGATTGAACTAGTTGTAATAGTGTTGAGGCTTCATCTAGCCGTCAATTAGCATTACCGGATGTAAGCGCATATTCCCTGTTGTTTCCGTTGTAGATCGACAATTTGCGGGTTTCTTTCAGGATGTCCTCGAAAAAAAGTATTAGCGGGATTTGTTGCTCTTCTGCCATTTTGGTGGTTTCACTTTTATTTTTAGTTGTTTGGATTTATTTTTTTGTTATGTTTAAGGCTCCGTGGCGGTCTCACCAGAGTAGTTTAGGTACGTTTAGACCTTAATTGATCGTACTCCCTTAAACTTGATTTGTTGTATTATTTTATAGTTTTCGTACTTTTTCCTTTTTTTTTTGTTTCGACAGAATTTTCTTCAGTCTACTTTTTTTGAAGAACGAAAAACTATTTTTTTCACTCAATCAAATTTTCTTTGATTGGTTGTTAATTTAGTTCACTTTCACTTTTTGTTGAATTTTCTTCAATTTTCGCGAGTTTCCCTAATTTTTTCGGGGTTTATTGTGTTCAAAGGGGTTCCTCCCTCCTTTGACGGACGACTGCGCCAGTTATGTTTAACGTATATATTAACTTTAAAAAAATAATGGTTTCTTTGAGCGAAACCAATAATAAGACTTTTACTTTTATTTGAAAATAACTTTATTGCAAGAAAGGAATGTCTCCTTGTTTTACACTCTGACTATTACGAACTTCTCGTATTTTATTCTGAATTAACACTACTCTGCCTCGATCTCTTGATCGGGTCTTTTATACTAATTCTTATCTCTAATTTCCCATGGCTGGAGACTGTAATTAGATTGATGCGATATTCATATCTGGAATTGCGGATGCAGATGTGCAAGTCAGCAATTCTTTCGTGGGTGGTCAAGAGATATTAAATTCTTAAGATAAGCGATTCTTAAGATAAACAAGATTTGAAAGGATATAAATGTGATACGTAAAGGCAAATTTGATTCTTAAGCAAATTTGATTGTGATATGAGAAATTTAATTAGTTTTGTTATTTTAATTCTTGGATGCTATTTCCAAAGGACAATATGGTTGTTATCTCTTTGTCGAAGCGTTTTGTGGGTGAAGGTATAACTATAGGTATAGGTGGTGTAACTCGCGTTTACATTGGATACCAAATCCTTTTTATTAATATGTACCGATTAGATCCGCGAGTAAAGAAACTTTTAGCCGCGAATAGTTAAAACGCGAATAAAGGAAGCGTGAATAAGGAGTTTTAAATGTACTCGACTCAATTTCAGAAAAACGTAACTCACCCTAAACGAAAATTTTTACTTCTTCGAGCTACATCACTTGCTTGTTTGCTCAAAACTTGCCACATAGGATCAACAGGGACCACTACACCTTCTAGAGTTCCATTGGTCAAGTAAAAAAAGTAGCATCATGCCTTTCATCCAATTATGGCTGTTGATCCACTGCTTATTTTAATTATTACAGTAAACACTTTAACCATGAAAATAAATTGACTTTACAAAGATTTTTGATTTTATAAAGAAATATAGCAAAAAAAATTTAAACTTTACCAGTGACACCATGCAAAATAATTCACGGTTCATCTGATAAACCGATTGCACCCAGCGAAACGTTGAAATATTACATTAAAATGTACTTCTAAGTGTAAAAACGCTGGTGGATTTCTTGTTTAATACTTTTAGTTAGAACTAATCGCTAAAATTGAATGTTTTGTCAATGAATACGTCAAGAGCAACTTCAGTATACCTTGCAAATTGATTTTCTTTCAGATACAATGGCAGAAGGTTACCAGCTTGCAATCATCAGCATTACCATCACCTTCTCTCATCATGACCAGCTCGTCGCCAATATCGTCCACGTCGTGCAGTGCTGGCAGTGGTGGAGGCGGAGCAGATTTACGGACTAAAGCTGCTTCACCTGTAATTAACGACCCGATTATTGCAGTATCTTCAGCTGGCTGTACAGTGTCCGCAGCATCAGCAACTGCTGCCGCAATAGCCGCATTAGGACAAGGTTCTCCGAATTCTTTATTAGTAACTACTTCACCGGAGTCTAAAACACACTCTTATTATGAAAGTATTGTGTCAGCAGAGTCTATTTCTCAAAACACTTTCCGATGCGATAAAGGATTGTCAAATAATTTTCATAGTAACTTAATGCATAAGAATAATAATCTTAGTATCAGCAATAATGCTAGTAGTGTTATCAACTGTAGTAATAAAAGCCATCACAATAAAAATGATGATGAAAATAACGGAGGTTCACCGAACGGTAGCATTAGTCAACTATGCAGTGTTGCCAGACTTTCATTTGATCGGATGGAATTTTCTAGTTTCCCACCATTTTATCGTCATGATATTACCAAGCACTTTCATTCCTTACTTAACCAAGGTGAGCAGACACAAACCAATGGTGGGATTGGGTAACTAACAAATCAAGCGAAAAGCAGGAAACACGAAAACTGCCCGTTTTTGATGATTGTTTTATTCATGATGATGTATTTTCAATACATTTTCAAGACATTTTTGGATGAAGAGTTGAACTCCTTCACACACTACGTAAAAGCAAAGTGAGCAAAGACGCTTAAACTCAAACAACAGCTTCAAATTTATACGCTTAAAGATATTATTTTGAAAATGACACTCTCGTTAAGATTTTCATACATCCGCACCATTTCAAACGTTAACATATGCTATCTTGAAAACTCTTCAATTTTTGACATGGGAAATCTTGAAGCTATGAAGCGATGCGTTGTGATCGAGCAAAACCGTCGTGTTGCAATGTAACGCTGCGAGATGTTTTGAAATGCATAAGCCATAGACACGTACTTTTTGTGGTACTTTATATGAGATAAGCTGCGAAAGTTAGAACAATCGTGAATTTTGTGTAACCACCAAGATTTTTATAATGAAATCCATTAAAGCTCTGAAGACGTGGCTGTTTAGTCCGCCAGCTGTCAAATTATGAAAATTTGATCCACCAAAATCACTTTTGCAACGCAATTTAGCTAATTGTAGTTAAAGTGTGCCAAACCCACATTTTCGGCGACTGCTTTGAGCTGCACATTCAGGTCACACCCTCTTTCTTAGAGAGTTTCATTGTTACTCCTGAAAATCTTTCAGATGTTTGTTTGTGTTATATGTTTTTCACGTTTCTGTCAATTGTGTGTCCGTGGCTCAGCATGAAGAAGTTGGTTTTGCTACCCTGGCTTCAGGCAGCCCGAAACTTGCGAATGTTGTGATCGATCCTTGTTCGCCGTGACTCCCACTTAGGTGATGACAACGTCTTGTATGTCATACAGCATCATGGAATATTGCACAGATTAATAGTTTTGCCCAATTTCAATTATTCAGCAACATCATTCTCGTTTTCCATTTAAACTTGCGGGCTCGCCATTTGAATAATTATTATGTTGAACGTTTGTCTTCGGGTATCAGAAAAACTCAATGTTTTTAATTACGGATTCGTGCTTCTAAAAAATCTTACATGGTAACAATAATGTCTATTTGACCTGTTGCTTAACTTTACTTTCATAAGTCCATTTCTATGTGCACAATGTCTTTAAAATCTTATAATGTAGTATAATTTAAATTTTTACACAACTCTACGAGCCTCGGTGAGATTGTTCCATGTTTACAATGATAGTCATTGATAGTGAGTGGCTTTTGTTCGTTGTAGTTGTTTAACTAAGCCCTGAATAATTTTTGTACCGAGTGAAAATGATTAAAGGTTTCTTTTTTTCAATTTCACCGGCCACAACGAGAGATAAAAGAAGCAAGCCTTATAAGTACACCGAGGCTTGTTTCTTACGGGTGTACGGAAAACAGTAATTTGGCCAAACAACTTTTGCTCAACCCGCAATAAATAATGATATTTATGGCCAAAAATGATACCACAGAAGACACGTGATGAAATCTTTTGTCATAAGCTTCAAATATGTCTCTGATACAAAAAAGATGCGTTAATAAGTCAGACATTTTAATCACTTTTGTAGTCACGACCTAACAAATTATGCCCAGGTTGTAGGAAATGATTCCCACAAATATTCAGTGCTACAATTATTTGCAGGGTTCGCCTATCGACTATTGCCGGATCTAATTTTAACATTCTTTGCTACCAAGTCAAATACATGGTTTATCCAATATTTTGGAGACCCGATAGTATGTTTTTCTGAGAGAGAGATATTTGTTGATTGCTGTAAATATGTACAGTCATCAAATTTACCGTAAGTTTTGCATCAATAAAACACTTTGAAGCACAATGTGAGCACATTATCTGATTTTCTCTTAGAAAAAGATATTATTTATTTTTAACTGAGTGTCTGCTGAAAAATGTTCGCTTCCCTCTGAAGGGACCATAATAATTTTTGCAAATTCAATGTGGTCTTATACTTTCCATAAATGATGAAGCTCAAGCCATCGACATGTTTGCAATGCATTTTGAAATAAGTGTTATCTTATATATATTTATATTAAGCAGAAAATATTTTCGGCAGCAACAAATGCGTTTCACAGACAATTGCAAAAGGATCAGCTATCAATCCATCTAAAAAGAAGCGAACAGTTTTCGTCACGTTTGTAATTTTTTAGATGTTTCCACCAAACAAATTATGATTCGAGCTTCATTTTCGTGGTTTCTTCTCGTGTAAATTGCCAACAATTTTAGAATTTTTTTGTGAGCCGGGTTTCATTACTATTTTTTAAATTTTATTTTTAGCTTTTTTCAGTGTAGCCTTGAAACGTTTACGGAAATTATTTTCTGCCATTTATTCCTCCACTCTTATTTATTCGGGCTTACAACATTCATATGTCTGCTGTTATTTAGATGGAGCCCTTCATACACTCAAGAGTCTTTCTTTAAAATTGTCCTTTTTTACCTTTGTCTAGAACCATGGTTGTATAGGTTGAATATTAGTTCCCTTCAGTAGCTCATTGATATCGTCGGCCAATGATACATGAGCCTCAATTTAAGCTTCAACTTTCACTTCGTCTCGTTCTTGTATCATGATTCCATCAGCCATCAGCTGGCGATCGGCTCTGGCGTTAACTGTTGCGAATTCATCACACTAACATTTCTCGCGTTTATAATTGTCAAATATTTCTCGTCGCACGGTTTTCAGCATAAGTTGTCTGGTTTTTTTAAGCAACGACGCTGGCATCAATTTGTGTGGCTACCTTTTCCTACTTCATGAGTCGCAGCTCGTGGAATGCTGTATCAGATCTTAAAAGTAACCTCTTGAATGCCAACATCAAACTATGTTAGCTGAAATTGGTTAAACTATCGGCGATAAATTATTGTCGATATATGTAGTCGGGGGTGCAAACGCGCCGAATGCGATATCCATGGCGATGTATGAACTCCTGATCCTGACGTAAACAACGACGGCCCAAAATGCTAAGCTCTAAAATATTTTTTTTGTATACTTCCAATATAATCAAACACTCTCCAAGAAACTTGTGTGAGGTGTGGTAGGTGTTCTCAATTTTCATCCTACATCGTTTAAATACACGATATACAGATATTTGTCGACGACCTTCAAGGAAGAACAGTTCATAGTTTTACCTTAAATAATTCTCACTTCCAAAAGGGATTGTGCAAGGCATCTTTATTACTTGATCAGCCACACTGTGTCGCGAATGTAAAGGCTCAATGGAATTTAAGAGAATGCCTTAGCAGCCATCATTTCGGAGAACATGTAAAAAATAATATAATAGAGTGCCAGACCTCGTGGTACTCACTAAAGCTTTCAGTAACAATCACTTATGTTTTACTCTAGTAGTTGACTTGTTTTCGCGTTATTAGTTTACATGAATTGTATTGCGTATATTCGTGTGTTCTTACATTACTCGTCCAAATTGAATTGAATTGCGATAGCATCAAAAACTTGCATAATGACAACACCATCATACAATAGGACCTGCAGCATCCAATCGTTTTCTTCATTATATGTTTGCTAGGTGCGTCATGGATAGAAAAATTCTGATTTGAAAATAGTGATTCGAAGGTCTATGCATTAGGTACTAAGAGAAACAATAATGATGCACATCCCGAAAATTTTAAAATATATTTAGTTGAATTTAAAAGTTTATTTGGATATGAATATTTTCAATCCTTCCGTCATTAGATTACATAGATTATAAAAAGAAAGAAAATTCCTTCCATACATGAAGCCCTTGCAAATGTCAGAAAACATAAAACTAATTACTTATTCTAGGGATTAATCCCAGCTCAAGGTTTCGGAGAAAATTAAAGTTTCGCGGAAGAAGTTTGACCACAAATAGAAATCAAGTAATTTTTATATATCAAGCAACATTTATTACGACAACCAAATCATCCAGGGAACTCAAATCAACAAAATTACACTCTTTACGACCTGAAACGGCTTCAACGGTACAAACTGCCTTCATTTGAAGCAGTTATCAATTGAAAATTTAGCATATCGAAAAAGTTCACAACTCAAATGTATGTGCTTTGATGAAAATACTTTAATTATGATTTTCCTGCTTTAAAACATTTCAAGTAGTATGTTATCTATACTGATAGGCATGGTTTTTGATCTTGAAGCAGCCAATTTTGATAATTTATGTTCTTAATTCACTAAATTTAACTTTGAGCTAGAACTGTTTATAATATCTTCATCACTGTTCACGTAGTGTCGATAGAATATAACTTACAAATTAAAATAAGTGATAGTCCCTCTATTCCACAATTAATAGTTAAAAACGCAATTTAGTACTGCATACCTATTATATAAAGCTTATATAGCTCATTTGAGGTTTATTCGGCTTTATAAAAAAAACGTATTGAATTTCATAAATGACGAATCAAAGTTTCAAATAAATTTGAGTAGCATATTAAATAAAAGCTACTTGCTTTTGCCATTAATCAACGAACTAGATATATCCCTAATATTAACTTCATTAAATACACGCAAATTTTCTGATACCACTGTGGTAATTTGGAAAAAATCTCCGTTGTCTAAATAATTTAATGTAAATATATGTAAAAAAATTTGCAATTAAAACGTTACAGAAGAAAATGTTTGTACTTGTCTATTCTTTTTAGTGGACTTTTGATAAATTTTCAGGTAAGTTACTTATATGGTTTTATAATAAAATATAACAGAGTAGGATAAATTTGAAAATATTTTTATGTAAAGTGGAAAATGGTTAACCCAAACGTACTCTGTTTCTAATAATTAACCTAGCAGCAAACTTAGTAAACTTATTATGACATGCAGAATCATACGAAAACCGCGCAAGGAAAATATAAACAGGTACCAATAAGTCAATAAGTTGTCAATTATTGATCCTGGAAACGTTTAAGTGCATATTATTATTTACTTCTTTCAACAAACTTGTTACAGGTCAGTGTATGGGGTTTATACCTGTCTTGCAGGTTAAACTTTTGGTGCGGGCACTGACGTGTGTAATCAACATGATTCGTTTTTAAGGTAACCAGTTTTAGGTATATACCAAACCACGCAAATACAATACGTATATAAATCATCTTCGTTGAACCCAAGTGAGGCATTAGCTTCCTGTTTTTATTATTCAAGTTTTATCAATTTTTTTGTACAGTTGCGTTATTGCTGCCTATTTTGAAATTTCTATACTCAAGTTTACGAAGCAAAGAAATATTGAATAGAGATAAGTTCACTGTAGAAAGACAAGGGCGTTCATATCATCTTGTACAAAAAATGATTCTACGGATCAGGGTCACACTCCAAACATTTTTAATCCAAATTGCTATTTCAAACTGGAATTTTTCAGTCGTTCCCGGATCAACATTGTTCGCAACTGCTGAAAACGAAATCCAAAAATTGTTGAAGCCTTTAATATTCGCCTTCTAGACAAGTCTACCAGACCAAAGGTTCTTTTTGCAAGGAAAACTGTCCTAACACAATAAGTAAATATTTAATGACTAAGATATTCCCTTAAAGAATCGAACCTTTCGTTCTACGTGTAGACTTCTCTAATACACTAATAGATGTTCTTAGAAACATTTTCAAGCATTTTGAACACAAAGTACGTTAGTACAGCGTCCTTCGATGTTGAGAGAAAACGTAAAGTAAAGTAAAGGCAAAATTTTAAACGCGTCTTTCTCGAAACACATTTTTCAAATCGGCAAGCAGCATAACTCAAACAATTTTCTATTTTTTCATTCCAAATTAATATCACATCTTGAAAACAACATTCCGCATAGGAATACGTAGCCGATTTTTGATAAGTTAATATTTCGATTTTTTAGGTACAGGTTTTTTTGGTCGAAAAATAAACTTTTTTTCAAATGCTCGCCAATTCAACGAGAATGAATATTCTATAGCTATACTAATGTAATTTTAAAAAACAAATAGGAAGCAATTCTACTGCGTGCCGTCGCCTCCAAAAAAAACTGTTCCGCAGAAACGACGGTTGGGCAGCCATTTTGTAATGTTTTTGAATAAACATATTTTTTTATACTTCAAAACATGCTTGATGACATCCTTAAAAAGAATTAACCTACTACTTTTCCTTCCACTTTAAAAAAAATCGCAAAAACAACGTTAAATTTTCTCTTTCTACTGTGGTGTAACCCGTTAAAGTAACTAACAAGAATATTACGAACTCATTACCTGTTGGTGGAGTAAATTTCTAGTAATCGTACCAAGATTATGGCGGAATGGTTGCATATTAAAAACTTTGATGTTTTATTTGATGACAATTCTTCATAGCATCTAAAATAGGAAAACATGGAGAATTAATAGAGTTATTGACAGTTTTCTAATAATAAATTCAATTTTTTTAGATGAATCTGTTTTGCTTTCGTAAAAAAACTATGGTTTCTTTTTTAATGCAACTTTTTCTTCATATATCTGATCTTTCATGCGTTAATCGACTAAAGTGTAATTCAGATGGGGAAAAAAACGGTTAGCTTAAGTTATAAAAAATCTGTTCAAATCATACATATGTTAATACGGTTTGATTGATAGAAAATAATGTCGTTGCAACAAGTTTGCGCGTACTCATGTGCGTTTTCATTCCCCAATGCTTCGGTTGCAACGAATGCATAATAGCTTGGAGCTTGGTTCTTCCCCCCACTCGTTGTTGAGACGAGGTTGCTTGCGGCACTAAACCGTTATAATTTTTCTTCTTAACTTTTTTCCCTTTATTCTGTAATTTGTACATTTTTCTCTTTATGCACTTGTCCTTTTTCTTTTATTATTATTATTGCAATTTGCTTCACGTTGTAATTGGTTTAAGCTATTAATTGAAATGAAATATATAAATAAATTAGGTAATATTATTCGTATCAACCCTTTACTATAATGACTATTAACTTTTTATTGTTTTCAAATTGATTTTTGCAACTATAAAGTTTAGTTGTTTTGTTGATCGCAATCTTTTAGATCATTTAGCGTATTTTATAAAGGGCAAACCAAGAGGGATTTTTTTAAAATTAACCTAATATTTGTACACTTTCTATGTTCAGCTAAGTTGGCTATACTTTATTTATTGAAAATTTTATGTATTATATATGATAACACGCTATAACTAATTTCTTGACAAAACCGTAGAAATCACCCTCTTGTTTGGCTAAATTCTATAAACGAACCAAACCAAAAGCTAATCCGCTGGAAGTTGCGACTTTACGAGTTTGATTTCAATATCAAATACATCAAAGGTAAAAATAATGGAGTTGCCGATTTCTTGTCCCGTATGGACAAAAATTTCATGGAAAATAATTATGTACATGTAAATGAAGAGTCTTAATTACAAGTAAATTCAATATTCCGGAGCAGAACCCGAGATATACCTGACCAAACTTTACAGGAAATTTTAGACATTTGCAACGAGCAAAATACTGAGCTTTCCGAAGTAATAAACATTCCAAGTACTTCCCAATCCACACAAGTGCAAAAAAAACTCTACTTGTCATCCCTCGGAAGCAAACACTACAGGTACTATTCATTAAGAATCTCAAAACCAGAATACCTCGATTCCAATGATGGATGATTACATCAACAAATTCAAATTTCAAATTATACTCTTCGATCAAAATTTTCCCCCATCCAAATTCGCGAAGAAGAATTACTTCTCCACGAATATGTACAAAATTTAATGGATAAATTGCCTCCTTATAAGAGCATAGCCATTTATTCTGATCAGAACGATCGTTGTTTTAACAAACTTCAGCTAACGCTCCACGAAGTCTTCGATAGCTCCTATAAATTCATAAAAGTGTCGCGTATTAAAGTTGGTATATACTTCGGTACATTTTGCGTTGCAGGGCCTGGGCTATATTTTTCCCACATCTCGTTGAAGCCTTCCATTTATCAGTTCAAAACTAGCAGGATCGCCATGTAATAAGTGTTGTATTAAATTGGTCATCTCTAAAGAATGATATGATAACTTTACCTATTTTTCAGCGACAAGCGCTAAGCACAATGGCACGCGAAATGCCTATATTTCTAAGGATCTGCGATTAAGGTTGGTACTGCCGAATATGGCAGGAGAGCTACTTGAGTTCAAAACACTTGCCGAATATGTCAGTCTGGTTTCTGAATTAACTCTAATTTTATTTCTAAATCTACAGCTCTTTTATACAAAAATCTATATACAGAAAACTTACTCTAAAATTAAAAGTAGGGATGTAAATCTATGTACATAGTTTAAGAAATCAATATCATGCATAGGACGAACAAATCGCGTTCCCACGGATAGTCGTGGTCATTAAGATCTAAATTTTATGAGGTCATCACACTCGTCTAGACGCTGACCAGCCATGAGCCACTTAGAGCATTACGCTGAGCAATGCATGCACGTGGGAATTGTGCATGCTCGATCTAAATATGTCCTTATGGCTGATCGTCATTATGAATGATATATGACGTCTAGACAGAGTAAAGTGTACTCTTAGTACACTACACCCCTATGGTTTCCTAGTGTTTTGTACTAATGAGAGTTAGTGCAAAATACTACGATTCATCAAATGGAAATTCTGTCATACCCTATACATGGTTTACAAATGATTTACAGATGATTGTAGTTTACAAATATTGATATTCGTTTTTAATGTCTTATAATTATCAAGATACTGTACTTTAATTACTAATTAGAAATATTACAATTTATTTTTATTTTCATACATCTTTAAGTTATTGTTATGGACTTCTCTTAATTTTCCATTTACATCAATTACAGTATTCATACCTTTCGATTCTTTTACTCTAAAAGGACCTTGAAAGGGTTTTTCGTGCTTTTTTCTATTTCCTTTCTTTAAAAGTACTAAGTCGTCTTTTTCGACGTTAATTGGATTGAAGTTTGCATTCTTATTGGTTCGTTTTAGTTTAACTAGGTCGATTATGTCCTTAGCTTTTTTGAGTGCATGCTGCAATCGAATTTTTAACTCATTGACATAGTTGCCCAAGTCATAGATTTTATTTGTCTTGTTAAAGACATCGTTTGGCAAGTAAGGTAATTTGCCAAATATCAACTCGTAGGGTGTATAGTTTGTGTCTACGTGTGGCATGGTATTATAAGCAAAAGTATAATAAGGGATCCATTTGTCCCATTCTGAGTCTTGGGAGAAAGCTAATATGTACTCATTGAGTACCCTATGGTTACGTTCTATTGTACCCAAAGTTTCATGGTGGTACGGTGTAGAAAATATCTGCTTAATATCTAAGAGGTTGCAAATTTCTTGCATTAAGGTATTTGTAAATTCGGTACCTGGGTCTGATTTTAATATCTTAAAATGATCGTATTTTAATATAAATTCATTGATTAATGTTGATGCAACTGGTTTTGCATCTTTAGTTTCTAATGGAGATGCAACTACAAATTTACTGAGTTCACACTGCATAGTTAGAATGTACAATTATAGTTTGATATTCTTAATGGACCCACTACATCGATTGCTAAGGTTTCGAAACTCGTTGTTGGAGTATCTGTTTTAATCATCTTTTCGTTTGTATTTCTTATTTGTTTGTTAATTTTACATTGTTCACAATTATTAACATATTTTTTTGTCATACTGTTCATATTTTTCCAGCAATATATTTGCTTAAGTTTGAGTATTGTCTTTCTGATTCCTAAGTGTCGTCCGTGTGGCGTATCGTGATATTCTTTTATTAATTGATGTTGTACTGCTGTATCTAATATAGTTTTTGGGGGTTCATACATCATTATACATAATTTTGCGCGACTTTCATATTTTTTACTTCGTTGCAACGTATTTATTTTATTCTTAAAATCTTCCTTTGTCATTATATTGAAGATATCATCATTATTTGATAGCGCTAATTCATATATTTTCATCTCGAGAATTTTATCTAACAACTTTTCCATGGTGGATACGTATATCGCACTGGACTTATCGTTGTTGATTTTACTATTCGATCTTAATGTATGTGAGCTCACTGATAGCTTTTCGTTAGCGGAAACGTATTTCTCCGTAACTTTATCACTACAGTATACAATAATTTCGTCGTTTGTTCTGACGATATCGAATTTATTATCTTTGCGCAGCATAAATTGCAATTTCTTCACTTCTGATATTGAAGTGCAATCCCATACGTAAAGTTGATCAGGCTTCACTTGTGTATTGGGTTTTTCCTTTCTAATATCTTTATTAACTTTGTCTGTCTTACGTTTCACAGACATACCCCTTGTAACTGCCAACACTATTTTTCTGGAGGAATCATAGTTTTGAGTATATCGGAATCTAATTTAATTCGCGATAAAGCATCCGCGTTGCAATTCATTTTGCCTTGTTTGAAAATAATCTCAAAATCATAGTCGGATAAATCGAGTCTAATTCGGGTCAATTTTGATGAAGGGTTTTTGTGTGAGAAAAGAGATACTAAAGGTCTGTGGTCAGTAACCAGCGTTGCCAGACGTCCCGATTTCGGCGGGACGTCCCGATTTCGAAATCAAAATTAGATGTCCCGCGCGGGACAAGCTCAGTCCCGCTTTTCGGGGATTACTCGATTGAGCGGCGCACAGTGGAGACAGATCACGAGGTCTCGCGCTGAAAAAAATATAACCAGCTATTTTCAGGCACCAGGTTCTTCCACATCTGATCGTGAATAATAATTTAATATATAATATCACGATGACGAGCCGCAGAAATTACTTCTACATATCACACTGTTAAACATTAGTTAAGCTACAATAGTATGGATTGCTTTCAAAAGTTATTGCCACTCATATACGCTGATTATAAGAAAGCTAAGAATGTTAAATGTAGTAAGACAAAGAGTGAAGCAATAGTTTTTGAAAAATTGGCAAAAGAAGCTTTGGAGGATGCAATTCAAAATTTAAAAAAAATTCTTTCAATTTCTACGGATGCCAGCAATAAGGAAAACCGGAAAAATACTAGGAATATGTTTATACTAGTGTCCTTCTTGTTAAGTATCCCAACGTCAAACTGCTTTCCCAAACGCAGTTTTTCCCAAATGAATTTAAAATGGTCGGCCAGAAATAAATATTCCGTAAATTTTTTGAAAGCAGAATTAGTCATCCAGTTCAATCTAGAGCTATCTTGTGCAGAGTTCTACATATGTTGGAATATCTGCCATTGGTGATGGGGCGCAAATACCCTAGATGCACTATAATCCTCAAATTATAGTGATTGCAGGTACCTTAAACCTCGCTATAATCCTTAAATTATATCGAGATGTTTTAAGGCTCAACTAACTCTACAATCCTTAAATTGTAGAGCGATATACCTACGCTGTAAAACGAAAAGAGGAATATATCGGGAAGAAAATGAAAACACACAATTTACGCTGTGGTTGGTTTGATTGACTCCAGCGAGCGGCGTCAATTTCTTTAATTTATAGATCAATAATTGACCTGTCAGCACAATGCCGCTGGCAGGTCAATATTCGTTAGTCTAAAGTACAGATACAAACAAAAGCGGGTCAGCGAAAGTACGAACGGAAATTGGGTAATGTGCACGCTTGCACATTACATTGCTCGCGCGGGTATTCAACCTGGGCATTCCCTCAGATGCATGGTCGTTGCATACCTGGGAATGCGCGGGTTGAATGTACTTAGAAAATATGAGAACATACCGCCCGCCAAGAACCTCTGTTCTTAATCATAATAACCATTATTTAATTTGGTTCCGGAGTTTGGAGCTTTGGAGTTTCATCCTGTTCGTACCATCGCGTGATCGTCCTATTGTTACACTTTCCCTTTTTGACATGACATAGATATAGCAATACAATAATTACAATTGCAAAGATTATAATTGATATGACACTAGATGAAATTAGAGTTATGTGATGGGGCTTCCAGATCGCCTCTTGATGCTCATTGAAAGTTCGTTGGGCTTCGTCAATGAGTGCTGAGTAGCCTTCGGATGCCTTGATGATGTTGACCCTTGTAAGTATGGGGGCTCGTTCATGCGTCACTGATAGCGGGATTTCTTTCTGTTTGGTGGATATCTGGATAACATCACCACGGCGCTCGCGTTCCGGGATGAGAATGGGATCGTGTGTTATCAATGTGCAGTAGTGATGGGCAAAAAAATGCAATACTGTTGCAAAAAACAGTTTCGCAAAATGTAGCAGAAGCAACTGTTACGCGAAATGAAAAGAAGCAGTTGCTACTGAAACAGTTTTTATGCAAACATGCTTCTCAAAAACGACTAATCAATACGAAACGATATAATTTTTTCGTTTGCAAACGAAACGATTGAAACGAAGCAGTATATCCGCTACGAGCGAGAAATGTTGTCCTTGAGTTATGTTTACGTTTAGTAGCGATTCGTTTTTCTAATTCCAAGAAAATGTGTGTAAAATATAATGAGGGCTGCAGAAAACTCTTAGAATTTTTTCTGTAGTTATCAGTAGGATAGGATTTTTTGAGTTCCGTCTGTGTGAAAGTTCTAAGTGTAAAACTAGTTAATATTCATATTGAATAAAAAAAATTCTAGTTTCAATTACTGTTTGACTGTTGTTTGCCAAGAATTTACTTTGTTTTTGGTGAGTTGGTCTAATTAGAATTATGTTGTTAGGTTTTTGATAAAATTTCAATAAACGCAATAATTTTCAACATCAGATTACAAGAAACAAAATCAAATGACGATTGATGTTAATGTTTTTTTTTGAATTTGTGGCTATAGTTTTAGTTTTAATTGATAATATCTACTAAGTTTTAGCAGTTTCTTAAAAATTTAGTAAGATTATGGCGAATAAAGAACTATAAGTACATACTGCGATATTCGAAATTTTATGGAAAATTTACGAAAGCACTTTCTGTTTAGTATCTAGTTCATTAAAAATAAATTCAACTCTACTGCCGAACAGTAAGTAAAAGTAAATTTTACCGAATTTAAGAAGTATTACGGAGCAAATAAATCCAGTGCACGCGTTCTCATCCTTAAAAATAAAATACTAATTGTTTCGAATATCTGCTGATTGGTTACAGTAAGTATTTTAACTTCTTTGTTCACTTTCGGTACTTAAAAAAAATCGCAGTGGCTGTTCTTTTGAAACAGTTTCTTTTTTAGGAGAAACAGTTCGTTTTCGTTTTTGCAAAGTAGCAGAAACGCCCACCACTAATGTGCAGCCCGGTGATACAGACAGTAGTCCAGTGCTGCGGAGGAGAATCTCTTCGCGAGATCCTTCGCAAACGACATGAGCTGGCACCGCGTGCGGAGCCACGAACAACCATTTGTTCCTAGCATATAATTTTTTCCAAATTACGTCAATATCCGGACCTAGAGCGAAAGTCCGGGTTGTGCAATTACTTCCTTCATACAAGTTGTAAAGCTCCTTAATGATGCAATGTGGCTTATTCCTTAGATCAAATAAGGTGCTGGGCAGTACCACGTACGTTTGGTTGGAGATACTTTGTGCTTCTCGTAGCTCATCTTCGGAAATTTCGAAGTAGGTTTGACAATGAAAGTCTACTCCAAGGATATTCGCTGATATTTCATATACGGCATACGTGCGATTGAGAAGAGAGTGTGGGATCGTTGTCGTTTTTATCAGCTCATAGCGCTGCTGATCGATTATTTGCAGGTAACAAATGATGTAACACGCATCTTGTTCGAAATGGACTGCAACCTCGTTCAGAGGAAAATGCGACACTTTCAATGACGT
This sequence comes from Oxycera nigricornis, assembly GCA_963942545.1. Taxonomy (NCBI): domain Eukaryota; kingdom Metazoa; phylum Arthropoda; class Insecta; order Diptera; family Stratiomyidae; genus Oxycera; species Oxycera nigricornis. The sequence goes on from OZ012664.1 coordinate 11,809,410, forward strand.
TGGGAGAGCAGATTCTGTTTGGTTGATTATTGCCATCAATTCTGCAGGCTGTACTAGATCTAAAATGCGTCTGCCATTAGAGACGACATTGAGTATGGCTGCATACTTGCTTTGCACTTCCGTCATGAAGTTTAGCGCTCGCTGGTAGATCCCCAAGAATTGATTGTTAAGTTCATTGTGATCCACTGTGGACAGCCAGGAGTCGAATTTCTTAACCTTTTGCATTGCTACGTTAAATCCATTGTTGAAGAGGGTTAATTGTCTATTTATCATGGAATTAGTCTTGTTTAGCTGCTGTGTTGCTCGTAGAAATAGCCTGGTTTCTTTGTCCACCGTATGTTTCAGGGTTTGTTGATTTGCGTGTATTGTTTCGATGTCTCGGTAAATGTCATCATTAACGCCAAACAGAGTGGTTAGCATTTTACCCAGTAGACCACGCCTTTGCCTGCTCCGGACGAAATGCAGTGTATGTATCTTATGTATAATATCGTCATTGATGGTAGATACATGCTGTATAAGATCCTCGCAAGGTACTCTATCAGAGTAAGTGAGACTAGTGCGACATAGCTGAGTCAAATTATCAAGAGCCCTTTGAACGTTTCCTTTATCCTCTTGCATATCAGCCCATGCAATCTTAACGTGAATTTGTAGAGAGCCGCGGTTTAAATGGGCGTTTCCGATATGTTCCACAACAAATCCGCTATAACTGGAGTGACGCTCACACCAGAGGTGTGATTGGCAGATTTCGCAAAGGGAACAGAACAGATTACGAGCAGGAACATAAGCAGACTTGAGTACGAACGAGTGTCTCTCACAGATCTAGCTTGACTGTGTCGCGTCGTGATGTCTTCTACGGGCACGGCAGGTTGTTCCTTGCTTGGTTCTGAATCGCCGGCTTCTGTCGTCTGTTCAAATTGCTTCAAGGTTTCCTTCTCTGCTGTGGGTATGGGTAATGGGCATATCTTGACGATTGGACGTTTAGTTAGGCGTCCATTGAGACTTATCGTCACGGCTCTTACTAGACCGTCTTTGCCCGTGTGTGTTTTAATTATCCTTGCTAAAGGCCATTTAGCTGGAGGATAATTTTCACCTTTGACAAGCACTAGCTGTCCGACGCGTATGTTCTCATGGGCTTGCATCCATTTGGGTCTGTTTTGGAGCCTTGAGAGGTATTCGGTAGACCAACTTTTCCAGAAGTTTTGTACTGAAGCAGTGGTAAGGCGCCATTTTGTTAGGAGGCTGACATCTTCACTGATAGGTTCTTGAGGAAGAGATATCAGTGATTGTCCAATAAGAAAATGTCCTGGTGTCAGAGCTTGCACGTCGTTGATGTCGCTAGATAAAGGCACAAGAGGGCGACTGTTTAAAACTGCTTCGATCTGAGTCAAAACCGTATACATCTCTTCGATGTTCAACAAAGTTTGTCCAATGGTTTGGTTAGATGAAGTTTTACTGACTTCACTCCAGCTTCCCACAAACCTCCGAAATGCGGACTGGCTGGTGGGTTGAAGTGCCAGTTGATTTGCTCTTGGGCAAGATATGCCTGCGTGGATCCCTTCAGCTGTTCAAACTGTGCTTTAATTTCCTTACTAGCTCCAACAAAGTTGGTGCCACAATCGCTGTATATGTCACTACATAGCCCTCTCCTGGACACAAATCGCTTTATTGCGGCAATGCATGATTTGCTGGTGAGATCACTGACCACCTCTAGATGCATTGCCTTCGTGGATAGGCAGATAAACAATGCTATGTAGGATTTTGTCGATTTGGAACCCCTTCCAGAGGACCATTTTATGCGGATGGGTCCAGCAAAATCTAATCCTACCTTAATGAACGCCCTTGATGGAGTTACTCTCTCCTTGGGCAACGCTCCCATTAGCTGCGTTAGCGGTTTGGCATTTGATTTAAAACATACCATGCATTTTTGAATGCAGCCTCTTACCAGTTTTTGAACTTGAGGTATCCAAAACTGATCTCGAATAGCTGCTACTGTAATCTGATTGCTGCCGTGGAGGGCTCGGAGATGAAAAGCCCTTACTATTAATGTGGCCAGCGGACAAGTCGCGCTGATAATAATGGGATGCTTTCCTGAATCGCTAATATCGGCGTTCTGCAACCGTCCACCTACCCTGATTATCCCTTCAGCGTCGAGATATGGAGCTAATGGTAGCAATTTTGACGTAGGTAGTATCGGCTGACGGCGATGCAATCGTCGCACTTCCTCTTGGAAAGAAGCTTGCTGCGATAGGCGAGCACAGGTTAGCTTCGCTCTCTGTAACTCCTGGGAGGACAAAAACCTTGGATACCTATCACGATACTTGAATCTAAGGCAATAGGCGACTACACGAATGAGCTTTTGGTAGTTCGAGTATTTCGATAATATTGATGCTGTGGGTGGAGTCCGAAGATTGTAACAGGCATCCTTCAGCGATGGTGGTATTTCACCCGATTCATAAGTATTAAGATGTACTTTGGGCTCTTTTTTCTCTAGATTGTTGGTAGTTAGCGTTGCTTGGGAATTATATTCCAATTTAGGAAAGTGCAACCACTCCGGTCCCTTCCACCATAGCTCATAATTGATGAGTTTCGATGGGGCTAAGCCTCGCGAAGCGCAGTCAGCTGGATTGTACTGCGATTCCACGTGCCGCCATTGGGATGCTTTAGCGTGTGAATGAATTTCGCTCACTCTGTTTGCTACATATGTTTTCCACATACTTGGATGTTCGGACAACCAAGCTAAGACAATGGTCGAGTCAGTCCAATAATAAGTTTCCGTTGCATCATTCATATGTAACGTTTTTTTGACCTTTCGCATCAGTTTGGACAGTAATACGGCCCCGCACAACTCCAGTCGAGGAATGCTTTGCACCTTTAGTGGGGCCACTTTAGTCTTCGATGTCAGCAGGTGAACTCTAACCTCGTTCAGGGAATTGATCACCTTTAAATATATTGCAGCTGCAAAGGCATCCGTTGATGCATCGCTGAAACCATGCAGTTCCACCTTTTCTTAGGCTGTGTATCCAACAAAACGAGGAATGCTGATGCTTCCAAGAGCACAGCATTCAGATAGATATTTCTTCCGATCATCAATAATGTCCTCTGGGAGCTGGTCATCCCAATCGACTTTAACGAGCCACAGCCTTTGTAATAATATCTTTCCTATGACCATAGAGGGCTGTAGCCAACCCAGAGGATCGAAAAGTTTGGCAATGCTTGATGCTACTAGCCTTTTCGTCACCTTTCCTTTTTTAGGCTCAGGTAGCGATATGCTAAAGGTGAAAACGTCTAGGAGTGGATTCCATTGAAGGCCCAAAGTTTTAATTGAATTCTCAAAGTTCATTGAGATAGGGCCAGGAAGAGCGCGGTCCTTTTCGGGTATTGAATCCAATACCTCTGGACAGTTTGAAGACCACTTGCGGATGCTAAAACCTGCAGCTGCCAGTGACTTGGTGACGTTCTTTTGTAGCAATACGGCGTGGCTAATATCATTAGCACCAGTGAGTACATCGTCCACATAGAAATCGCTCAGAGCCACTTCGGAAGCCTGCTCGTGCTTGAATTGCTCATCCTGAGCTAATCTTTGGAGCACCTTGACCGCTTGATAGGATGCGCACGCCGTACCATAAGTGACGGTATTCAAGCGGTAGTGCTTAATTGGTCCTAGAAAGACTGGTCTCCAGACTATTCTGAGATAGTTGCGATCTCTGGGATCAATGTTTACTTGTCAGTACATTTTTTCGATGTCACCATTTATAGCTACTTTATGAAGCCGCCATTTGAGAAGGATCGAAACAAGATCATTTTGAATAGTGGGCCCCACCATAAGCAAGTCATTTAACGACCTTCCAGTAGACGTACGATGTGACGCATCAAAAACAACTCGCACTTTAGTGGTTGTGCTGCTTTCCTTGATTACAGCGTGATGAGGCAGATAATAGGTGGGTTGTTCATAAATTGCATTGGTTTGAACTTCTTCCATGTGCCCCAAATCTAAGTACTCTTGTAGGAATTCGTTGTATTGCGCCTTTAGGTCAAGATTCAACTCTAATTTCCTTTCAACTTGCTGCCACCTTAATATCGCATCCTTCATGTTGGATGCCAATGCCTCACCGGGCTTTGTCTCTGCCTTGAACGGAAGACGCACAGTATATCTTCCACTATCCGCGTCTCGGCGAGTGGTTTGGGCGAAATGAACTTCGCAATCTGCCTGCTCGGGGCTTAACTGCTCGGAAGAAGCTACTTCTTCTAATTCCCAAAACTTCTTTAGGCTGTCACTCAGCTCTTGAGTGCTGACCATGGAGACATGAATTCTCGGCGGGGTTCGGGTGTCGATAGGGCCTGACATGATCCAACCAAATCTGGTGTTCTGAGTAACCAGTTGGCTGTTGGAAATCATCTTCAGCCCGGGTAAAACGAAGTTTCCGTATGCATCGGCTCCCAGAAGTATATCAATAGGACCTGGCTTATAGTACTTCTGATCAGCGAGATCGAGTCTGTTGCCCATAGTAAATTGGCTCACTTCGAATTGACGAATTTCACCTGTTATTTTGGCGAGTATAAGTAAATCGAAGCGCAGATAGTCACTTGATCCCCTTTGTTTGCACTCTATATTAACGATTCCTCGAGCTGAAGTTCGTTGGCTGCTTATACCATGGATATCAACCTTGGCGAATTGGGGCTTCAATCCTAACTGTTGAACTGCCGACTCAGTGATGAAAGATCGTTGCGATCCCTGATCAATTAAAGCTCTCAGTGGCAGAAACGTTCCATAAATTGTCTTCACTTCAATGATAGCTGTAGCTAGTAACACCACAGAATGAGCTTCGTCTTTCTTAGTGACGGCGTTGAGAGCCGAAGTTGAGAGATTCGAATTCTGAGATTTTATCTCCTCTGGCAGTTGTTCAATATGCAACAAGCTATGGTGCTTTTTGTTGCAAAATCTGCATCGCTTATTTGATGGGCATGTCGATACAGCATGATCACTGCGCAAACAGTTGAAGCATAGTTTGTGCTTTTTAACCAATTCGACTCGATTTCTTACATTGGCCTCACGAATCTTGGAGCACTGCAGCGTGCCATGACTACCCTTGCAAACTTTACATGAGTCAGTCCTGCTGACTTCCGCGACATGAACGCCATATTTCGGACGTTTCTCCGTGCTTGTTGTGGCTTCTTGGATCACTAGACGTTGTGTGAGAAACTCCACAAACTGCGATATTGTCGGAATCTCGTACGAAGCCCCAATGTGCTTCTGCCATTCGAGAGAAGTTTCCCCATCTAAGCGTTGTTGCAGATGATAAGTAAGCATTACATCACCCAAATTTCCTGCTACAGTTCGCATACCACTCAAAACTTCATTCGTTAAGTTGAGCATATTGTTAACACCACTGGCGTTATTAGAACTTGTAGGCTTTATGTCCCAAAGCAGTTTCATCAGTGCGTTAGTTACGCGCTTGTTGTCATACCTTTTGCACATCAACGCCCAAGCCGCCTCGTAGTTGCTGCCCGTAATACTCAAATGCTTGATGAGCTGTTCGGTTTCGCCCGACACTGATGCCCGCAAATAATGCATCTTTTGCACAGCACTAAGTCTCTCACTTTTATGAACCAAAGTGGAGAAAAGGTCTTGAAATGACGCCCAATTTGCGTAATTCCCATGAAAATGAGGGATCTTGATGCGCTCTAACGGCAGATCCGCTTCATTACTGAGCTGGGTTGCGGCAGGTCCTTGTGATCCTGTTTCTCTAGATGAACCGTCATACTCCTTCAGTCGCGATCTGAAGATGACCGCATATTCATCGTGCAACGCCTCAGCTGCCTCGAATTCAGTCATGTAATCGATGAGTTTTTTAGCATCGCCAGCCATGCTCAACTTGACCCTGTAGTGACACTCTTCACATGCTTGCCATTTGCTAGCCAAAGTATCAGCCTTTAACTCGAAATACTCCTTGCTGTATCGAGCTTTGGAGTCCTTCTTGTGGTTTTTAATAAACCTTTGCAGTTCTTCCAGGTTATGTCGCTGAGTGTCGAAAGCATTGGCATTTTCGATACTTCCACTTGTAGCCATCGTGAAGCGAGAATTTGCCCACTATTTAATAAACACACACGACACTGAACTCAAAACACTAGGTTTGCGACGTTAAATTCTCGTCGCTAATATTGCGCCGGGATAAGATCCGGCTCGACGGACCAATGCTGGAATATCTGCCACTGGTGATGTGGCGCAGATACCCTAGATGCACTATAATCCTCAAATTATAGTGATTGCAAGTACCCTAAACCTCGCTATAATCCTTAAATTATATCGAGATGTTTTAAGGCTCAACTAACTCTACAATCCTTAAATTGTAGAGCGATATACCTACGCTGTAAAACGAAAAGAGGAATATATCGGGAAGAAAATGAAAACACACAATTTACGCTGTGGTTGGTTTGATTGACTCCAGCGAGCGGCGTCAATTTCTTTAATTTATAGATCAATAATTGACCTGTCAGCACAATGCCGCTGGCAGGTCAATATTCGTTAGTCTAAAGTACAGATACAAACAAAAGCGGGTCAGCGAAAGTACGAACGGAAATTGGGTAATGTGCACGCTTGCACATTACATTGCTCGCGCGGGTATTCAACCTGGGCATTCCCTCAGATGCATGGTCGTTGCATACCTGGGAATGCGCGGGTTGAATGTACTTAGAAAATATGCGAACATACCGCCCGCCAAGAACCTATGTTCTTAATCATAATAACCATTATTTAATTTGGTTCCGGAGTTTGGAGCTTTGGAGTTTCATCCTGTTCGTACCATCGCGTGATCGTCCTATTGTTACACTTTCCCTTTTTGACATGACATAGATATAGCAATACAATAACTACAATTGCAAAGATTATAATTGATATGACACTAGATGAAATTAGAGTTATGTGATGGGGCTTCCAGATCGCCTCTTGATGCTCATCGAAAGTTCGTTGGGCTTCGTCAATGAGTGCTGAGTAGCCTTCGGATGCCTTGATGATGTTGGCCCTTGTAAGTATGGGGGCTCGTTCATGCTTCACTGATAGCGGGATTTCTTTCTGTTTGGTGGATATCTGGATAACATCACCACGGCGCTCGCGTTCCGGGATGAGAAGGGGATCGTGTGTTATCAATGTGCAGCCCAGTGATACAGACAGTAGTCCAGTGCTGCGGAGGAGAATCTCTTCGCGAGATCCTTCGCAAACGACATGAGCTGGCACCGCGTGCGGAGCCACGAACAACCATTTGTTCCTAGCATATAATTTTTTCCAAATTACGTCAATATCCGGACCTAGAGCGAAAGTCCGGGTTGTGCAATTACTTCCTTCATACAAGTTGTAAAGCTCCTTAATGATGCAATGTGGCTTATTCCTTAGATCAAATAAGGTGCTGGGCAGTACCACGTACGTTTGGTTGGAGATACTTTGTGCTTCTCGTAGCTCATCTTCGGAAATTTCAAAGTAGGTTTGACAATGAAAGTCTACTCCAAGGATATTCGCTGATATTTCATATACGGCATACGTGCGATTGAGAAGAGAGTGTGGGATCGTTGTCGTTTTTATCAGCTCATAGCGCTGCTGATCGATTATTTGCAGGTAACAAATGATGTAACACGCATCTTGTTCGAAATGGACTGCAACCTCGTTCAGAGGAAAATGCGACACTTTCAATGACGTTGGGAGAGCAGATTCTGTTTGGTTGATTATTGCCATCAATTCTGCAGGCTGTACTAGATCTAAAATGCGTCTGCCATTAGAGACGACATTGAGTATGGCTGCATACTTGCTTTGCACTTCCGTCATGAAGTTTAGCGCTCGCTGGTAGATCCCCAAGAATTGATTGTTAAGTTCATTGTGATCCACTGTGGACAGCCAGGAGTCGAATTTCTTAACCTTTTGCATTGCTACGTTAAATCCATTGTTGAAGAGGGTTAATTGTCTATTTATCATGGAATTAGTCTTGTTTAGCTGCTGTGTTGCTCGTAGAAATAGCCTGGTTTCTTTGTCCACCGTATGTTTCAGGGTTTGTTGATTTGCGTGTATTGTTTCGATGTCTCGGTAAATGTCATCATTAACGCCAAACAGAGTGGTTAGCATTTTACCCAGTAGACCACGCCTTTGCCTGCTCCGGACGAAATGCAGTGTATGTATCTTATGTATAATATCGTCATTGATGGTAGATACATGCTGTATAAGATCCTCGCAAGGTACTCTATCAGAGTAAGTGAGACTAGTGCGACATAGCTGAGTCAAATTATCAAGAGCCCTTTGAACGTTTCCTTTATCCTCTTGCATATCAGCCCATGCAATCTTAACGTGAATTTGTAGAGAGCCCCGGTTTAAATGGGCGTTTCCGATATGTTCCACAACAAATCCGCTATAACTGGAGTGACCAGCCATTTAGCTGAAGGATAATTTTCACCTTTGATAAGCACTAGCTGTCCGACGCGTATGTTCTCATGGGCTTGCATCCATTTGGGTCTGTTTTGGAGCCTTGAGAGGTATACGGTAGACCAACTTTTCCAGAAGTTTTGGACTGAGGCAGTGGTAAGGCGCCATTTTGTTAGGAGGCTGACATCTTCACTGATAGGTTCTTGAGGAAGAGATATCAGTGATTGTCCAATAAGAAAATGTCCTGGTGTCAGAGCTTGCACGTCGTTGATGTCGCTAGATAAAGACACAAGAGGGCGACTGTTTAAAACTGCTTCGATCTGAGTCAAAACCGTATACATCTCTTCGATGTTCAACAAAGTTTGTCCAATGGTTTTGGTTAGATGAAGTTTTACTGACTTCACTCCAGCTTCCCACAAACCTCCGAAATGCGGACTGGCTGGTGGGTTGAAGTGCCAGTTGATTTGCTCATGGGCAAGATATGCCTGCGTGGATCCCTTCAGCTGTTCAAACTGTGCTTTGATTTCCTTACTAGCTCCAACAAAGTTGGTGCCACAATCGCTGTATATGTCACTACATAGCCCTCTCCTGGACACAAATCACTTTATTGCGGCAATGCATGATTTGCTGGTGAGATCACTGACCACCTCTAGATGCATTGCCTTAGAGGATAGGCAGATAAGGTTAGGTTAGGTTAGGTTGAAGGGTGCTAAGCCGCACGGCTTCCGCTTCACTTAGGCCTCGTTGGCCCTTTGTGCCCTGAAGACATGGAAAAACTACCATATTATTCCATGAACCACCCCGATTCCTTGAGGAAATCCAGGAACTGGTTCATTCTCATAACACTTAGCTCACTTAGCTTCACGAAAAAGAAAGCAACTAAGTGTTTTTTCCTATTATTCGCTAGAGCCGGACAACTGCAGAGAAGATGCTCTACAGATTCTGTCTCCTCTTCATCACCGCAGCTTCGACACAGGTCGTTCGCTGGGAGCCCGATTCTTCTTGCATGTTCACCGAAAGCCACATGACCCGTCAGTATACCCACAAGGTTTCTTATTGCACCTCTGTCTAGGGATAACAAGCCCAGAGTGCGCTTTTTGTTATAATTTGGCCACATCTGTCTAGCGGTGCAGCATGTGCCTAAATTTCTCCAGCGCCTCAATGCTAGCTCATAGGCTGATACCTTTATATCCTGCCTAAGAACCTTCATTGAGACCCCTACCCCCACTTTCTCATGCAGGTGCGCCTCACGGGATCCCTCCCTAGCGAGCTGATCCGCTTTTACATTTCCGTGCACTTCGCTGTGCCCAGGAACCCAACACAGTTTTAAACTGTTCTTTTGAAAGATCCTCCCCAGTTCCGACCTACAGGTTTCAACTAATTTGGAGGACACTAAGACTGATTCTAGCATCCTTATGGCTGCTTTGCTGTCCACAAAGAAAGTGATGTCTTTATCGACCTCCCCTCTCTTGTTAACTTCTTTCGCAGCTCTCAAGATTGCCATTATTTCCGACTGCACAACTGTGCAGTGCACGGGGAGCTCCAACGATATACTAAGGCCCCAGTACTCGGAAAAGATTCCTGCTCCCGTGCCCGTGCTCGTTTTCGAGCCATCCGTGTACACTGACACAGTTCCTTTGCCGGCTAGCCCCCCGCTCTCCCACTCTTCTCTTGAGGGGACGACGGTCAAGAAATTTGTTTCAAAGTCCAGTGTTGGCACTCTATAGTCCATGTTGACATAGCCTTGCTTCCCACAAAGACTTTTCAGTACTGTGGAGTGCCCATAGGGCCTTTCCCTCCAGAAACCTCCACCCTTCAGACGCACAGCACTGGCGGCTGCCGCCTCCTTGCAGTGCAGATCTAATGGAAGAAGATCCAAAATGATCTCTAATGCAGCTGTGGGAGTAGTACGCAAAGCACCCGTTATCCCCAAGCACGCCACTCTTTGGATCTTAGTGAGTTGATCCAGGTTACATTTCTTGCTCAGCGCCTCCCACCACACCATAGCCCCATAGGTCAGAATTGGCCTGACTATAGCTGTGTACATCCAGTGTACCACCCGTGGTTTGAGTCCCCACTTAGGCCCAAGCGCCTTACACGTGAAAAAGGCTACTGTAGCCTTCCTCACTCTCTCTTCCAGATTTGCCCTCCAGGTAAGCTTATGATCTAGCACGACCCCTAAGTACCTCACCTGATTGAAGAGCGCAAGACTTTCGCCATTAAGTGTGGGCGGCCTAAAGTCTGGAATTTTGCGCTTCCTTGTAAAGAGGACAAGCTCCGTCTTAGAAGGGTTCACTCCCAAGCCACACTTTGTGGTCCACCTGCTGGCTAATTCAAGGGCAAATTGCATCCGTCCGACTATGACGTCGATGAATTTGCCCGGTACTATGATGGCCACGTCGTCGGCGTAAGCAGCGACCTTGAAACCCTCCCTTTCTAATTCCGACAAAAGATTGTCCATTACTACCAGCCATAGTAGCGGTGAAAGAACTCCCCCTTGAGGGGTTCCCCTGTCCACGTATTTCCTGATAGTCAGGTCACCAATGGACGAGCTAACTATTCTAGTTCTGAGTAGTGTATCAATCCATCTACAAAGGCTCATATTAACACCTTTTTGTTGAAGCCCACGACATATGGCGCCAGGCTCAACGTTATTGAAAGCCCCTTCGATGTCCAGGAATACCCCAAGTGCTACCTCCTTGTACCGAAGGGCACTCTCGATAGTGGAGACTACGGAGTGCAATGCAGTCTCTACGGCCCTTCCTCTCATGTAGGCATGCTGTGACCGTGCTAGTTGGTCCCCAATTTTGCTCCTAATGAAGGTGTCCACTAGCCTCTCCAACGTCTTGAGGAGGAAGGATGCCAGACTAATTGGTCTGAAATCCTTGACAGAACTGTGGTTTATTTTACCCGCCTTAGGGATAAACACCACTCTTACTTGTCTCCACGCTCTTGGGATATAGCCCAGCTGAAAACATCGTTTGAAGATTCCTTCCAGCCATGGTGCGATAATCCCGAGAGCCTTTTGGAGCATTATAGGCCAGATCCCATCCGGCCCAGAAGATTTAAAAGGCATGAAGGTTCCCACCGCCCAATTAATCTTTTTGACATCCACGATACGATTTATGTCGTCGTCGTGCTGTCGGACCTCATTTCCACAGCTTTCGTTGACTATGTCAGAGCACCTCGGAAAGTGCTGTGCTCTAGCACTCTCTCCGAAATGCGGACTGGCTGGTGGGTTGAAGTGCCAGTTGATTTTCTCATGGGCAAGATATGCCTGCGTGGATCCCTTCAGCTGTTCAAACTGTGCTTTAATTTCCTTACTAGCTCCAATAAAGTTGGTGCCAAAATCGCTGTATATGTCACTACATAGCCCTCTCCTGGACACAAATCGCTTTATTGCGGCAATGCATGATTTGCTGGTGAGATCACTGACCACCTCTAGATGCATTGCCTTCGTGGATAGGCAGATAAACAATGCTATGTAGGATTTTGTCGATTTTGAACCCCTTCCAGAGGACCATTTTATGCGGATGGGTCCAGCAAAATCTAATCCTACCTTAATGAACGCCCTTGATGGAGTTACTCTCTCCTTGGGCAACGCTCCCATAAGCTGCGTTAGCGGTTTGGCATTTGATTTAAAACATACCATGCATTTGTGAATGCAGCCTTTTACCAGTTTTTGAACTTGAGGTATCCAAAACTGATCTCGAATAGCTGCTACTGTAATCTGATTGCTGCCGTGGAGGGCTCGGAGATGAAAAGCCCTTACTATTAATGTGGCCAGCGGACAAGTCGCGCTGATAATAATGGGATGCTTTCTTGAATCGCTAATATCGGCGTTCTGCAACCGTCCACCTACCCTGATTATCCCTTCAGCGCCGAGATATGGAGCTAATGGTAGCAATTTTGACGTAGATGGTATCGGCTGACGGCGATGCAATCGTCGCACTTCCTCTTGGAAAGAAGCTTGCTGCGATAGGCGAGCACAGGTTAGCTTCGCTCTCTGTAACTCCTGGGAGGACAAAAACCTTGGATGCCTATCACGATACTTGAATCTAAGGCAATAGGCGACTACACGAATGAGCTTTTGGTAGTTCGAGTATTTCGATAATATTGATGCTGTGGGTGGAGTCCGAAGATTGTAACAGGCATCCTTCAGCGATGGTGGTATTTCACCCGATTCATAAGTATTAAGATGTACTTTGGGCTCTTTTTTCTCTAGATTGTTGGTAGTTAGCGTTGCTTGGGAATTATATTCCAATTTAGGAAAGTGCAACCACTCCGGTCCCTTCCACCATAGCTCATAATTGATGAGTTTCGATGGGGCTAAGCCTCGCGAAGCGCAGTCAGCTGGATTGTACTGCGATTCCACGTGCCGCCATTGGGATGCTTTAGCGTGTGAATGAATTTCGCTCACTCTGTTTGCTACATATGTTTTCCACATACTTGGATGTTCGGACAACCAAGCTAAGACAATGGTCGAGTCAGTCCAATAATAAGTTTCCGTTGCATCATTCATATGTAACGTTTTTTTGACCTTTCGCATCAGTTTGGACAGTAATACGGCCCCGCACAACTCCAGTCGAGTAATGCTTTGCACCTTTAGTGGGGCCACTTTAGTCTTCGAAGTCAGCAGGTGAACTCTAATCTCGTTCAGGGAATTGATCACCTTTAAATATATTGCAGCTGCAAAGGCATCCGTTGATGCATCGCTGAAACCATGCAGTTCCACCTTTTCTTTGGCTGTGTATCCAACAAAACGAGGAATGCTGATGCTTCCAAGAGCACAGCATTCAGATAGATATTTCTTCCGATCATCAATAATGTCCTCTGGGAGCTGGTCATCCCAATCGACTTTAACGAGCCACATCCTTTGTAATAATATCTTTCCTATGACCATAGAGGGCTGTAGCCAACCCAGAGGATCGAAAAGTTTGGCAATGCTTGATGCTACTAGCCTTTTCGTCACCTTTCCTTTTTTAGGCTCAGGTAGCGATATGCTAAAGGTGAAAACGTCTAGGAGTGGATTCCATTGAAGGCCCAAAGTTTTAATTGAATTCTCAAAGTTCATTGAGATAGGGCCAGGAAGAGCGCGGTCCTTTTCGGGTACTGAATCCAATACCTCTCTCGGATGCTAAAACCTCCAGCTGCCAGTAACTTGGTGACGTTCTTTTGTAGCAATATGGCTTGGCTTATATCATTAGCACCAGTGAGTACATCGTCCACATAGAAATCGCTCAGAGCCACTTCGGAAGCCTGCTCGTGCTTGAATTGCTCATCCTGAGCTAATCTTTGGAGCACCTTGACCGCTTGATAGGATGCGCACGCCGTACCATAAGTGACGGTATTCAAGCGGTAGTGCTTAATTGGTCCTGGAGTGACTGGTCTCCAGACTATTCTTAGATAGTTGCGATCTCTGGGATCAATGTTTACTTGTCTGTACATTTTTTCAATGTCACCATTTATAGCTACTTTATGAAGCCGCCATTTGAGAAGGATCGAAACAAGATCATTTTGAATAGTGGGCCCCACCATAAGCAAGTCATTTAACGACCTTCCAGTAGACGTACGATGTGACGCATCAAAAACAACTCGCACTTTAGTGGTTGTGCTGCTTTCCTTGATTACAGCGTGATGAGGCAGATAATAGGTGGGTTGTTCATAAATTGCATTGGTTTGAACTTCTTCCATGTGCCCCAAATCTAAGTACTCTTGTAGGAATTCGTTGTATTGCGCCTTTAGGTCAAGATTCAACTCTAATTTCCTTTCAACTTGCTGCCACCTTAATATCGCATCCTTCATGTTGGATGCCAATGCCTCACCGGGCTTTGTCTCTGCCTTGAACGGAAGACGCACAGTATATCTTCCACTATCCGCGTCTCGGCGAGTGGTTTGGGCGAAATGAACTTCGCAATCTGCCTGCTCGGGGCTTAACTGCTCGGAAGAAGCTACTTCTTCTTATTCCCAAAACTTCTTTAGGCTGTCACTCAGCTCTTGAGTGCTGACCATGGAGACATGAATTCTCGGCGGGGTTCGGGTGTCGATAGGGCCTGACATGATCCAACCAAATCTGGTGTTCTGAGTAACCAGTTGGCTGTTGGAAATCATCTTCAGCCCGGGTAAAACGAAGTTTCCGTATGCATCGGCTCCCAGAAGTATATCAATAGGACCTTGCTTGTAGTACTTCTGATCAGCGAGATCGGTTCTGTTGCCCATAGTAAATTGGCTCACTTCGCATTGACGAATTTCACCTGTTATTTTGGCGAGTATAAGTAAATCGAAGCGCAGATAGTCACTTGATCCCCTTTGTTTGCACTCTATATTAACGATTCCTCGAGCTGAAGTTCGTTGGCTGCTTATACCATGGATATCAACCTTGGCGAATTGGGGCTTCAATCCTAACTGTTAAACTGCCGACTCAGTGATGAAAGATCGTTGCGATCCCTGATCAATTAAAGCTCTCAGTGGCAGAAACGTTCCATAAATTGTCTTCACTTCAATGATAGCTGTAGCTAGTAACACCACAGAATGAGCTTCGTCTTTCTTAGTGACGGCGTTGAGAGCCGAAGTTGAGAGATTCGAATTCTGAGATTTTATCTCCTCTGGCAGTTGTTCAATATGCAACAAGCTATGGTGCTTTTTGTTGCAAAATCTGCATCGCTTATTTGATGGGCATGTCGATACAGCATGATCGCTGCGCAAACAGTTGAAGCATAGTTTGTGCTTTTTAACCAATTCGACTCGATTTCTTACATTGGCCTCACGAATCTTGGAGCACTGCAGCGTGCCATGACTACCCTTGCAAACTTTACATGAGTCAGTCCTGCTGACTTCCGCGACATGAACGCCATATTTCGGACGTTTCTCCGTGCTTGTTGTGGCTTCTTGGATCACTAGACGTTGTGTGAGAAACTCCACAAACTGCGATATTGTCGGAATCTCGTACGAAGCCCCAATGTGCTTCTGCCATTCGAGAGAAGTTTCCCCATCTAAGCGTTGTTGCAGATGATAAGTAAGCATTACATCACCCAAATTTCCTGCTACAGTTCGCATACCACTCAAAACTTCATTCGTTAAGTTGAGCATATTTTTAACACCACTGACGTTACTAGAACTTGTAGGCTTAATGTCCCAAAGCAGTTTCATCAGTGCGTTAGTTACGCGCTTGTTGTCATACCTTTTGCACATCAACGCCCAAGCCGCCTCGTAGTTGCTGCCCGTAATACTCAAATGCTTGATGAGCTGTTCGGTTTCGCCCGACACTGATGCCCGCAAATAATGCATCTTTTGCACAGCACTAAGTCTTTTACTTTTATGAAGTGGAGAAAAGGTCTTGAAATGACGCCCAATTTGCGTAATTCCCATGGAAATGAGGGATCTTGATGCGCTCTAACGGCAGATCCGCTTCATTACTGAGCTGGGTTGCGGCAGGTCCTTGTGATCCTGTATCTCTAGATGAACCGTCATACTCCTTCAGTCGCGATTTGAAGATGACCGCATATTCATCGTGCAACGCTTCAGCTGCCTCGAATTCAGTCATGTAATCGATGAGTTTTTTAGCATCGGCAGCCATGCTCAACTTGACCCTGTAATGACACTCTTCACATGCTTGCCATTTGCTAGCCAAAGTATCAGCCTTTAACTCGAAATACTCCTTGCTGTATCGAGCTTTGGAGTCCTTCTTGTGGTTTTTAATAAACCTTTGCAGTTCTTCCAGGTTATGTCGCTGAGTGTCGATAGCATTGGCATTTTCGATACTTCCACTTGTAGCCATCGTGAAGCGAGAATTTGCCCACTATTTGATAAACACACACGACACTGAACTCAAAACACTAGGTTTGCGACGTTAAATTCTCGTCGCTAATATTGCGCCGGGATAAGATCTGGCTCGACGGACCAATGCTGGAATATCTGCCACTGGTGATGGGGCGCAGATACCCTAGATGCACTATAATCCTCAAATTATAGTGATTGCAGGTACCTTAAACCTCGCTATAATCCTTAAATTATATCGAGATGTTTTAAGGCTCAACTAACTCTACAATCCTTAAATTGTAGAGCGATATACCTACGCTGTAAAACGGAAAGAGGAATATATCGGGAAGACAAATGAAAACACACAATTTACGCTGTGGTTGATTTGATTGACTCCAGCGAGCGGCGTCAATTTCTTTAATTTATAGATCAATAATTGACCTGTCAGCACAATGCCGCTGGCAGGTCAATATTCGTTAGTCTAAAGTACAGATACAAACAAAAGCGGGTCAGCGAAAGTACGAACAGAAATTGGGTAATGTGCACGCTTGCACATTACATTGCTCGCGCGGGTATTCAACCTGGGCATTCCCTCAGATGCATGGTCGTTGCATACCTGGGAATGCGCGGGTTGAATGTACTTAGAAAATATGCGAACAACATCTTTATTAAAGAGAAAAGGAAACTTTAAAAGAAGTGACATCTTCACAGAAATATGAGTGAGTAATTCTTACGAATAATTCTTCCTTAATTATATTATATAATACTGTTTATAATTATATTTTTCTTAAGACTCATCTGCCTAACTATAGGGTTAACAGACAATTATTGTTAAAGTAATGTATTTTCATTAAAATACATTTTCTATGGCTATTTTTGCTACTTATTGTCAAGTAAACATAACTTAAAACTCAAATAAAAAAATAAAGATTTAAAAGCTACTGATTATATACGTTTTTTAATATGTCCCGCTTTCGACGGAAAAATCCTGCTTTTTTACTCAAAAAGTATCAAAATCCCGCTTTGCCGAAAAAAAATTCTGGCAACGCTGTCAGTAACCACAATAAACTTCTTGCCGTACAAGTATGGCCTGAAGAAATTTATTCCCCAGGGTATCGCGAGCAATTCTTTTTCAATAATCGGCTTGTTGATATCATGTTTGCCTAGAGATTTGCTGGCGTATGAAATCTTTAAGTCAGATCCAATTTCTCCTTGTGAGAGAACTGCGCCTAACGCGTAGCTTGATGCATCTGTTGTTAGAACAAAATTTGCCCAAAATCTGGATATTGTAGAATAGGAGGTTGAATCAATTTGTTTTTCAGAGTAGTAAAGGCATTTTGACATTCTTCGTTCCAAATAAATGTAGAATTTTTCTTCAGTAGAGCATTAAGACATTTAGCTATATCTGCAAATTTGGGTATAAAACGTCTGTAGTACAGTAGAATCTCGAAAAAGTTAACCGAAATGTCCCAAGGGTAATTAACTTTTTCGAACTATTAACTTTTCTAAGTGGTTTTCAAAAGTGAAATAATACAATAATAAGTATAGATTTTTCGTAAATAACACGCTAAATTTATTTCAATGACTTAGTTTTCATCGTTACAAAAAAAAATTGTACCGTCTGGTTTATGGTTCTCAGTCATTCTTGATCATTTCCGTGCGATATATTAATTAATTTTTGTGGAGTCGTTTGAAGAAGCAGTCGAGACTTGTTTGTTTCTTTTCTTTTGTGTAATAGCTCTTGATCATTTTCGTACGCATATGGACAAGGCCTGCCACCTGATTTGCATCGTTATTATTTTCAAACAATTTTATCAAGATATTGATGCTTTCAACTGCTTTCTAGAAGCTCACTTTTGGTTGTTGAATATCTTCCTCGATAATTGACCCGTCGTTATCATTATCGGAAACTTCGAAATCATCGTCATCTTCCGCAATTTGATCCTTGTTCCAATTTTCAATGACATCAATGCTGATGTCAACATTATCACCCAACTTCAACATCAACAATTGAACTTCTCGAAGTGTATCGTCGTAAGCACTATTTGATTTAATCAATTTAGACAACGGAATGTCGTCTTCACTATCGTATTGGTAGGAGCCAAGTTGCCCCTTTAGTGACCGAAAAAAGCGGTTGGTTTGAAAAATTCATACGCTCAGAAAAGTTAACTGAAAAGTTAACTTTTCAGAGCGGCACGTGGAAGCTGAAATTCAGCTAACTTAACCGAGCGATTAACTTTTACGCGAGTTAACTTTTTCGAGATTCTACTGTAGTTGTTAAGTTCAATGATAAATATTTTCCTGAAAATAAATATATTAAAGAGCATTTAAAGAATCCAAAAAATTGTGATGCCTCGTGTAAATTTTTGAAAACAAACAATAATGCACATATAGTGGAAATTGAATCCGGATTGATATTCGTCAATAATTTTAACGACAAAATATATCATAGCTGTAACGAAAAACATTTCGGAAATTTTGAGAATTTTGTTATAAATTTTAATAATTGTACAGTTAAATTGCTTGATAAAGTGTACACAAATAAAGCCGTAAAATTTTCACATAAACTTATATTGTTACCTATGATCGCTTTGAATTTTACAAAATACGAAGTCACATTCGAGGATATTAAATTTAAACATGGCGAAAAGATGAAGGAAATAAAACCTATAGAATTTAAGCTCAAACGAAGCACAATCATTTCATCTTTTTCAACTATTGTAATAAGTATGCAGAGGTAAAATAGTAAATATTAACGTAAATACACCTGCTCAAAAACTCGCGAATAAAATCGATAAATTAGAAGAAAAAGAGTTAAATACGAAAAGCAGAAAAACGAGTATACTATTGAATCGGGAGCTTCAATTTAACGGAGGGGAGTTACGGCAGAAGCCTCAACTTTCTTTAATATAACGTACTTACGTTATTTATATATATATATTTGATCCTCATAATTTATAGAACAATGCTTTGCTCTATCTCTATTACATCGTGACTTTGTCGCAACACACTCCCCTATTGATGTTGCCAAAGCATCACAATTGAGATTCAATTCTTCTTGTTTATATAAACATGCAACATTCGTCGCGCACATGTTTACATCAACATGCAACATTCGTCGTGCACATGTTTATGTTTTCGTGATCCGCTGCGAGCATTTTTGTTCATTCTAATGCGTGGCGACCCCTTGCCCAAATTTGAATATGAAGACCACAAAGAGCAATGTATTGTCTTTCACTCTGCATTTGAGTAATTTAGAATAAGCAATTTTTGTAGATAAGAAATAATATAAGTACAATTGTAACATGTGAAATTTTGGCCATTTTCAAGACATAAGTTCAAAGTTTTCCTCGTCCTTAATCGGAATTGGCTCGTTTCGTTCAATACGCGGACGACTTTTTATGCTTTCATTAAGCTGATTGTGCGTTTTAATTAATGTTGGCCTTTTCAAAACAACTTAATTTAAAAAGTCATATTTCATAAACTATTTGGAATTATGAACAATTTTATCGCAAATGAATGCACGAACTCAAGGTGAAAGCCATCGCTGTGCTAAGCATCTTATTGCAAATTTTAAGTTGGCGACTCTATTTGCTTATTTTACTGAGTTGTATTTATCGGACGCAATGTGATTTTGTTTGTATTAAGAAATTCAAAGAATGGTTTCATTATTTCTAGATCAGGCGCGATGTGGTTTTGTTAGTATTTTGAAATTCAAAAAGATTGAATATTAAGTTTTAGTTTAAAAAGATCATAACATGCGTTTATAGCGAAGATGGTCATGATAAGAATGATGAGTATATCGCTTATGGTACCAGTTTTTGAACTTATTTTGTGTTCTAAGTCAATTAAGCTTATATGATCTAAATTTTCTATATTTTGGGCATGTACTTCTTTTAATGTGAAGTTTTCTTTTTCTTTACAGGTAATAACCTTGATTACATTTATTAAAATAATATTATTTTAAACAATATCCTTCTTATTAACAGAAGTGATATTATTGATGGTTATTTTACAATTTACAAATTTTATAATATTAAGACTTCTGATCGTTTGAACATTACAATTTTATGATTTATTTTTGTTATATTCAGATTTTTGTACTAATTATATTTTTGATAATTTTTTCGAAACTTGCGATATTATTGGTTTGCATCGTACATACGGTAATAGGCTTTAATTTCTTTTCTTGAATTTCTTTGTTGACTACAATTTCATTGCTATCTGAAATAAGAATTTTCGAATACGGTGTCACAAGCTCTAGATTATTTTTATTCGGTGTGATTGATAATTTATAATATTGCTTGGTTGTGAAGTTTGTGATTTCAATTATTATTAATATTGTTTTTAATTTTTGAACCACTGAGGCCATGATAGTTATTATATATAGACATTTATTTTAAAGTATTTAATTCTTTTAATTGTTAATATGTTTTTACTAAGAACTTTCAATTTCGATAGTAATACTATGTTTTCGATTTCTGTTACTTAATTTATTAGAGAATGTAAATTTAGTTTCTAAGTTTAACAATTGTTTTCTCATTTCTTGATTGTCTTTGTTTAAAACATTGGTTTTAGTGATTATTGATATTGGGATGTTCAAGAAGAACATGCTGATACCCGTGTGCTAGATTCTTTGGAATTTCTTTAATTTCATAAAGAGTTTTTTGTTCGTGGTATTATGATTATTTTTTGAAATGACTGGTATATCGTGTTTTTTTTTTATTTTTTGCTCTATTTTTAATGTATTTTGGATTGATTTCTTCATTTGATTTGTTTTTATTTTTGTTATTAATGCTTCGATTCTGTTTGCTAATCAGTTTGGCCCCTATATTTTGATATTCCGGAATATTTATGATGCCAATATTTATTTCTATTGGTTTGTGATTAGTTGTGGAACAGATTGTGTTGTTAAAATATTTAATTATTTCCTGTATATCCATTGCAGATGGAGCTAATGTCGTTTCAATAATTTTAATTTTGACATGCTCATTAAGTGTGTTATGTAACCTTTCGATATCTGCACTGCCAGTTTTAAGTCCAGGTGTTGTGAAATGAATGTTATTCCTTTTGTTTGGAGGAAGTTCTCAAAATTACTAGGGAAACATGCGGTTTTTCAAATGGGATTTTGGCTGGTTTTCTTTCATACTTACTTAATTGGCATACATTACAATTATTTATTACTTTAGTTATTTCGGTCTTTAGTTTTGGGTAATAGTATTTACTTTTAATTTCTTTAAATATTTGCTCGATTACTCTGTGGTTGTTGCGTTTATGTCATTTCAGAATTTCCTCTTGAATTTGTCCCTTATCGGTACAATCGAAAAGTAAATAATTACATTTAACTACTCTAAGGTTCGTATGTGGACTCTTTCATTTCAAATATTTATTTCGAAATCGAGTATATATCGCGAGTTTGGAGATATATACTGCAACTATTCCTTTTCCAGGAGTATCAACATTTAATATACACTGGAAACACTTTTCGTTTAATTCTTTGGATACGCATATTGTTCGTAATTTACCGAAATATTTTTTTTTCAACGTTGGGAGGTGGAAATCTTCAAAAGATACTGATCAGTTCCTGCCTCTCGGCATGCCGGATTTCTACCGACTAAAACCACCTCCGTTTCCGTCAATCACTCTCTCCATCAAAATTTAGTAATTCTCCGTATTTAAAATTTTAGGACATAGCACTTCCCAGACGATAAGATTCGGTATAAGGGATAGTACCAAATCTGTAAGTTTTGGTGTCCTTTTAGTTAGAATAATAGTTCAGGCTATATGTTTATGAATTACTTCCTGTTGATTCCATGTTTGGTTTTGCGTTTAGTGGAGCTGATTGTATTTGTAACTTACTTCGAAAGTTGGTCCTGAAGAAGATATTTTTTTAGTGTCGGTCGAAAGGAAGTTGGGTTCGCTATGTTTTTAATTTTTTCCGGTAGTGTATTGTAAAAGTTAGCAGCATTGTTGAAGGGGTCTTTTTTTAGCCGATCAGTTCTGGTACATGCTATCCATCCATGTTAGTCTATGTTAGTTTCTCGTCTATTAGAAGTCCCAGATATTTTATTTGTTCTATTCTCTGGAGGCCAGTGTAATTGATTTTTACGTGTGGTTGTATGTCAGTCTTGTTCTTTTGTTTGAAAATAATATATTTTGTTTTCGCCGCGTTTATTGCCAATCTTCTTTGTAGAAGCCAATACCAATACTTGTTCAGGTCAGTATTTAATTTTTGTTCAATTTCGAGATTAGTTTTACATGAGTGTACGAGCACAGTGTCATCTGCGTACATAATCACTTTCGCAACAAGGTTCGCTTTTTTATGGAGTTTATATAAAGTAGAAATAGCGTTGGTCCTAGGATCGAGCCCTGCGGAACACCAATGCTAAATTCAGCAGTTTTACTTTTGACACCTCCAATTAGTGTAATTTGAAATCTTTCCGTCAAGTAACTGCGTATTAATTTATTTTATTTTCCAACAATCCACCGAGCCTGTTGATTAAAATTTAATGGGTAACTGTGTCGAAGGCTTTCTTTAGGTCCACGAAAACTGCTGCATTGTAGTGGCTCTTATCCAAGTACTCATTTATAAATTTAATTAGATCGGGAATGGCATCTGCTGTGCCTTTACCCACCTGGAATTCATTCTGGTTTCTATCCACGATCTACAATTTTTTTCGAGGATTTTACTTAAGGAATTCAAGAGTGAGATCGGCCTGTAAATGTTTGGGTCATTTTCATCACCCCCTTTAAAAATCGGTATAACTGCAGTAATTTTTAAGTATTCAAGGAATCTTCCCTGCCTAATACATTCATTTATTAATTTTGCGAGAGTATCAGCAATATTTTATTTGATTAATGTGAGGTCATCAACGGAGATACCATCAGGGCCTAGTGCAGTATGGTTTCGTAGAGAATCAATAGTTTCAATTTTTTCCTTTTTATTGGTTGTTCTTAAATTAATTAATTTATCATTTGGCTTGGTATACAAGTTAAATAAATTTTTAGCGTTAATTTATGTCGTTCAAATGATTTAATTTTTGGAATGGGTGCTGTGAAGATTTACGTGTTTAGACATGTAATTGTTATTAGTGTGATTATAGCTTGTAACTTTTTCAAGCTATCAATTCCGATCATTTCTGTTTCTAGTGTCGGAAGTTTAAAACATTTAAATTTTATTAGACCTTCCCCTTTAGACTTTACAACGCTTCAGTATGGATAGTCCCCAAGAAAATTGAATACTGTCACAACCACGCACTCATATCCGATCCCACATATCAACGAGGTTGTTTTTAATGTAGCTGGAAATGAATTCTTTTCAATAATTGATCTGAAAAATGAATTTCACCAGATATTCCTTAGGGAATGTGACATCGAGGAATGGCTTTTCCATTAAATAAAACTTAATTAATGGACCCCCTACATTTCAAAGAGCTTTAGATGACATTCTAAGAGATCATATTGGGAAGCGATGTCATATTTACATAGACGATATTATTACTTTTGGGAAAAATGAAAAAGATTACTCCAGGAATCTTGACATAGTACTCGAGACTCTAGAAGATGCAAACACAAAAATCAATCAATCAAATCCGAATTCCTCCAAAAGAAGTAGAATTCTTGTATCAAGGGGATAAAAATTAAGCCCAAAAAGGCACAAAGTATTGCCTTATTTCATACTGGTGCGGTAGAGACGAAGCTACTGGGAGCGGCCTCATGGTCACTACAGTTGCCAGTTGCAGTTTGTATGGGCTGGTCACTACATTTTGGCAATCGAGGTGCTGAGCTTTGCAAGCTTTGCTTTTTAAGCTTTGCGAGTTGCACGATTGGTTGGAAATACGCGCTAGGAAGCATCATTTCCATGATTAATTTGCATACGATTCGTGCGATCTGCGCGAGGGAGTAAGATATGGTGTGATATGGCACTGAGCACTGCCTCTAGCGGCGCCAGTGCCGTTTCTTGGAGGCGCGAGGGAGTAAGATATCCGACCCAGGCATCGCAAAAAGTTGCATCAGAATACTTCATTTGATATTGTTTTCGTATCATTGCGATGGCTTCCTTGGAATTCAACTGATGTAAATTATGCATAAACAAAAGTCGGCGACTGAGACTTTTGCCATCTTTTTTGAAATACGAATAATGTAAATGCAAATGCAAATTTTGATATTGTACCATAGCCAGTATACTGGAATTCAAATTATGCTGTGTGTGAATTAGATAGCGGTTACAATGACCTGAGACTTTGTTTACTTTTGTCGCCAATTGTTTCTTGATATAGATCGTGCTTCTCTGGCTCAATGGATTTGAATGAAAGTGTCGTGGAAAAACCACATGGCAGTCGTAGCGTAAAAGAGTAGCGTGGAAAAAACCACATGGCTTGAGATGCTTACGGCCGTGGCGGCTTGTAGATACAAACTCGATGGCGGCTGATGATTTTGGCTTGGGACGCTTTGCTCTAAGCTGCCGTGGCGGCGTGTAGATACAAACTCGATGACGGCTGACGAATTTGGCTTTAGCTACTACCGTGGACCCGCTACGCAATTGCGTGTCTTGAGTAGGAGTGGGTCGTACTGTATCAACCTGATACTTTGTCACTGATACTCGTTTGTCACTGATACAGAAAAATGCTACAGGCAAAATGTATCAGGTACTTTTAGTAGCAGTGCCGACGGCTCCGAAAATATGATAAAAGACATTTTTTGCAGTCACATTTTGCTCGTATGAATTATGGAATGGATCATCATCTTATAACAGACGGTGATGCGTGAAAGTGTGATTCGACTACATAGATGTTGGTTGTGACAAATATTTTTTGTATCAGATTGATGAGTAGGATGGCTGTGATGTCGTAGTTACATGATATTAAATTATTAGTTGCAATGCTCGTTTGTTTCTCAATTTGGTTCAGTTAACATATATGAAATTCTAGGCTTCAAATATTGTATTGTAGTGGATAGAAATTTTCAAGGTTGCGTTCTTCGAAAAAACAAAAAGCAATCACGATGAAAACTTAGCAGCATACAAGCAACTTGCAGATATCGGTTCTGCTTCTGATGTGAACAAAATTTAATGTATCAGTGACAAAAAGTATCAGGTAAAAGTATCAGTGACAAAATAGTAGCAGTATCAACTTGAACCTGATACAGAAAATATCTGTCACAACCCACCTCTAGTCTTGAGGCGTTTTTATGCTGGCTCGAAAATGCTTGAGATGATGTAGAGTAAATGAATGAATGGAGAAGACACAATGATGGGCTGTTGGGTGTTAAATGCAATAACTGTTTGAACATCAACGTTGTTTGCTAATTTACGAATGTATTGAAGTCTCTACTGTTTTTTTTGTTATTAATGCCTCGAAAAGAAATATAAAAACTCTAGGTGAGGATAGTTGAGATAGCAGAACTCAGATCGAACACAAAGACGGAAGAGGCCATTTAAGCTTTGTGGGGATTTAAAAAAGGAATCTACTTTTTAGACAGGAAATAGTATAAAACATTTTCATAGATATCAATTTTAACAAAATGGATAGTTTAAGTTCAATAAGGTATTTAAGTAGTTCTTTAAGCTTAGGATATGATGTATTTGTAGCTAGTTTAAGCATTTTGACGAAGGAGATGGAAAAGAAAAAGATCTCTTTCAACGTTGAAGAAACATTCCAATTTATCGAGCTGCTAACTGGATTTTCGACCTTATACAATTTCCCCTTTTCAGAGCGGAATTTAAAAGGGGCTGTTTCTTTTCTAAACAATGAGCAAGTATTACAAAATGAAAGAAATTCCCCAAACAGTTTGGCGTGCAGCAGGTCCGATATGAATGTTGAAATCTTACAGGAACTAGAGCAGGATGCAGTTTCAGCTCAGACAGGTGGTGGCGTGGGATACGAGATCGAAGTTTTGTCAAGAGAGGAGATCTTTTATAAAAAATTCAATACCAAAGGTGTAACAATGCTCTTCCGATTAAAAGAGTTCAGAGAGACCTGTGAGGATCATATTAAAGAGCTCGAGATAATGTTCGACAGAATGATTGAAAAGTTAGTCTCTAGTTCGGAGCAAGGCAGTAAAATAAGCTTGTCTATTGGACTTCCAGCTTCACCTGAGATTAAGGCCATCTGGTCCAGCTAAGACCTGTAAGCGAATTGAGTGGAGCTTCTATTGTCGGCTTAATTTCGAACGTAAATCAGTCTTACACTGCATTTCTCTTTGACGCGGTTATGAAGGTAAACGCAGATATAATAAATTTCCCCTTCGTCGGTGATCGTTGAAGATCATTTTTCATACCCTTACAACTTCAAAAAATTAAAATAGCATAAATATTTTTAAAATGGTAGCTCATAAGCTGGAACACAATTGTAATAAGTACAAGTAAAAATAGTATTTATATATTTTTACTGAACTGAACTGAACTGAAAAGAAAATTTTTATTCTCTGTGGACATCTCATTTAGCTATCATGGCTGAGTTTATTTTTGACATACAGTTTGTAACTGGAAATAATAAACAATACTTCATAAAGGAGGTAGCTATATTAGCTTTTGGCTCGGTGCAACCTATCGTGCATCATTTTGCACCGCCATACCCATACCAAGAATTGTCAGCGGAGGCCCGAAAACAGAATCAGTACGAGTTCGCTCACATAAACGTACTAAGTTGGTGTGATGGTAACGTCAATTACATCACGCTGCCTGAAATCATGCAGGAATACTCAAACTGTACAATATATGTGCGAGGTGATGTGAAGGAGAAATTTGTTAGAAAATATTTATCAACGGCCAATATCGTTCAGCTTAATATACCGAAAATAGGGGAACTCAGAAATTTTACGACAGCTTGTCCAGTTCATGGTACAGCTCCTACAACTAGATGTGCCACACAGAATTGTATAAACATCTACATGTACTATCTAACGAATTTCATGCATTTTTGAAATAAGAAGAATATGTTTTCGTATAAAAAATGATTTTTATTATAAACCCAATATATTAAAAACAACATCGCAAAAAATGGAATTTCATAAAATAACCGTGAATAATTGATATGCACATATGAAGCGCGTGATAGTATGAAAAAATCGTCGCTGTCCAGCTTTAATACATTCTTTTGCTGAAGCACTGTAACTTCACGTAATCTTGATAGAATTCCTTTACGCCGTCCGAAGCGGTATTGTTATGGAACATCACAAGATTGACAAGTCCACCATCTCAAACAGCTTGAATAGATCATCGGTTTTCAATTTGATACTGCCCACACCTATTCGTATCCGGAATGTTTTGGAAAGACCTGCTTGGTTTTGCGGACATTGCTCCTCGTTTCTCAACCTTCTCAAGTCTTCATACGTTGAAGTCCACCCTACGTATGTTGTTGATACTGTTGTTGACGTTCATACAAGCCGAAAACAATTTTTGTTTCGAATGTCAACACATCGAACCCTAGTAAGATTTTCCGATTTTGATATCCATCAAGGTGATCAGTAAGATATTCTCACACGGCACTCGAGATTTTGAACATTTTTTCTGGATTTTTTTATGTATTTTGATATTCCGATCCGCTGCATTATCGGTATGATCTCCATCGGGCTCTGTACGTAAAGAAAAAGACTTCTGCTTCTTTTCTAATGTATTGATGTACACTTTGGTCGGCTTATTTTTCACTAACTTGTTAATTGCGCTTGAATTCATTTTAATTTTTCCCGTTATTTTAATCAGAACTGATACTCTTATCAGTAAATTTTTTTTCGCCAATGCTGTAGTTTACTTCCACATAGTCTTCTTGCCACGCACTGTAGACCAATTTGTTTTTCTCTTCGACTCGCTTCGTTGTGCCTGCACCGAGTAAAAGCTGAGAGTAAAATTCAAACGTATTTTCTCTTTGACAATTTTTCACCTTTACTATGAGGAAAGGGCTACATCAATCTAGCCCCAATTAAGAGTATTTCGATTTGAATGACTGCGTGAATTCTATACTGAAGCGGCGGGAGTGTGCGTGTTTGAAATAACATGTGCATACATCGTGGACGGGCTAATCTTATGCAGCCCGTTTAGTGCTTCGATAACGTTTAGTCTTGGCATGGTCTGGATAATACCTTTGAGCAGGCATGAGCAACATTTTTTTACGACGGGTCGAAGGGGTAGAAGGTGATGACTGTTAATACAAAAGTAGTCTCATCAGTGTAGTGCATGGTATTAGTATTTAGTGTGCCTTCGTAGTGTTTGGTACTTTTTAAAGTTTTGTAGTGCTTAAAGTTTGTTTCAGAAACGGGCTTTTCGGGTTATGGTATTTATGATTTTGATTAAATAAATAATTAACAAGATTTTGCTTGCATGTGTTAAAACTTGCTAGAAGTTTGAATTTCAATTTTAGTAAAAAAATTTCGGTATTTTCAAAATATGAATTCGGTAGAAAATTTAATTAATATTAATATTACGCTATTCGTACGAAATGTTTCAAAATATGTCTTCCATTGTTCAGCTTTACAGTTTTTTTTAAAGATAATAACTTTTGTTCGTCTTGCCATGAAACAAGTAAGTTAAAAGGAATAATTTTAACAATGCCGCTTACTACTGCAGAGTCGTAAAGATGCTTCAATACCCTAAAAAATATCAAAAGTTACAAATCGAGCACCATGGGCCAACGTCGTTTCAATGAGCTTGCAGTACTCTTTGTTTGTAATAAATTCATTAAAACAATACTCAAAATGAATGAAAGGGTGATTGAATTGTTTGCTCAACAAAAAAATCGACGTGCTGAATATTTATACAAATAAAGCGTCTAGATAAAAGAATCTGCTTTTGTTGTTGATGTTGATTGAAGAATTATGTACAATGTAAAACTGTTTTTGCTGAATTTATTTATTGATGGTTTTTGCTCTTATTATTGTTGTTTTTGTTGAATTTATTTATTACTAGTTTTTTCGATTGTTATTGTTGTTTTTGTTGCATTTATTTTAGTAGAGAAATTATTTATTTTGAAAAGTGCGATAGGCGTAAAAGTTGTTTCGTTGAAAGAATTCAAATGTTTTTAAACAATTTTTTTTATTCAGAGTGCACTGAACTTTTATTAAAGCTTTAAATGTTTCAAAACACGATAAAAGGGATATATCTTTGATTGCCAGTGAATCTACATTTGGGGAACCGATCACTTAAAATCGCTTAACGCTCCACATGTGGTACCTCTTGGG
The DNA here is from genome assembly GCA_963942545.1 of Oxycera nigricornis. NCBI lineage: Eukaryota > Metazoa > Arthropoda > Insecta > Diptera > Stratiomyidae > Oxycera > Oxycera nigricornis. Next base: position 11,838,742 of record OZ012664.1, read on the forward strand.
TGGAGTGGAAACTCACATAAGAATTTATATTGGTGATAGAAAAATTATTACCAGTAGCCCCACCATATTTAACTCCTACGAGCCGCCACTGCTTTTTGTTATGATGTTACTTTTTAATGCATTGAAGATCTCTATTGTGTTCATTCCTGTCCTTTCAGGAATATGTTTTCAAGGTTTACAACCTTAGTATGTGAGGTCACGAAGCTTTGTAAGAATTCTTTTGTCGATTCTCCATTCACAAACACTGTTGACAACTTTCCCAAAGATCTTATAAGAGCCTCATCGAGTCGCTTGAGTTCCCAGTTTCCAAATATGCCTGCCTGATCTGCAGCTATTGAAAAGGTGGTAGGATATTTATACGTAATTCCTTTCGAGTAAAGTTTGTTCTGTGATGCGAACCCAGTCAGCGATACTTTCTTAAAGAAGATTAAGTGACCTTCTGAGAAGTATTCAAGATTTACAAGGCAATGTGCCATGACTTCTGCTGTGTACTAGAGTAAATACTATATAACTTTTTTAAAAGCTTGTAAATACATTCCGATTTTTGCCAATTTCAAGCCTTCCGTCATATTCCGCGTAAATGATAGAGGTGACGCTTTTCTTTAACGCTTCTCTGAATCTTTTCTCGATCCTTACCTTGGCTTAACAAACTAGCGCATCCCGAATCGTATGAGCTGTCGGCTGTTAAATCAAATGCTAGCAGAAAACAGCCATCATCAAAGAATTTCTTGGATATCTGATGACCTTTATCAAAATAAGTGATTCCAGTCCCCTTGAACAAAAAAAAATATCCTCTAGTGCTAACTGGTTTTTCGTGCGAATAATCAAACTCTAGAGGAAGGTTTGTTACTTGAACACCATTTACTGATAGATTGAAGTTGATCATTTTGTTATGCTTAAAGTTGAAAGGATTCTTTGTGCGCTTTCCAGTGTAAGAGTCGGGATTCACCATACCAAAACTAACAAATTCGGTAGTTGCCCTATCACTACATTATCAAGAGATAGAGTATAGGTGTTGGTGGGTAAAGTGTAGGTTTTTGCTTCCACCCGCTTGTACGGATATACAGCATTCGATCGTTGGAGTACAGTTTCATGTGCTAGCAATATACTGGGGTTAACAGTGACGTGATTCATGAACATTGTCGCTTCTAGAATTTTCACTTGTGGATTAAAGTCATCTTCTTTCGAGTACAAATAAAATTCCGGTTTTTCCAATGAAAGTGTTAAATGGGAGTGCACTCCATTTATTAACAGTTTATCCTGATTCAACAAGTCACTATGAATTGTGCCCATCAGTTCAACGACGTTACTCTTTTCCACCATTGCAGACCTTTTAAGAAAGCCCTCATTTAACTCAGTATGACCACCGCCAGGTCTTGAGTCTTCAATCATCTCCATTTCATTTTGATCTAGATACCAACCGGCTGATTCGAGATGAGTTGATGCAACGTCTTTACCATAGTTCAGTCAGTTTTCAATATAGGCGCGATAGTGGTAATTGTTGTCTGTCTGAGGTATATTCTTACCATTCAAATGTACAGTGCATTGTCTAAAAATTGAATGCAGGAGGTTATTAACTAAACCAACGGGATCATCTAAACCATCCGTCCCATCAGCTTTCATTGGTTCTCCTTCTCGGTAAAAAGTTCTTCTTTACCATTCTTTAGTTTAATCAGTTGCACCTTAAGTCGTAAGTTAATGCTCGATAAGTCACAAAATGTATCTCCATACCCGAGTGAGACAAGTTCTTACACTGACGAATTGTCCAGTGATGCAATGGATTTGTAAGCAACCTTTTCCGTCTTCAGAACACTGTTTTGAATCGGTAGTGAGGAAAAAATATCCAATTCAGACTTCATACATTCTTTCTGCATCGTGTTGGTATTATCTACTTGTCAAATATATCCAATGCACGCTTTTTTAATTGACGTCGTCTTTTTATAGTTTTCTTAGCTCTGCTCGATGACAGCGTTCTCACTTTTCTCCCTTTTTTACGGTTAGACACCGATTTCAGCTGCTTGCTTGTATAAGGGTTAGCTCGTTTTATAGCTAATCTCCTACCTCTGCCATCCATTTTGTCGAAGATTTTTTTTATACCTTTTTGGGCTAATTCGCGTACTGCAGATTTTCCATGTTCTTTTAGTACCTTCTTCAGTGGTCTGCTTTCTGTCTCTTTAAAAATGGACTTTCCTGTTTCGACGACTTGTTTGCCTATAGCTTTTGCTCCACGTAGAAATAATGGTTGGAGATAGCGTACCAATTCACTGACAAAACTACCAACCTCCCTTCCTCGCTGGTAAACAAGTGACGATCGATACAATTCTCCAATGTCAGATAATTTACTCTCACTCTGGCCAAGGTAGTCACGTGTGAAGTGTGAATTAATCTCATTAACATAGAGGCGCGTTAAATCCCGTATCAAAACTATGTTGTTATTTCGAACTCGCGAATATTTATAGATTCTTACCTTCGTCTGAAATGGAACATGATGAAAGTTGGAGTAAAGCTAGATTCAAAGTTGACTAGCTCGCCATGATGGTCTGTAATTATGATTGAGATACTTTCAATAAAAGTTTTCTCAAGTGAACAGTACTCCACATGATTGAACTTAAAAAGGCTATTACAGCCTCACGGGAATGCTCGTAGATTTCTAAGCAGCTTACTCCCTGTTATTCTGGGTTTAATGATATCCGTATAAACATATATTAAATATTTAAATATTTTACTTCACAATCGCTTTGGAAGATGTGTCACAATGTGTCCGTTTTTCAAATACAGACAATGATTTTTCCAGCAGACTTATACTGTCCAGCATTATTGATTTATCAAACGACTCTTTTATGGTTGCATCAATCGTTTCGGGGTCGCGTTTCTCAACGGGTGTCTTCAGGAATGCGTCGATGAATAAGCCAGTAATATCGTTGGTTTTATCCACTTCTATTGGAACTGGAGTTGTAGCATTTGAACCATCGGCTCTTTTGTAGGGCATGTTAATGATGGTGTGAAAATCAGTTTTAACCCACTCATCGGGTAATATTTCAGTGCCGGACTCTTTAGCGGTGCGGGATATAGATCCTCGGATTGCTGATGCAATTTTGTTAAACACCTGCTTTTGTAATTGCTATGTTGCGGCTCCCAATGTTATTTCTTTACCAAGTAGCTTAATTCAATTCCACTTAGTAACAAAGCTATGAAATCTGTTATGTTAATCAGTGACGCTATAGGCAGATGTAGAGACATTAAGTTTCACACCATAATCTTTCAGCTGAAATGTATAGGTGGCCGGTTGAATACCCGCTTCTTTATCCCGTTTCTTCCTTTAACTATTTGACGGATAAATATATTGATCAACCATCTGTAATAATTCGTTGTGGTTTCGTTTGTTTCTTGATATCTGTTCAATTATGTAGTCTATAAGCGCTCGGAGTGATTCAAATTTTGCATCTGACTTTAAATAAACTTTCTCAGCAATCTTACCGGACTGATAAATATGTACGCAAAAATCTCTTTCTTCTATAATATTTCTTATGTGCGAGATTACCTTTCCATCTCTATCTTCTTCGATACGATCGTACATTATTTGTTTAATTTCTGTCAGGTAATAGTTATAATAGTCAGGTCTAATTGCTAAAAAAATGACGAAAGAAATGATGAAAAGTTCATATTATTTGCCTTATAACATAACTTTTGCAAATCATTAGCATCCCATCTAAAACGAACATGATACTTTCCCAATCCAATAACTTTAGCGATTATTGCGTTTGAGTCCTTTTGAACTGGTAAAGATTGTGGTGCTTCGGTAACGCTTACATCTTCAGATGGTATAGAACGTTTAAAAATTGCGCGGCTACCTGGTTCGCTTTTCTCTTTTTTACGTTGCGGTAAAGCGACATACCAATTGCCGGTGAACTTACACGCACTCGGTAATATATTTTCGAAAAATGATAGCGCTGACAATACGGTAAATACCTAGGGAACTGTTGCTCAAGAGACACACGTAGAACTCGTCATCTATTATGTTTTTTTTTACATTCTGTCCGAATTCAGGTTTTTAACTCTGGAACTAGGCTCGGCCTTCAATCTTAACCGTTCACTTTGCCGAGCAGGCTTTCTTATGGGAATGTCAGTCTCAAATTGATCATGGTTTAGACGAGAGGGTCTTAATATAGATTGCTTGCCAGACTTTCGACCTACTTCATCGAAATCCGACGCTACAGCACCTCTATCATCTACTGCATCTAAATCAGTGAAAACGTCATCCAGTTCATCCACACTCATATCCGCTGGAATTGTATACTGCGTTATACCATCTTCGCCGGTTATTATCTTGTAGTCTTTGCTGGTTCCTTCAAATGAATCAGCCAAACTTTTCCTTATTTTGGAAGCAGGTTTAAGACTTTTCGCTATTCCACTTTGTTGACATTTGATGAAACGCGTAGTTTATATAACGAAAATAGCAAACACTTTATTAAGTTCACGTTTCAATATACCGGCGACTAGTAATGTTCACAGAGTAGAGTGAAGATAAACTTGACATACAAGACAGCGCAAGTCAATTGAGCAAAAGGCGCGAAATTTAAATATTACAACACACTTGCTGATAATCGTCACTTAAAAGCAGCACGCAATTCTTGCTTCGGTGGTGTTATTTCATTTACCGACTCAAATATCTCCTCCGGTCGTGGAGGCGAAGTTTGTGTGGGTATTTTGTTTTTAAATAGAAACCTCGTCTGTGTACTGCTTTCACGCATATTCTTATATTTTTGCCTATCCATGTGATCTTTCGATGAAGGATTTTCAGCTTTCATCTCCATAAATGATTTTTAACTTCCCAGTATATGGGAAGTTCTTGTAATCGCCTCGAAAATCGAAATTGAAATTTTCAACATTTCTTTACGTTTTAAGGTCTATAGAGTATATCCAAAGTGTTTTTAGGAAGAAGTATGTGTGTGTGTGTGTGTACGTACGTACGTGCGTTCGTGGACAGTTTTTTCTTCGAGCATAACTCACGTAAATAACGTTGTATCGACTTTGTTGAGGTGTCAATCGAAGCGTCTTTTCAGTCTTAAGAGCTGATTAGTTTTTGGGATACTTCGGTTGGGGGGGTTTGTTGTTTTGACCCTTTGAAGGTTATTTCTGTCATCCGTTATATCTCCGGAACCAATCATACGATTTACATAATTAAGGTGTAAGTCGACGCGTATTGACATTTTTGTGATTCTGTCAAATTTTGAAAAAAATCATTGGGACCGTTTTTTAATTTATTAAAAAAAAGTGCTAAAAATTAGGTTTTTTCCCATAAACAATAAGTTCTTGACCTGATTGGCAGCATCCAGTAACTAATGTATATAAAATCTATGTAGTACAAATAATGTTTGTAAGAAAACCAGCAAAACTGTTTTTCATGATTACGTAAAAAATGAAATTAAAAATAAACAAGCCGCGAGGTGCTACCCATGAGGTCCATACTGTCAATTTCCCAGTAATATCTAAAAATATATTAAAAATATTCAACACAATAGTAATTATGGAAATAATACTACTCCAAACAATAAAAATGTACTTCTCGTAAAAGTTATTGGAATGACTTCATATTAATCGTAATATCTACGCGAGCGTCAATTGATTACGTAAAGTTTTTCGTGGATTAGTTTGATTTAATATTCACGCGGATCAATCGGAGGGGGGACAGGTTACAAAGCAGTTTTTTCATTAAAGTTAAAACATGGTGCTGTGAAGACGATTGAAAACCTTCTCAAATTTTGCAAATATTAATAAACTTGGATTGACTTTACAACAATGTCTTTAGAATGAGAGATTCCTGATCTGCTTTTTCCATTTAACTTCTATTAAATGGAAAAAACGGCAGATGGGAAAAATTAGAGTTTTTTTCATAAAAAGTAAATTTTTTACCTGCTTTGCACAGCTCAGTAATAAATGTTTATATAATTTATACATTCCTAATAGTTTTCGAAGAGAAATTGGCCAATTTTTTTTTTCATGATCCTAAAAAAAAACCTAAAAAACGGCTCGTGAAAAAACACAAATTCAATGATTATGCCGAAGTCATGGCAATTTTGAACAAAATTATTTAAAATGGACACCTCGCGAGAAAACCTCTTCAGTGGGCGTAAAAACAAGAATGCATTCATTTTGCTAGCGCTCTTTTGTTCTTCAAGCATCGATATAAAAATAACAAATAACGTAAAAAAGGCTTTATAGCCCGCCCCCTCCGATTTATCCGCGTGAATAGTCAATCAAACCAATCCACCCCCCACCCAACAAAAGCCTTACGTAATCGATGAACGCTACAGTAGATGATATGATTGATAATAGCTCATTTCAATTACGGTTATGAGTACCTCTCATTATTATTATTTAAATTAGTAGTATTTTCATAATTTCTTTTGTGTTTAATATTTTTAATATTCATGTAGATATTACTGGGAAGTTGACCGTGTGGACCTCAAGGGTCGCACCTCGCGGCTTGTTTTTCTTCGTCTTGTACTTAAAAATTGTATTAGAACATTCCGGTACTGACACCATTTTGCGCTTATTGTTCAGTATCTAACTCATATTTTTGTAAAACATTGTCTGTGTACTAGCGCTCTCAACTGTCTCCTTTAAACGTTCATATGCTGCCGGGGGTAATAGAAGCATTTTATTAAGACTGCTTTTTCTATGCATATTTTTCAATTAAAGATCCTATCACACCTGAAAGAACACTTCCTGACAATACAGGCAAAAATCCTCCTTGTTGTACTAACACTTTACGCTGTCGCGAAACAGATTTTCTTGCTCCTGGAAGCTTACGTAGGCTCTTTTTATATTTTCGCAGTTGTGTGAATACTTTTCGAGATATTGTATGATTACCCTTCAGTGTATTGTGTGTGATTTCGCATAGAGTTTTAATTACTTCAGGATCGGCGGTTTTCAGTATAGCCTTTCGTAAACGCGGGCTAGCTTTTTCAAGAACGTATAGCATATGCTTGTTCTCCTTTAATCGTCTCATTCGTGACACCACTGTCTTCCTTCAAACTAACTGGGGAGCAATAACACGTTAAAAATGTTGTATTAAATATGTCGGTGCGAAAACGTAAGGTGTCATTTATATCCTGTGTTAGGTCTATTAGCAAATAGCTATGAGGTTGTTGAGTTATTTCTTTATATATTGTCACGAGTTGCGGTATGTTTTCAGGGTATATCTGTTTAGCGAGATGATGAAATTGACTCTTGTCTCGTGAGTTCTTGAAGCATACTAGATACTTACAATTTAGCGAAATATCCCGGCAAAATTTTCCTTGATGGAAAACATTCTGAGTCACCAGAACGACAGACAGGTTACGATGATGCGATCCTTTCGTAAACAACTCACATACGTGTCTTGAAAAAGCATTTAACATCATATCGTCCAGTACAATTAGGATTGGTTGATTCGTGCTATTTGAAAATTCCTCAGGAATAGAGTTCAAATATTCGATATTTTCAAATGGCACTTGCCGTGGTATAGCACTCTGTTCAGCGTTACACCAAATAATTTTCTTCACTGATGACTGAATCATTGCATCGTTTCTAAGAAGATTTTCTATAAATGTCGTCTTCCCGCAGCCAGACGGGCCTGCCACCATCATTGTAAAAGGGTGTTTAAAGTGTAGCATCTTTTTGTGTTTGGAGAAGAAGAACTTCTTATAAAAGTTATTACAGAACTTTTATTTATACTTTCTTCAAGATGAGTAGAAGACAAATTGTAGATGAACTTCATAGACCCGCACGAAAACACTTTAAACGCCGACGTGTTGTTATAAGGGGTATTGATGACCTTTGGCAGGCAGATCTGGTTGATATGACGGCGTATGCATCTGAAAATCGCGGTTATAAAATTCTGTTGACAATAATTGATACATTTTCCAAGTACGCTTGGGCTCTCCCCGTCAAAAGTAAAAATTTCAATGATGTCGCTAAGGCTATGGAATCAGTTCTCAAACAAAGACGTTTACTCAGAAATCTGCAAACTGATGATGGAAAAGAATTTTTTAATAAAATTTTTTGCGTCAGATGAAATACTAGGAAAGAAACCATTATTCTACATTCAGTGCATTAAAAGCATCAATTTTCGAGAGATTTAATCGCACACTGAAGAGCAAAATGTTGAAAGAGTTCAGCATGAACGGAAATTATCATTGGCTCAGTCTTATCACTAAATTGGTGAATGAATACAATACAACAAGGCATCGTACCATTCATATGCAACCTGCCCGTGTTAACTCATCAAATGAGGTTTATCAACTATCGAAAGTATATAGGAAGCTCAAAGTCACTTCTAAACCTAAATATAAAATCGGTGATCATGTTCGCATAAGCAAGCACAAACATGTCTTTCAAAAAGGCTACACCCCGAAATGGTCGACAGAGATATTTAAGGTGAAGGAAGTGAGGAAAACAGAACCACGCACATACTTGCTTGAAGACTATCAAGGTAATATCATTAAAGGAGGTTTTTATGAGACAGAATTTACAAAGGTCAAGTATCCTGATGTTTATCTTGTGAAGAAGATTTTGAAGCGTAAGGAAGATCGCGTGTTTGTAAAATGGCTTGGATTTCCATCATCTCATAATTCCTGGATTGATATAAAAGATGTTCTGTAGCGCTCGAACTTTCAGTCAATATGTTAAACTTAAGGCACGAATACAGCCGTTTAACGACATTCAAGAATCTGAATCTTGAGGAAAGGAAGGTACTGAAACTTGTGAAAAGCGGTTTCTTTTACACCAACTTGAAGGACTACGTCAAGTGCTTCTTCTGCTTACTGATAATGAGTGCCTTCACTGCACCATCTGATGTTGAAGCAGAATATTTACGTCTGTCTTCAGATTGTGTGTTTGCTAGCGGTAAAGACGTATGATAAACCACTTAAAAAATCATGCAAATACCACACACCATGTTCTTCTACTATATTGAAAATTGTTATGCTAACAATTCTGATATCGCTTATGGTGATCGAATTCGTCAACCTCTACGATCTCGTCTCCATATTATAAACGTGCGCGTTTTATATCTGCGAATATGCTTACAGGAGAAGTAAAATGGTAATTGACAATTTGGTGCACGTGTACATTTTTCCATTAATAAAAAACAAATTATTTTCATGAATGACGGTCATTTAATTTTCATTATTAGCATAAGTAAACAATGCTGATATTCAAGCAGGTATTGTAATTTAAAGATAACAACATATCCCTACCAAATGCATGACGCGGCCAGAACAGTCGACGCGACACCTCAAGTAAAGCGTCCCAAGCCAAATTTATGAGCCTGCATCTACACGCTCTGGAGACGCGAAGCCCATCCAACACATCTCAAGCAAAAAGGCATCGTTTCATCGCCCTCCGATCACAAAGATGTCGACTCAAAACAAACCGACAGCCAGCCTCTGACTTTTTACGCTACGATTGCCATGTGGTTTTTTCCACGCTAGTCTTTTACGCTACGACTGCCATGTGCTTTTCCACGACACTTTCATTCAAAACCATTGAGCCAGAGAAACACGATCTATATCAAGCAACAATTGGCGACAAAAGTAAACAAAGTCTCAGGTCATTGTAACCGCTATCTAATTCACACACAGCATAATTTGAATTCCAGTATACTGGCCATGGTACGATATCAAAATTTGCATTTGCATTTACATTATTCGTATTTCAAAAAAGATGACAAAAGTCTCAGTCGCCGACTTTTGTTTATGCATAATTTACATCAGTTGAATTCCAAGGAAGCCATCGCAATGATACGAAAACAATATCAAATGAAGTATTCTGATGCAACTTTTTGCGATGCCTGGGTCGGATATCTTACTCCCTCGCGCCTCCAAGAAACGGCACTGGCGCCGCTAGAGGCAGTGCTCAGTGCCATATCACACCATATCTTACTCCCTCGCGCAGATCGCACGAATCGTATGCAAATTATACATGGAAATGATGCTTCCTAGCGCGTATTTCCAACCAATCGTGCAACTCGCAAAGCTTAAAAAGCAAAGCTTGCAAAGCTCAGCACCTCGATTGCCAAAATGTAGTGACCAGCCCATACAAACTGCAACTGGCAACTGGCAACTTTAGTGACCATGAGGCCGCTCCCAGTAGCTTCGTCTCTGCCGTACCTAGTGAAAGTTAAAGGTAAGGTCACTTCCTTACTACTCCTCCACAACTCAAGGAGTTCAAATCGTTGCGTGGAATGTCATCGTACTATAGGTGATTTACTAGGGAGTAGGTCCAAATCGCCATACTCATACCTTTTAAAAGGAAAAGATGGACGTGTGTCTAAATATGTCTTAGAAGACAAGTCTGTAGTTCTTGATAGTAAAACACTGCAAGCTTTTAGTAAATTACACAATTGTCTTGTTTCTAAAGAAGTTGGAAGAAGTAAGAAGCTCATTCGAATTTTAGTAAGCCATTCGAGCTGAGTACATAGGTTTCAAACTTTACAGTTGGCACTGTATTGTCGCAAGACGACATCAAACATCGCGGAGTAAAAAGATAACTAGATTGTATAGGTACACCCTGGAAATGGCTGGGTGGCAATCCAGATCACGAAAATTTCACTACCATCAAGGAAACTATTTCAAATGTAATGCAAAATCCCAATAAACAATTCATTATAAACCAATTGTACAATGACCGCATAAATGAGATAACTAAAATAACTAACGAGATTAAAGATTTATTAAAAAAGGATAGTCAAGTTAAAAATAATTTTAAAATAAATTGAAAACATTAATATTAATATTGCAAAAATCGAAAATGAAGTAAGCTGATGAATCTCTAACGAAAGGTATACTTGCATTCACTACTATTGAAGACGCATTAGATTTGGCTGACATTAAAATCATGAGTAGTGTCTCATCAATAGTTTATAATTTGTCATCAATAGGTATGACAAATCTCCTACTCCTAACCTTGAAGGAATTTTTGACAACCTGGGAAGGTCACAATATTTCACAATTTTGGATGTGGCGAAAGGCTTCCACCAAATTAAAGCCAACGAAAACGACCGAAATAAAACAGCCTTATGCCTTATGAGTTTATTGGTACACATGAAAAACATTTCAAATTAAAACACATCACTCTACTGGCAATTTTGGTTTTATTTGTTGTTTTTCAGAACACAAAATGCAACAGAGGTTCAGGCGAAGTTGCCCAGTCAAAATGGGCGAAAAAAAATCCGATGCGATTTGCCCTTACCTAAAAATTTCAGCATCGAAATTTCCTAACGATGTGACCGGTGCTAAACTTTTTATTCAATGGCAAAAGCTTCAAATTTGTAGTTCAACCTGGCAAACAGAGTGAGATAATATGTGTGGTTTATTCCTCTCCGTTGCGTCCATGTGGATCGTGATTGGTGGGATTAAGTTTAATTTTCTCTTTTAATTATTGTTCGGCGAAATTTTCTAAATTTGTTTACCCAAGAAGAATAATTTCTGGTAATCAATGGTTCAATCATATTATGAAGGTGACCTCTATTATTTATTAACTTCTCAGTTCTTGTAATCGCCTCGAAAATCGAAATTGAAATTTTCGTTACGTTTTGAAGTCCTTAAAGTATATTGAAAGTGTTTTTAGAAAGAAGTATGTATGCATGTGTGTATGTACCTACGTGCGTTCTGGACAGTTTTTTCTACGAGCATAACTCACGTAAACAAAGTTGTATCGACTTCGTTGAGGTGTCCATCGGAGCGTGCAATCTTAAGAGCTGATTCGTTTTTGGGAGATTTCGGTTGGTTGGGTTTATTGTTTTACCACTTTGAAGGTCATTTCTGTCATGTACTATATCTCGCGAACCAAACATACGATTCCCATCGTTAAGGTGCCAATCGACGCGTATTAACATTTGCGTGATTCTATCAAATTTTTAAAACAATGTGGGATCCATTTTAGGTTTTTTTTCACGAACAATAAATTTTTAACCTGATTTGCGAAACACAGTATGAAATTTATATACTCCAAACAGTTTTTGTGGAAAACCAGTAAAAGTGTTTCTCTTGATACCAGGAAAAATTAAATTCAAAAGAAAAAATCATTGAAAGTCATTATGATTTTCAAGGTCATTTCTGTCATTCACTATATCTCACGAACAAGATATAACATTTGCGTCATTAAGCTGTCAATCGACGTGTATTAAGAGTTTTGTTATTTTTTTTAACTTTACGAAAGAATCGTGGGATCCGTTTTTTAATTTAATAAAAAAATTGCAAAAACAGGGTTTTTTCATAAAAAATAAAATTTTAACCTGATATGCACAACACAGTAATAAACATTTATAAAATTTATCAATTCTTATCAGTTTTTGAAGAGAAACCAGCAAAACTTTTTTTGCATAATAACCAAAAAATTAATTAAAAATAAAAAGATCATTCAAAATCACCATGTAAAAAGTGTTCTCACGAATGATATTACCTGCTGCTCCTATTCTAAAGACATTGTTGTTACGCCAATCAAAGTTTATTAATATTTGCATAGTTTAACCTTCAAGCGGGCGCGCAGTCATTTGTAACGGGAGCGGGCGCGCGAGTTATACCCACCCCCACAAATCGCCCAAACAATGACATATCAACAATACTTTCCTTTAACAAAACCCAACAAGAAAGCCATTAACAATACCACATATGAATTCAGATAAGATCAGAAGATAACGAGACCACCCAAAAATCGCTTATCTCATATCCAATTTCATTAAATGCAGAATTGCATCCATTCCAAAATCATTTGCCAATAAAGACTTGCATCCACAGCAAATTGCTTATCTTAATGACAGAGCTTGCATCCGCAAGAATCGTTATCTGAATTCAACGAGGCTGCATGGGAATTTAGCGATAAGAACTTAGTATAAAAGCATTGGGCACTAGGCTAAGTATGTTTAGTTAAGTTCAGTCCAGTTCAGTTGAAGTTAAGTCGAAGTTCTCATTCTGTTGTAATCTCGAGTACAGTTCGATTTAAGATCAGATCAAATAAAGTGTGTTATCATTTTAAAATCAGTGGTTTTTATTCAACACGGTTTCGCGTAGAAACTCGAATTTATTTTTTTAAGTTTAATGTACGCAAAGTACATAACTGACGCAGTCGTCCGTCAAAGGAGGGAGGATCCCCTTTGAGCAAACCTATCAAAAGTTAAAGAAAATTTAACAACAACTCTAATTGAAGAAAATTCAATTAGACTAATAAAAATAGTTAGTTTTTCGCATCATTCGAAAAAGTACACTGGAGAAAATTCAGTTGAAAAAATAAGAAGACCGAAAACTACTATAATAAAACCAAACAACAAGGTTAAGGGTGTACGACTAATTAAGGTCTAAACGTACCTAAACTGCTCTGGTGAGACCGCCAGGGAGCCTTAAACATAATAAAAACAAATAAAATAAAAACACAAATAACAGTGAAACGAAACGAATCGAAATGGCAGAACCACAGGAACTACCAAATCTACCACTCAGACTCGAATTCGAAGATATCTTGAAGGAAGCACGAAAACTCCCAGTATATACAGGCAACAACAAGGAGTATGCACTGACAAGCTGGCTAGATGAAACATCAGCACTACTACAGTTAGCACAACCTGGAGACCAACAAGCGTACATACTACGACAGGTATTATACAAGTTACAAGGTGAAGCACGGAACGTAGCCCAAAAAGTACCCAACCAAACATGGAACAACATCAAACTCATCTTTTTATTAACTTTTGGAATCCACGAAACGTACAACGCATTAGTTACTAAGATCCATAGGGTAAGTCATAGAAATATAGACGAAGCCTATTATAAGTTGAATAACTTGTTAAACAAATTAAATACCAAGTATATCCAAGATCCCCAGAAAAATTTGCATGTAGAATTCAATTCAATAAGAAATGAAAATTTAGTCTTGAATAAATTTAAGTCCCTCTTGCCTGAGTACAAGAACTGTGAAACTTTAACACAAGCCTATAATATATTACGAGAAATACAACAAAATACTGACCATACAAGCGACCCTTCGAACAAAAAACCTCACAAATATAACCTCCATAAACCCAAACACGAAAATAACTATCATAAACATAAAAAATTTAATAACAACTACCAACACCATAATAACTACAACCATAATAGATACCATAACAACGATCCGCAATACCAAAATAACTATAATAGATACCCAAATAATAATAACCGTTATAAAAATTATAATCCGAACGAACGAATGCAGGTCGAAAATTCGAACATATATCGACAACAAACTAGATACAACAAGAACCCCATCGATAACAGAAAATTTGAACCAATGGATACAAATTTTCAGATCATCGCCTCGGAAACTACCTACCAATAGTTAACTTAACTATTGATGATCAAACAGTACCCACACTTATCGATACCGGCGCATCTATATCTAGCATTGATCTAAATTGTCTTCCCGATAACCCTAAAATAAATCTAGATACCCCAATTCCAGTTAATGGATAAGGAGGAACATTTAACGTAAAACAAAAAGTTAAAACTAATATGCCCTCCGAATTCAAATTACCTGGTTCCCACAAAATATTATGGCACGTCATGAACTTTCACAACAAAGAATTCAAAGCTGTGATAGGTCAGAATGTGTTATATCCACTAAATGCGAAACTAAATATTGGAGAAGGGACAATACTAATAAATAATGAAGAAATAAAATTCAAATACGCTTTACCTGACGAGATAAATTGTCAGACCGTAATTGAATCACAAAAATCTCGTGATAAATTGTTTGAAGGATTGAACACAGAAGAATCTACCGCTTTGAGAAAAATGCTCAGAAAATATGAGAATCTATTCTACAAAGAAGGAGAAAACCTTTCGTGTACAACCCAAACAAAGCACGAAATCATCACAAATACCAACAAACCCCTTTACTCTAAAATCTACAGATTTCCTCAGGTACATGAAGAAGAAGTTCAAAACCAAGTTAACGAAATGTTAAAACAAGGTATAATTAAACCTTCCTCATCACCCTACAACGCACCTATCTGGGTTGTCCCAAAGAAAAGTGACAATTCTGGAAAAACTAAATGGCGCATAGTAGTGGACTACCGAAAACTTAACGAGGAAACTATAGAGGATAAATTTCCAATACCAAACATCGAGGGCATCTTCGACAAATTGGGAAAAGCCCAATATTTCACTACCCTCGACCTAGCAAAAGGCTTTCATCAAATAACTATCAGCGAACATGATCAGCACAAGACAGCCTTTTCTACACCACAAGGACATTTCGAGTTTATTCGAATGCCCTTTGGCTTAAAAAATGCTCCTGCAACATTCCAGAGAATGATGAATGAAATACTACAGGAACATATAAATAAAATCTGTGTTGTCTACCTTGACGACATACTTATATTCGCAACGTCACTACAAGAAATGGAAGTAAACATTCATCGAATACTTGATTGCCTACGAAAACATGAATTAAAGATACAAATAGACAAATGTAAGTTTTTCGCAAAAGAAACAGACTACCTTGGTCATATTCTTTCTGCAGAAGGTATTAAACCCAATCCCAATAAAATAAATACTATGAAACATTTGAAAATCCCAGATACAACAAAAAAAGTAAAATCTTTTCTTGGCATTACCGGTTATTATAGAAAATTTATCCATAATTATGCGAAAATTGCATCCCCACTAACCGACGCTTTAAAAAAAGATAATAAAATCGACATAAATGAACCAAAGTATGTTACAGCATTTGAAAAACTCAAAAGTATTTTAATAAACTACCCGGTATTTCATTACCCAGATTTCAAACAGAAATTCATACTTACTACCGACGCATCCGATAAAGCAATCGGAGCAGTCTTGTCACAAAACGGACATCCTATCTCTTTTGCAAGTAGAACACTCAACAAACATGAGCGTAATTATTCAACAATAGAGAAAGAACTATTATCTATTGTATGGGCAACGCAATACTTCCGACCATACATCTACGGAGTAAAATTCGACATACGAACAGATCATCGACCTCTTGTTTGGCTCAATAACCTTAAAGAACCAAATTCAAAATTACAAAAATGGAAAATAAAACTAAACGAGTATAATTTCAATAAAGAGTATATAAAAGGAAAAGATAATAAAGTAGCTGATTTCCTTAGTCGCATAAATGCCGAAAAATACGAAATAAACACATTATCAAAAAATGAAGAAATAACCAAAATGGAAATTGATGATAGCGACAAAGCGACAATTCATTCAGGAATAGAGGATGAAAATAATCACATACCGATCAAAGAAGGAATCGTTAATATATACAAAACTCAGCTAATAATAATTAAAACTAAACAAAGGGAAATCAAAACAATAAATAAAAACAGAATTATATATATAGATCAAAACGACATAAATAATGAAAAAACGATAATAAATATATTAAGACAGTATATACCAGAAAAAGGACAAGTAGGAATATACTGCGAACTAACAGACCACGAATGGAATAATGTCCAGCAAGCAATAATAAAGCTGTATTCGAATAATGTAAAATTGAAATTCATAAAATGTACTGAGCGTGCAATCGACTTAATGGATGAAGAACAATGTTATAATAAAATCAAAGAACTACATGAAAAAACTAACCATCGCGGAATTTTAGAAAATTATGCAGAGATAAAGAACAAGTACTACTTCAATAGTATATTGAAATTGGTCACCAAATATATAAATAATTGCGATATCTGCAATGAGGTAAAATATGATAGAAAACCGTTGAAACCAGAATTCTTAATTTCGGAAACCCCTACGGACATCAACGAAATAATACACATAGATACATTCACGATAAAAGGAAAACAATTTTTTACAGCAATAGACAAATTCTCAAAACACCTTTATATCAAAGAAACCACAGATAAATATACGGTAACCTTTATCCAACTAATCCGTGAGCGAAACGCGATTCTAGGTAAACCACAAAGATTTGTGGCAGACAACGAGTTCAACACTATAAACATCAAAGAATATCTAAGGACAGAAGATATAGACATCCATTTCACATCCCCGAAATCCCATACAGGTAATTCCGACATGAACCGATGTCACAACACTCTCTTAGAACAAATTAGAGTCCTTATTAAAACTAAACCTAACCTGAATATAAGTGAACAAATCCTAAAAGCAGCAGAATTCTATATTAGCACCATACACTCAACAATATCAGCAAAAACCAATTGATGTACAATATGGAAACATCGAGAAGAATCAATTGCATAAGACATTGACAAATAAAAAACTTAAATGGATCGAATACCACAACAAAAACAGAGAAAAAATACCAGACATTAAACAAGGGCCAATATTCATAAAAAATTATGAAAATGAAAGACATAAAGAAAAAGCCAAATTCAGAAAAATCGAAATAACGAAAAATAAAGAAGGGAAACTATTCACAACTAAACATAAAACGAAAATCCACCCTTGGAGAGTAAAAAGAATAAAAAAATATGCTAACGAACCAATTAACATAGCACAAACCCCAAAAATAATAGAAAAAGAAGAAAATATAATTTCATCAGAAAAAGAAGAAAAAATAATCTCATCAGAAGAAGAAGAAATTATTCAAGAGAAATTAAACAACGGCTCATTAAATACACATATAATATCGAATTTCAATCTAACTATAACTAAAGCAGATATAAATACACTAACAAATGATAATTGGTTAAACGATCAGATAATAAACTTCTATTTGAACTTAATAGCAGAAAATAATAACGAACAAAATAATCTACCTAAAATACATGTTATGAATACATTCTTCATCCCAATCCTACAAAAATCAGGATATGAAGCAGTGAAAAGATGGACACGAAAAGTAAACATATTTTCGTACAACATGATAATAATCCCCATACATAAAAATAACCATTGGACAACAGCAATAATAAACTTTGATAACAAAACTATTAAAATATACGATTCACTAGGAAACACGGATAACGAAACACTTCAATTACTTTCGGACTATATAAATAACGAATCTTTAGATAAATTAAACAAACCCTGCGATATAACAAAGTATACTTTAACCAACGAAAGAAACATTCCTCTACAAGATAATAGTAATGACTGTGGAGTATTTGCATGCACTTTTGCAAAACTCATATCAAAAGAGAAACCTTTAAAATTTCTACAAAAAGATATACCCCATATCAGGAAGAGAATGATCCTAGAGATAATACAAGGCAAAATTCTTTCATAATTTCAGCACCTCACAATGAAGACATTGATGATGACACTAATGTTCCTACTCATCGTACCCGTATCTAAAGCAGAAATCACAGTAGAAAAAGTAGAATCTGAATCCGGTATACTACTAATCAAAAAGGACCCAATAAGGCTAATAAAAGATCATAAACGAATTTATCATAAAATAGACCTAAATCAATATGAAATAGCAATAAATCACATAGCATCCGAAATAGAAATAAATCCCCATATAATAGAAACAATAGAAACAGTTCGCGGTGGAATAAAATTGTTACATTTTAATAAAATAACTAACAAAAGGAATAAACGCACTAGAAATGCAAACAAACCACCAAAACTAAACAGAAATAAACGTGGATTAATTGACCCTATCGGAAATGTTTACAAATGGCTATTTGGCCTAATGGTAAACAATGACTATGAAGAAATCATGGAACATCTAAAAATAATAGATACAAATAACCACGAAATAATAAAATCAATGAATAACCAAATAAAAATAAATAACGCTTTCCAAAATAATTTAAATAAAATCATGTTTAACATAAACGAGACTAACACAATGTACCGACAACTGACTGAAGACATAAACAACATAACGTATCAGACGAATAAAATTCTTATAAATATGCAACTAAATCATAACCTTAACTTACTAAAAGATGAGTTAGAAAAAATTATTGACAATGTAAACTCAGCAAGATCAGGACTAATGTCTCGATCAATATTAACTCACGATGAAATAAAACAATTGGATATATCATTTGATGAACTTAAAGATATAACAATAAATGTATTCAGTAAAGAAAGTATTATAATATTCGTAATAAATGTACCAATTCTAACACAACCAACTCTATCATATTATGTAAAGAAAATACCAAATAAAAACAATGAAACTTTAAATATTAATATTAACGAAGTAATAATGTACCATGGAAACTACTTTGAAACAGAAAAATATGTAAAACAACTTAAAAATAAGTTAATGTGTAAGAAAATTAATTGTATTATAAAAGCAGATAACAGAACAATGGTTACAGAAATAGAAAAAGGCCTATTGTTCATAGCAAATAAGAATGGAAAAATCATCCACAATTGTAATGAAAAAACATACCAACTAAATGGACATTATGTAATTAGATTTAGCAACTGTAAAATAGAAATAGATGGAAAAATTCTTTTCAAATGAAGTCAAAACTTTTCAACAAGTATTAACCTTGAATCCTATAACAAACATCACAGGATATATATACACGAACCCAACTTCGAAACAATACAATTTGAACAACTGGAAAATCTTAAAAAGATAAATGAAATAAAATATATTAATGCAAGGAATACAATTACTTCCGGAACTACCCTCACTGTTCTAATTATCATATTTGCACTCATTACAGCAACATATCTTTATTGTAAAAAATCCAAATTTAAGGTAAACATTACTACCAATAAAGAAAAAGATACAGAACTAAAAGTAATAAAAATTGTCGAGGACAACAACAAACTTAAGGAGGGAGGAGTTATACCCACCCCCACAATAAATTTTTAACCTGATTTGCGAAACACAGTATGAAATTTATATACTCCAAACAGTTTTTGTGGAAAACCAGTAAAAGTGTTTCTCATGATAACAGGAAAAATTAAATTCAAAAGAAAAAATCATTGAAAGTCATTATGATTTTCAAGGTCATTTCTGTCATTCACTATATCTCACGAACAAGATATAACATTTGCGTCATTAAGCTGTCAATCGACGTGTATTAAGAGTTTTGTTATTTTTTTTAACTTTACAAAAGAATCGTGGGATCCGTTTTTTAATTTAATAAAAAAATTGCAAAAACAGGGTTTTTTCATAAAAAATAAAATTTTAACCTGATATGCACAACACAGTAATAAACATTTATAAAATTTATCAATTCTTATCAGTTTTTGAAGAGAAACCAGCAAAACTTTTTTTGCATAATAACCAAAAAATTAATTAAAAATAAAAAGATCATTCAAAATCACCATGTAAAAAGTGTTCTCACGAATGATATTACCTGCTGCTCCTATTCTAAAGACATTGTTGTTACGCCAATCAAAGTTTATTAATATTTGCATAGTTTAACCTTCAAGCGGGCGCGCAGTCATTTGTAACGGGAGCGGGCGCGCGAGTTATACCCACCCCCACAAATCGCCCAAACAATGACATATCAACAATACTTTCCTTTAACAAAACCCAACAAGAAAGCCATTAACAATACCACATATGAATTCAGATAAGATCAGAAGATAACGAGACCACCCAAAAATCGCTTATCTCATATCCAATTTCATTAAATGCAGAATTGCATCCATTCCAAAATCATTTGCCAATAAAGACTTGCATCCACAGCAAATTGCTTATCTTAATGACAGAGCTTGCATCCGCAAGAATCGTTATCTGAATTCAACGAGGCTGCATGGGAATTTAGCGATAAGAACTTAGTATAAAAGCATTGGGCACTAGGCTAAGTATGTTCAGTTAAGTTCAGTCCAGTTCAGTTGAAGTTAAGTCGAAGTTCTCATTCTGTTGTAATCTCGAGTACAGTTCGATTTAAGATCAGATCAAATAAAGTGTGTTATCATTTTAAAATCAGTGGTTTTTATTCAACACGGTTTCGCGTAGAAACTCGAAATTATTTTTTTAAGTTTAATGTACGCAAAGTACATAACTCGCGTAACCGAAAAGACCTATGGGATGAATAAGAGAAATAAAGCAGTAACTATTCAATATTTATTTATTTATTTGTACTCAGATAGATTATCATTGTCTTTAAAGTCTGATTTGTCAAAAAAGTAATTAAAATTACGAAAAAGAAACAATTATTAAATTAATAAACATAACTCAAATATTCTTTGAATCAAAGCAAAAATTAGGAACACAAACCCCTTTCACATATCTCAGACTAGTTTATATACCTAGTCTAATAATAAAAATTACAAAATAAGAATAAAAATCAATTAACTTTGGTCTCGTTTTCATCATTTCTTCGTCCATATAACATTGATTGCAAATAAATGTTGTATGACTTCTGCAAATATTTTTCATACATAATTTACATTGCGTTTTTGATTGCCTCCTTTTATGGCTGGACATATTTTACAGGTTTCTCTGCATGTGCCAGAACTACCTGCCATACCATATTCAAATGCTCCCTTATGTTACTTTTTAGTTTTCTTGGAAGGCCTAACATCTTTGATCTTCTTCGTGCGTACTCTTTTGTTAATTCAGTGCCTAATACCCGTAAATACATTCGCCTTTTCCGTAGAGTCACATTATTTGCCCTTAATATCACCATACTATTTATTCCTGTAACATCCAGAAGACGAAAGAAGAGTGTCAATGGCCATCTATTCTTCTTCTTTGAAACCGAATACATTTTTGCTTTTTTTATCGACTTTATCGACACCCCCCTTTGTTTTATTGTAAAAAGTAATGATGCTGGGTTTGCGCTTTTCATTTGTACTTTCATCCATTTCTGCAGCACAATGAAGTGATGATATAAGAACTACAGATCTTTTCTTTTTAGGCACGTAAGATACGAGTGTATCTGAAAATCCAAATTGACATGAATATTCAGGTCGGTTTTTATCTATAATGCAAGGAGGTATTTCTTTCTTGTTTTTACGCAAGTTACACATAACATAGACAATAGCATTACTACCAAATTTTTCAAAACTCTTTCCGAATAACATCTATATTATATCAATACAATGTTGCATTCTTCATATCATATCCTGATACGAGCAATACAATGTTGCATTCTTCATATCATATTCTGATACAAATAATACAATGTTACATATCATATCAGATGCAGACCAACAAATTTAATTAAAAATTCTTTGATAAACAAAAATGCAATATCTGCATCTCATATCCTCTGCTTGATATTGCACACTTAGCACAGCCTCTTATTGTGGGAATATGCAGATAAGACGAAGATTGGTTTGGCGATTCTAAGCCTATATATAGGAATATAAGATAGTCTAGAAAGCAGTCTTCAGTTGCGATTCAGTTCGGTTAAGATCAGTTGTAATAAAGTCATTATTCCGTGAAAACCTTTCGAGTTTTATTTAAAAGTTCCACGTGAGGAACAATTTCAATTTAATTTTTTTTTTGGACTTAACAAATAGTCCAGCTATAACTGGCGCAGTTGACGTCTTAAGGAAGGAGGAAGTCCTATTTAAGACGATAAGAAACCCTAAAAGTTCGCGGTTCCGCTAAACACTTTGTGTAAGGAACAAATAAATCCAATTGCGACGAATACGCAAAATTGGAATAACGCGAATTAACGCTCAAACGATCGGGAACCCTATAGTGGTGATTTATAAACACTATTAACAACCCTAGTGAAGTTCAAATTCACTAGGTATTAAAATACGAACAGGAGGTTGTGCGTCAAGCCTGATTCGACCTTTAAAATCTTTCCCTGAGGCTGGGGTTAAGGACCTGTTCACTAATAAAAATAAAATATCGAAAGTGTGTGAAAACTTGCTGCATCCCAAAAGGAACCAGGACCACATCTACACGGACTGAAATAAAAAACGAATGGCTGAAATAACCGCACCACTTCCACTAGAGCTGAGCTTCGAGAAGCTGCTGAAGGAAGTTAGGTGATTACCTATATACACCGGCAACAACGAACAATACGCACTGTCACTATGGATAGATGAGGCAACCACGATCCTCAACCTCACACAACCAGGTGATCAGCAAACATATATCTTGCGCCTAATCCTGAACAAACTGCGAGGACCAGCGAGGAACACAATCCAGAAGATTCCAGACCCTAATTGGCAGAGCATCAAAGCGATATTATTATCGACATACGGGATCAACCAAACATACAACAATATTGTAAATTGTATTCATTGGGTAAGTGTTAATAATAGGAATATTGATGATACAAACCATAAGTTAAATAATCTACTAAACAAACTTAATACAAAATACCTGCAAGATCCGCAGAGAGATTTCCGCAATGAATTCAATCCTGTCCGTAAGGAGAGTTTGGTATTAAATAAATTCAAATCCCTATTACCTGAATATAAAACTTTCCTACTTGAAACCAGAAATTGTAACACTTTGGATCAGACATATAATCTTTTGAAGGAAATTCAACAAAATACCGATAACCAACCTAGTGAAGATTAAAATTCTAATCGTCGGAACAGAAATCCACACAAAAATAGTAACAACCAACAAAACAATAATTATAATAACAATTTTAAACCACGTTATAATAACCGATTTAATAGCAACCATCAGAACCACCAACAACGTTCATATAATAATCACCAATATAATTACCTAAATCGAAATAACAATAACCACTGGAATAATCAAAATACCAATAATAGATTCAACTTTAACACAAGGTACCAGCCACAAAATAGTCGTGTATTTAACCGTCCAGAACAAATGCAAGTAGATAGCTCAAATATCTATCGTCAAAGTAACCAATATCGACAAAATCCCGAAGCGATGGAGATAAATTTTCACATAACTGCCTCGGAAACCCTTTACCTATAATTACTAGTAGATACTGGAGCATCAACATCTAGTATAGACAAACGCTATCTTTTGAAAAACGAGAAATTTCAATTAGACGTACTTATTCCAATATACGGTTTCGCAGGAACATACTATGTTACTGAAAAATTAAAATCTAATATGCCTCGAGAATTCGAACTCCCAAAATCTCATAAAATACTTTGGAGTATTATGGATTTTTCTGACAAACAGTTTAAAGCCAAAATAGGACAAAATATTCTTCACCCACTAAATGCATATTTAGACTTGGGAACAGGTAGTATCAAAGTAAATAATAAGATACTTTTCTTTAACTATGCAATACCCGAAGAGATAAATCTTCAAAGCGAATTGCAACCCCAATTAAGTGCTAAACAAAAGTTATTTGAAACCTTAAACAATGAGGAAACCAATACCTTGACAAAAATACTCAGAGAAAATGAGGATATATTCTACAAGGAAGGTGATAACTTTACGTGCATCACCCAAACTAAACATGACATAGTAACTAAATCCAACAAACCCCTGTATTCTAAAATTTACCGATTTCCCCATGTACACGAAGTAGAAGTTAAATCTCAAATCGAAGACATGTTAAAACAAAAAATTATACGACCTTCTAAATCTCCTTATAACGCACCTATATGGATTGTACCAAAGAAAATGGACAACTCCGGTAAACAAAAATGGAGAATTGTTATAGACTACAGAAAGTTGAACGAGGAAACCATCGAAGACAAGTTTCCTATTCCTAACATCGAAAGTATATTTGACAAATTAGGTAAATCACAATACTTCACAACGTTAGATTTGGCGAAAGGATTCCACCAAATAGAGATCAGTGAACATGATAGATATAAAACAGCTTTTTCAACACCACAAGGACATTATGAATTTAACAGAATGCCCTTTGGCTTCAAAAATGCCCCCGCTACTTTTCAGCGTATGATGACCGAAGTCCTGAGAGAATACATTAATTAAATATGTGTTGTCTACTTGGACGATGTCCTCATCTTCGCAACATCACTCCAGGAAATGGAAGTGAATATTCGAAAAATATTCGATACACTGAGAAAGTATAAATTAAAAATCCAAATCGATAAATGTCGAATTTTCGCAAAACAAACTGACTATCTAGGACATATTTTATCTGTAGACGGCATAAAACCAAATCCTGATAAAATTGAAGTAATAAAAAATTTAAAAGTCCCTGACACTCCGAAGCGAATTAAATCATTCTTAGAAATAACAGGATACTACCGTAAGTTTATTAATAACTATGCAAAAATTGCCTCATCATTGACCGATGCCTTAAAAAAGGACAACAAAATAAATGTTGAAGACCCAAAATATGTTTCAGCGTTCGAAATGCTAAAACAATTAATTACAAATTATCCAATGCTACATTATCCTGACTTCAAACAAAAAATTATAATCACAACAGACGCTTCAGAAAAAGCAATAGGCGCAATTTTATCACAACAAGAACACCCAATATCATTTGCTAGTAGAACATTAAATGAACATGAAGGAAACTACTCTACGATAGAAAAAGAATTACTCGCTATCGTATGGGCAACTTAATACTTCACACCATATATTTTGGAACAAAATTTTATATAAAAACGGACCATAGACCTCTCGTCTGGCTTAACAACCTAAAGGAACCAAATAGCAAATTGCAGCGATGGAAGATAAAACTAAACGAGTACAACTTTAATATCGAATACCTAAAAGGAAAAGCCAAGAAAGTTGCTAATTTCCTCAGTAGAATTAATGCTGAAAAACAAGAAATCAATATAACTCTTGAAAACCAAAACTCGAATGAAAACCTAAGTGACATGGCAACAATTCACTCAGGGTATGAAGATCAACACGACTTTATACCCATTAGCGAAGGAATTGTTAACATCTATAAAACACAAATTTTGATTGTCAAAAGGAAACAAAATGAACTAAAAATGATTAATAAAATACGAAAAATATATATAGATACAAAGAATATTAATGACGAATATACAGTAAAAGATATATTGAGACGATATATAGCTAATAAAGGCAAAATTGGAATTCATTGTGAGCTAAATGACACGGAATGGAACAAAGTTCAAATTGCAATCGTAAGCCTATATTCTAATAATCGAGAAATAAAATTCATTAAATGTACACATCACGCAAACGATCTATTAGATGAAGATCAATGTTTTAAGAAAATAAAAGAGATCCATGAAAATAGTAATCATAGAGGTATCTTGGAAAATTATGCAGAAATGAAAAACGTATACTACTTTCAAGATATGAGAAACATGATTGCCAAATACATCAACAATTGCGATATATGCAATCGCGTTAAATATGACAGAAAACCCGTAAAACCAGAGTTCTTATTATCAGAAACACCCAATAATATTAACCAACTAGTTCACTTAGACATATTTATGATAGGTAAGAAACAATTCTTTACAACTATAGATAAATTTTCCAAACATCTATACACTAAAAAAAACTATGGACAAAAATGCGGTAACTTTCATAAAATTGATCAGAGAATATAATGCAATAATGGGAAAACCAAAAAAGCTTGTCGCAGACAATGAATTCAATACTGTCAATATTAGAGATTTCTTACGAAAGAAAAAAATTGAAATACATTTCACTTCACCCAAATCTCATACCGGAAATGCCGATATGAACCGATGTCACAGTACACTTTTGAAACAAATAAGAGTTCTCTCACTTACCGAATCCGAACTCAGTATCGATGAAAAAGTCCTTAAAGCGACCGAATGCTATAATAATACAATACATTCAAGTATAAAATGTAAACCATTAGAAGTTCAACAAGGAAGTAAAGATAGAAAACAAATTCACGAATCATTAAAAACAAATAAAATAAAATAGATCGAATATCATAACAGAAACCGTGAAAAACCACAGGAAATTCCTAACAATAAAGTATTTATAAAAAATTATAGTAACGAAAGACATAAAGAACAACCCAAATATCGAAAAGTAGAGACAACAAAAAATACTAACAACGATGTAATGTTAATAAAACACAATAAACGAAAAACTAAAATACACCCCGTTCAAATGAAACGAATAAAGAAATATACTACAGAAGATAAGGTAATTGAGAATCCAATTATTTCAAACTCAGATGAATCCTTCATTAAAATATTAACACGAGAAGGATCTCCAAACGAAATTATTATATCAAAATACGGCTTAAATATAACAAAAAAGGAAATAAAAACTATTGAACAATATGAATGGCTAGATGATCAAATTATAAATTTCTATATGAACCTTATTAAGGAACGCAGTGATCTGAATCAACCGAAAAATTTACCAAAAGTTTACGTATTCGACACATTCTTTACTATACGACTTCTACAATCAGGATACGAAGCAGTCAAGAAATGGACTCGCAAAATAAATATTTTCTCATACGACATCTTACTAATTCCAGTTCATACAGACCAAACACATTGGTGCATAACAGTCGTAAATCTTAGAGAAAAAACTATTAATTATTACGATTCATTCAGAAAACCAAATACGCATCTTTTAGACATGTTAGCAGAGTATTTAGAAAAAGAAGCAGAGTCTAAGGAATTAAATAACTTCAATATAGGAACATTTAACAAAATCAAATGTAGCAAACACTCCAATGCAAAGTAATTCATACGATTGTGGTATATTTAGTTGTACAATAGCTGAGTATATTACCAGAAATCATCAATTAGATTTCTCACAAGAAGACATGCCATATTTTCGAAAGAAAATGATTTTAGAAATAGCAAAAGGAAGACTAATAACCTAAACTAACAAAAACTATTTCCGACAAACCTATAAACTAATAAGATATACATTTTAATTTACAGACCTTTTATCGACAAACTAGGAAACACCCGATTTTGAAATCCTTAGTCATACTCATAACCCTAATAATACTACCAACAATTCAGGCAGAAATAACAGTAGAGAAAATACATACTGAAACCGAAATCATCTTAATAAAAAAGGACTCAGTAAGACTTATTAGAGATTATCGAAGAATTTACCATAGAATAGATTTAAAACAATACGAAACCGCTTTAGCAGAAATCACTAAAAAAATTGAACCAGACTCATATACTTCAGAAACTATCAAAACAATAAAAAGAGAATTAAAACTATTACATTTTGATCAGGAAAACGCGAAAGATATTTCAATGAAAATTAATAAACCTAAACAAAGAAAACATAAGAGAACGGCTGTGAAAAATACATCTACTAATTACGAAAAAAGATCCATTCCGTCGAACCGACACAAAAGAGGATTAATTAACCCCGTAGGTAACGTTTATAAATTCTTATTTGGACTTATGGATAACGAAGATTACGAAGAGATAATGAAACATTTAAAAATAATCGACACTAATAATCATGCACTAATAGAATCTATGAATGAACAAATACTAGTTAATAACGCTTTTCAAAATAACCTCGATAAAATAATATCAAACATAAATCAAACTAATAAATTATATAATCAACTCGCGACCGATTTAAATAACAGTACTAAACAAATAAACAAAATATTAACTACTGTCCAATTAAACCATAATCTTGATCTATTAAAAGACGAATTAGAAAAAATAATTGACAATGTAAATTCCGCGAAAACAGGTATTATGACCAGATCCATACTTACATATGATGAAATTGATTCCCATAACCTATCCGTTGATGAACTCAAAGAAATCACGATTAGTGTATTAATTAAAGTAGGAACCATAACTTTTATCATCAATGTACCTATTTTAACCACACCTTTATTATCATACTATAATAAACAAATACCTAATGTAAATTCAGAAACATTAAACATAGACATAAAGGAAACAGTGTTATATAATGGACGATATTTTGAAATTCAAAAACGAGCAAGATTGTTAAAAAATGAATTATCCTGCTCTAACATAAATTTTATTATTAAAATAAGTAATGAGACTAAAACAGAAGAAATAGAAAAAGACTTGTTATTAATTGTAAATATAAACGATAAAATTGTGACGAAAAAACGTATAGACTTAAAGGAATATACATTATTAGATTCAGTAATTGTAAAATAGAAATTGAAGGAAAATTATTTACAAATGCAGTGAAAGAGTTTCAACAAGTTTTAACGTTAGAACCAATAAAAACACTACCAGAATATAATTGTAAACTTAGTTTTGAAGATCTACAATTAGAAAATATCAAAAATATGGAAAAAATCGAAGAAATAAAATACGTCAGTAAAAGAAATATTGCCACTGGATCTATTTTTATACTTACCATTATTATACTCATTTTTATAATTGTATTATACTTCTTTTGTAAGAATCATCAAACCATAAAAATTAACTTAAAAAATAATAAAAGTAATGATATCGAAATGCCCAACATAAGTAACGTTGAGGACAACGCTAAACATAAGGAGGCAGGAGTTACACATAATATAGACAATAGCATTACTACCAAATTTTTCAAAACCCTTTCCGAATAACATCTATATTATATCAATACAATGTTGCATTCTTCATATCATATCCTGATACGAACAATACAATGTTGCATTCTTCATATCATATTCTGATACAAATAATGCAATGTTACATATCATATCAGATGCAGACCAACAAATTTAATTAAAAATTCTTTGATAAATAGAAATGCAATATCCGCATCTCATATCCGCTGCTTGATATTGCACACTTAGCACATCCTCGTATTGTGGGAATATGCAGATAAGACGAAGATTGGTTTGGCGATTCTAAGCCTATATATAGGAATATAACATAGTCTAGAAAGCAGTCTTCAGTTGCGATTCAGCTCGGTTAAGATCTGTTATAATAAAGTCATTATCCCGTGAAAACCTTTCGAGTTTTATTTAAAAGTTCCACGTTAGGAACAATTTCAATTAATTTTTTTGGACTTAACAAATAGTCCAGCTATAACTCGCATGGTACTCACAACATAAATTTTATAATCCTTGGCCAAATCGTTCATCAGTGGCACACTGATATACCAATTGTCGATGGTAAGGTTTCTTCCAGTGCCAGAAATTGGTGTAATTAGCCTCTTCACGACGTCTGCCGCAGCATTACTCAACTGATATGGGCCTTCAGGCTGCTTGCCAGCATAAATTTCAATATTTAGGACGTAAAACGTAGCAGCATCTATATACTAGTGGATAAAGTTTGATTCCGTATTTGTCGGGCTTTGATTTCATGTACTGGCGGAAACGACATTTTCCTCGAAAGCCAACCATCATTTCATCGATTACAACGTTCTCTCCCACTGAATATGGCAAAAGACAGTTTTGTGTAAACATATCTAAAACTTTTCGTATTGGCGCAGCTTTGTCAAGAGTAAGACGAGCTTGTCGCGTAGTAGCATCATCAAACCGCAATGAATTCAGTAGAAATTTTACTCTTTTCACTGACATAGTAGTAGGAAAAATAGATATACCTGTTCCATCACTTGCATATAAATCTTCTAAATTGGTGTGTGATGTCTTTAAGGATCCCGCTATGTACAACAATCTGAAAAGTGCGCGAATTTCCACCGCATATGTCGGTTTGCAGTCACGTATTCTGTTATACGATGGCGCTTTGTTTGAATAAATTCGTTGGTATATCTAACAACTTTTCCAATAATATTCTCTGAAATGAATAAACTCCAGGCTTGCGTAAATATAGTCGCCCCCACACCACTCCTACGAGTGCCCGCATCTTCCGTGAGAATATTTTGAACTTGACGCCTCACTCTGTTATTGTTAGATTTTTGCCACTTCGTTACTTTATCGCGCCCTGTAAAACAGCTACTTATTTCTGAAAGTGGCAAATCATCCTCTTCTGAGTCCGAGCAGTTTGATTCCTCAGCAGATTGAGGTTCTTCTGCAACGATGTGGTCGGAAGTTTCAGAGCCTTCGTCGCTGAGCTCTGATTTAATCTCTTCTTCGTCTTCTCTTAGTAATTCATCGAGTATTGTACTTTGTGGTAACCGTCCACGACTCATTTTATATAAAAAAATCTAAGCTTAATTCGATAATATTGAATGATGCCCGAAGAACTACTACGAGCGTGAACGAGGGTATGTCGCGTTGAGCGTCGCGCGTAACCTTTTCAACGACAGGCGCGTGTAGTCTTTTCGACGACTGCACCGGGACTAAAACAATTGCGATCTGTGGAGGTGGGTGAGCTCCCCGAGCAACGGTTTATTCTCTATTTTACTCCCAATGACATAGCGACAGGCTACTAGGAATGAGAAATAAATGTGATGGATAATAATAATATGAACGAAAATGTACTAAGCGAGGTCGATTCGACTACGCGCGCCCGCTTGAATGTTAAACAGACTTTGAATAATTTTTAAAGTACCGTGTTTTAATTTTAATATAAAAACCTGCTTAAATTTAAAAAAAAATTAATCAAATGCATTTGTGGTCATGAACGCTTTGAATGGTAAAATGTTTTGTAATCAATACTTTGCCAGATCATATGCTTGGAAAAGCTTTCATGAAATACAAAATTGTAATTTTTAGTAGTTTTGGTCTTTAGTGTTCGTAAGACTTTAAATACTTCCTCCATCATCATTCGTAAGGCTATTTAGTTTTTACATGCGATTAAACCGATTATTGACTGCACATTCAATGTTTTTCAAGACCAACAGAAAATAAGAAATAAGTATAAGTCTGATTGAGGGAAAATCGTGAAAAACTAAAATTAAATAATTATGCCGAAGTCATGGCAATTTTGAACAAAACTATTCAAAATGGATACCACGCGACAAACCCAGGCTGAAAAATCACATTTTTGCCATTTTAACTACACATCACGTTCATTATTAGACAGTTTTAGTTAAATTATGAGAAAGCATATATTATACAATGAGTTTTATTCAAAAAGTAGTGATTTACATGAGATTAAAGCATTTATGTTAATGAAACACGATTTTTCACCAAAATCAGTATTTTGTATGGCCACTTTTAGCAGCCAACACGACTGCTATACGACGAGGCATGCTGTCAATGCAATTCTCAATATTTTACCTGATCTCTACGTTATTTTTCCAGGTGTCATTGAGTACACGAATCAGATCCTGCTTGGTTGTAGGAGCGTGCTTAGAAACTTCACGTTTTATAAAGTCCCATACATTCTCTATAGGATTAATGTCTGGAGAATTTCCAGGCCAGTCAAGAACGGTGACTTTTTTCTTCTCTAAGTACGTTGATATACGTTTAGAACGGAGACACGGTGTACCATCGTGCATAAAATAGGCTTCTCGCGTTTTTTGCACCATTTCTTCATCGTTGGAAGTAGCTGTTTTTCCAACACTTTCTCGTATTGTTCTGAATTCATTGTACCTTCCACGATGTACAGGGGCCCTGGACCTTTCAAACTTATTGCAGACCAAACCATAACCGAAAGGGGATGTTTTATTGTTGGAACAATACAATCTTTCTTGTATTTCTCATCCGATCGACGCCTAACAAACTGAGCCTTTTCGACCAATACTTGAAAAATGGATTCATCTGAGAAATTCACCTGTAACATATTAAAACTACCGAGGATTGTCACAAATTTTACTTAAAAATTGAATTTATAATAGAAATAAGGACTGGACACGAAAGTTCTGCACGGTTTTTGATCAATGATAAATAAAGATAGAAAAAAAGTTTTATTGTAATTTATTTTCTTTAACAATAAAGTACATCGTATATTTAAAAAATCAAGTTGATTTCTTTGATTAATAGCTTGCCGACTAAATTCTCGCACCTATTTCTTGATGGAACAACCCGATCCGCTACTTTTTCGCTTGCTATGGACCACAAACGGGAAAAATTTTGCAGTGAAGTTACACTTCTTCCGTCTTTCCGTAAAATACGTTTCACTAGAGCCCAGTATCTTTCTATTGGTCTGAGCTCCGGGACGTTGGGTGGGTTCATCTCTTTTCCCACAAAATTAATGTTTTTTCCCTTAAGCCAATCCTGCGTCTTTTTTGCGTAGTGGGATGTTGCTAAATCAGGCCAAAAGGTAAGATTGCCGGCCTGACGTTTAATAAGAGGCAGCAATCTCTTTTTCAAACACTCAAGATAAACATCAGTGTTAAAGGTCCCTTCTGTGAAAAAAGGATTGCTTCTCATTCCACATTGGCCGATAGCTTGCCACACCAGCACCTTTTTACCAAATTTTTCTACCTGGATGTGTTTATCGACATCAGAAACATCCCTTTTGTCTTTTGCACTGAAGTATTCAGGTATTGAGTCCAGGTAATGTACTGAAATTATATTTAAAACAAGCCGCGAGGTGCGACCCTTGAGGTCCACACGGTCAACTTCCCAGTAATATCT
Organism: Oxycera nigricornis; assembly: GCA_963942545.1. NCBI lineage: Eukaryota > Metazoa > Arthropoda > Insecta > Diptera > Stratiomyidae > Oxycera > Oxycera nigricornis. Next base: position 11,871,953 of record OZ012664.1, read on the forward strand.
ACATGAATATTAAAAATATTAAACACAAAAGAAATTATGAAAATACTACTACTTTAAATAATAATAATGAGAGGTACTCATAACCGTAATTGAAATGAGCTATTATCAATCATATCATCTACTGTAGCGTTCATTGATTACGTAAGGCTTTTGTTGGGTGGGGGGTGGATTGGTTTGATTGACTATTCACGCGGATAAATCGGAGGGGGCGGGCTATAAAGCCTTTTTTACGTTATTTGTTATTTTTATATCGATGCTTGAAGAACAAAAGAGCGCTAGCAAAATGAATGCATTCTTGTTATTACGCCCACTGAAGAGGTTTTCTCGCGAGGTGTCCATTTTAAATAATTTTGTTCAAAATTACCATGACTTCGGCATAATCATTGAATTTGTGTTTTTTTACGAGCCGTTTTTTAGAGTTTTTGGGATCATGAAAAAAAAATTGGCCAATTTCTCTTCGAAAACTATTAGGAATGTATAAATTATATAAACATTTATTACTGAGCTGTGCAAAGCAGGTAAAAAATTTATTTTTTATGAAAAAAACTCTAATTTTTCCCATCTGCCATCTGTTAAATGGAAAAAGCAGCAGAAAGGGTTTTTTTATAAAGTTAAAAACATAACTAAAAAGCTAACACACGTCGAATGACACCTCAATGATGCAAATATCATATATGGTTCGTGAGATATAGTGAATGATAAAAGGGACCTTGAAAATCATGATGACTTTTAATGATTTTTAATTTTTAATTTCATTTTTTACGTAATCATGAAAAAAAGTTTTGCTGCTTTTCTCACAAACACTATTTGTACTACATAGATTTTATATACATTAGTTACTGGGTGCTGCCAATCAGGTCAAAAACTTATTGTTTATGGGAAAAAACCTAATTTTTAGCACTTTTTTTTAATAAATTAAAAAACGGTTCCAACGATTTTTTTCAAAATTTGACAGAATCACAAAAATGTCGATACGCGTCGACTTACACCTTAAGTATGTAAATCGTATGATTGGTTCCGGAGATATAACGCATGACAGAAATAACCTTCAAAGGGTCAAAACAACAAACCCCCCGACCGAAGTATCCCAAAAACTAATCAGCTCTTAAGACTGAAAAGACGCTTCGATTGTCACCTCAACAAAGTCGATACGACGTTATTTACGTGAGTTATGCTCGTAGAAAAAACTGTCCACGAACGCACGTACGTACGTACACACACACACACACACATACATACTTCTTCCTAAAAACACTTTGGATATACTCTATAGACCTTAGACCGTAAAGAAATGTTGAAAATTTCAATTTCGATTTTCGAGGCGATTACAAGAACTTCCCATATACTGGGAAGTTAATATGATTCGTCATCCATTACAATGCAAGCTTCTTCACTGCAAATTTTCTTGACCTTCTAATAGCCTCTTGTTTTTGCTTGACGGTTCGTTTTGCACATTTTTATTTTTTGAATGTCTTTATACTATTCCTTTTTTTAAATTTATTTATTAAAGCATGACTCACACCGAACTTTTTTGCCAAGTCACGAATTGACATCGATCTGTTCTTTCAATGAAATCAACTATCTTTTTTTCTAATTTTGCATCACTTGCACCTTTTGGTATTCCACTCCTGGGATTGTCTTTCACTGTAAACCCTTTGTCGAACTTGTCTATAGCGCGTTTAACCGTCCATCGCGAACATTTCACTTTTTTGCAATCGCGGAATACGACTAACACTTATTTTCCGAAAAAATTCGCAAAATTTCTTTGCGCACGTCTTCTCTTTTCGAATTCATGACTAGTAATACGTTACGGAAACTTATTTTATAATTGCTTCAATAAACCACATGAGTCATTAAAACAAACCCAGTGCATAGTAAGAGTTGCACAGGCATTCCTTCATTTTATAACTAACAGGTAAAACATGTGCAAAACTTTCGTGTCCAGTCCTTATATTGTAAAATTACTTTTTTCCAGTCATGCTTTGTGAAATTCTTATACTTTTGGGCCCATCTGTAACGTTGTGTAATCATGGCTGGTATGAGTCTAGGTTTGCGTGCCGGTCTTCGGGAGACAAGACCTTCTTCAGCTGACCTTCGTCGTAGTGTTCTTTCAGAAACTTGTATTCCTGCTTCAGTAATCTGTTTTTCCAAAAGATTCAAGGCCATTTTTGGATTTCGGATGCATATTTCACGAATTTCTCTGTCTGTCCTCTCGGAAGTTATTCGAGGACGACCAGACGCAACTTTGCGTTTGACCTTGAAATCTTCGCCAAGGTCAATCTTTTTCTTTATATGTTTCACTGAACTTCGTGAGACATTTAAAATTTAAGCTATTTCATACTGGCTCAGTTTTTATTACAGAACTGCTGCCATCTAAATTTGAACATGGTAGCTGTATGAACAATTACATAAAATGTTACCATAAGTATTAAACTAGAGATTTTTCCTACGAACGTTAAGAGTCTTGCAATGAAACAACAACAAAACAATGAAATTTTAACATTTTTCAGCATGGGTCTAATAATATGGCCAAAGACTGTAGATGCTCCCGAAGATGATGCGAACAATATTAAGCCATTCCAATTACTGTTATGAGAGGTACATTATTATTATTTAGCAGTATTAATTTGTTTAATTTTTTAATATTTATGTAAATATTACTGCGGAGTTGACCGCGTGTACCTCAAGGGTCGCACCTTGCGGCTTGTTTATTTATTTATTTTTGCCAAAGCAAGGCAATCACATGTTAAAATATAAAATATAAATGAGATAAAAAGCTATCTTTAGATATTTTGGGATTGGTTAGACAAAAATGGATGCAGCTACTTAAAAAAATTATGTATTGCATATTGACGGTTTTAATATTCGCCGATTTTTTAATTGCTATAAAGTTTTGAAATGCACTCATCACTTCTACTGGCAATATTTAAGCTTTATATTTCTGGGCCTACGGGCAATAACCCCAGCTGCCCCCGCTTTCGTTGGACCTGGGTGAGTGTAAACTGCAAAAAGCAGTTAGAAGTTTCACGCTACGCAAACCGCCATTAATGTCTCGTTAAGATCAACTGATATCATGACTATCCTAGAAAATAATGTCAGCTGAAATTGGATTGGTTATTATCTCACTGGGAAGATCTGAAGCGAATGTATCAGGTGAGTCCATATGTTCTCGCGTGTTTTTCCTTAGCCATTTAGATGAGTCGTATTTGTTCAAAAAGAGGAAAGTAGACACTTTTTATTCCCCCTCCTCCTGAATTTGTATACAGTTAGTCATTTGATAATCAGTTTTTGAGAAGATTGAATGTAAAGTAGTAGTGAAAAAATGGGAAATACTAACGAGCACAACATGCACATTTTATACTTATATTTATAGTAGTAAAAATGCTACAGCAGTTGCAGCAGAGATAAATACGTTTCATGGTGAAAACACTATTATTAAGATCAATTATTAAAATTTGCACAAGAGTGGCTTAGAAAAATTCGGGATGGATGCACTACAGCAGCAGATTCACCTTGCTCAGGACGTCTCACACTTTAACCGTGGATATGATTATAGAGAGGTTTAAGTTTTCGCATGAATTCGGAATTTGGTGCAGATACAAAGTGTATTCAATCCTGGAAAATGGGTTCCTCATCATGTATCACCATCAAGCCTCCAGCAACGAGTGAACGTTTGTTCTCATTTGTTACGTCACAATGAAAAGGAACTTTTTACCAATCGTATTGTAACAGGAAACGAAAAGTAGATAGTCCTTAAAAACTTCGTGCAGAAAGAAAAAATGTTGTATGCAAATCAAACACAAGAACCACCCACCTACAGATATATAGTATGTAATTATTGTCAAATTACAGAGAAATCATTCTAAGCAGCCACAGCTCAAGAACTTATCAATCAAATTACCTCTAGACATCGACTGGAAGACGCCGAAAATATGTGACATTTGAAAAGTAACTTGAGGTAAAAACAAAAGAACTTATTGCAGTACTTTAAGCTATCGTATAGGAACTTTGAAAGGGCGTAGATATTCTACCTGATCGTCAAAACAATAGAATGGCCATTGTATCTGCAGAACTAAACAAATATCTCAAAAGTATTTTGATGCAAGAAAATTCGAAGATAAGGTTCAATGGTTGGAAGTCGACTTTTTTATAATGATTACTTGAAAATTCGATAAAGGCACAGCTACTTTATGTGAGGAACCATTGAAATTCACAAGAATATTGTAGTTTCTGATGGATTTTTTGAGCTTTGTCATACTGAGATTTCAGCCATTCGAAGCATTAAACAACTTGACAATTGCTTGCAGGCAAAACCCCAACAATTCGAGAAGCGAACCAAAGGGTTACTTTCCAGATTTTTCCATATTATGGTGTGGTAAGTTAATATGTAAAGCATTTTTGCTGTCTTATTTCTCCTTCAAGGAAAAATGTGATACCTTGTATTCCGGTAATTTTCAATTTAATGCTAATATAAAACATGGATGTTTAAATAACCAATTTAAACATTGTTAAAGTTGCCATTACAAATACTTATCGTCTCTACGAGGCTCTGGTAGATTATTAGAGACTATTAGAAATATTTCAAATTACTTTAAAATCCATCATTTTGTCTATCAATTCCTTAAAAAATTCCAATACAGCAAGAAACACAAACCATTTCATTGAAACATAAACCACGCCTATGTAAAGTCCTATATCATACTCTAATGGCTTAGTTCGATTTCTTCTTTGAATTTTTACCAGGAAAAGTAGCAGGTCCTTAAATGGTTCTTAAGTCGAAAGCAAGAAGATTATCTTAAAACCCTTATTTATAATTCGCCCATAAGGACGTAAAGTATTGACCACATGTTTCGTAAAATTGCAAAGGGACAAAAATACTGAAACTCCACTCCACTCGTCTTTATTCATGGTCCATTCAACAGAGAGAGTCCCCTCTTAATCCCCAAGAAAATAAATCAATTTAGCTCGTTCTATTAAAACCAGCATCATCAAACAATCTTTTAGTGTTGAACGATGAATAGCTGGTCGGATTCTCATATTAAGCCAGTAATTGCAAGGTAGTCATGCATGCAAAAATCTTTTGCACTTCGTTGTGATTATATTTTTCCATGGTTTGCCAATTATTATATACGTTGTATAATGCGGAAAAAAATCTTACAGCACCAAAAATGAATTGTGGGTTTGTTATCAATGTCAAATTCTAAAGTATGCCCAATCGAATGAGCCTATTCTCAAGTTACACGTTCAATTGTTTAACCTAATTCTTGATATAATAGATTAAAGAACGATGAACACTTATGCGTGTGAGTTATATTTCTTGTAATATAAGTTTACAAAAAATATATATTTACCACACACATGGTTCTTCAAATAAAACACTGTATTTAATTTATTATAAACACTTTATTTAAGACAATTGGCTTGTCTAATTAATAATAACTATTTAACTGATTAACTCTGACTGACTGATCTGAATAATAACTCGATTGAATAATAACTAAATTTGATCTGGATGATCAAGTGGTATTTATACAGATGGGAAACAAAGAACCCAAAATTGCATAGTTGCAATTTTGATCAAGGGAATAAAAAGATAAGATCAGCATTTTATGAAATATGATATTATAAGATACATCAGCATAAATATGAGATGATGCAGCTGTGTAAACAATGAGTTGATACGTTAGTGTTAATATTTTATAATATGAATCATGCATCAGCATAATGAAGTCATGATGTTTAGGAAATTGGATATGTTAAAAGAATTTAATAATGCTGACTTGATACAACGGATGTTTAGAAGAAACGTACGTTGTTTATAGCTTGGTCATAAAGCTTAGGAGCTTGTTTATAAATTGTAACTCCTCCCTCCTTAAGATCTTTGCTGTCCTCAACAATTTTTATTATGGGTAATTCAATAATTTTATCAGGTTTATTGATATGAATAATTTTTCGGTTTTTACAATATTTAGAATAACAATATATTAAAGATAATACAATTATTGTTGATATTAATAATATTACGAATGTACCTGATATGATTGAATTTTGTTTATGTTTGAATTCTATTTCATAAATTCGTTTTAAATTGTTTATATTATCCAATTGAACATTTTCTATTTTTAATTGATAATTATAATTGGAAATGTTTTTAATTGGTTCCAATGTTAATACTTGTTGAAATTCTTTTATCTCGTTAGTATATAATTTTCCATTAATTTCAATTTTACAATTATTAAATCTAATTATATATGTTCCACTTATTTTATAGGTTTTTTCGTCACAATTTTGATTTACTTTATTTTGTGTTTTTTTGATTTCTTCGTTTTTAGTTTTATTTTCTATTTGAATTATACAATTTTTTGTTTTACATTTTAATTGATTTTTTAGTAAATTTACATATTTTTCAGCTTCAAATTAGTTTCCATTATATAATACAACATTTTTAATTTTTATATCTAAAGTTTCTGACTTTACATTTGGTATTTGTGTGACATGATATGATAATAAAGGTTGGGTTAGTATTGGGATATTGATCACAAATATAATTATTCCATTTTTTGTTAGAACATTTATTGTAATTTCTCTAAGTTCGTCGAAGGATAAGTTATAAAAATCTATTTCGTCGTAAGTTAAAAGGGATCTGGTCATTATTCCAGTTTTAGCAGAATTTATATTATCGATAATTTTTTCTCATTCATCTTTTATCAGATCTAAGTTATGATTAAGTTGTATTTTTCCAATGATTTTATTTATTTGATTAGTAGTATTACTAATGTTATCAGCAAACATGTTATTAGTTTGATTAATGTTTTGTATTATTTTATTAAGGTTATTTTGGAATACATTATTGATTTGTATCTGTTTATTCATTGATTTTATGATTGCATGGTTATTAGTGTCAATTATTTTCATGTGTTCTGTTATTTCTTGATAATCATCATTATTCATAAGTCCAAACATAAATTTATAAACATTACCAATTGGATCTATAAGACCTCTTTTATTTCGATTTAATATTTCAAATTTGTTTTTTTCAGAAGTTTGATTAACTTTAACAGATGGTATTATTGGTTTTCTAGTAGCTTGGGGTAAATTAATTTGTAAAGGAATATTTTTGGATGTTTCATGATCAAAATGTAATATTTTAAGTTCTCCTTTGATGGTTTTTATACTTTCAATTGTATATTGATCAGGGTATATTTGTTTTGTTATTTCGTTTAACGCTGTTTCATATTGTTTTAAATCTATTTTATGATAAATTCTATGATGGCTTTTAATTAATCTGATGGTATCCTTTTTAATAAGAATGATTCCTGATTCAGTGTTAAGTTTTTCTATTGCTATTTCGGATTGTGTTGTTTGTATAATTGTTAACAGGATAAGGGGTATAAGTATTTGAATTATGGATGACATTGTCTGTAATTTTAATATGAAGTTAATTAGTCCAATAGTTTTCCATTCGTTATTTCGATTATTATGTTTTTTTCTAAAATTGGGAATATCGGTTTGTGTGAAATTTAAATTTTTATTTGTTGATAGATATTTAGCAGTTATACAAGTAAAGATTCCGCAATGAAAACTTTTCTCTGGTAGGGGATTTGTTTTGATATTTTCTGTAGTATAGGGGGTATTTAATGGTTGATTTAATTTATCCAATGATTCTTTTTTCAAATATTCAAGAAGTATATTTAATATATGATTGTTAGGTTGGTGTAATGAATCGTAATATTTTATTGGTTTATCGCGAAAGTTTATTATTGCAAGGGTCCAATGTGATTTATTTACATGTATTGGTATAAGTACGTAGTCGAATGAAAATATGTCTATTTTCCATGTCCAACGACTGACTGAACTATATCCGGTTTGTTCGAGACATTGGGTGAAGAAAGTGTTCATACAGTACACCTTTGGTGAATTTAATTGAAGTTTACTACGTTCTGAAATTAAGTTGAAGTAAAAGTTTATTATTCGATCATTTATCCAAGAGTTTCCATTTAATGTACGGATGTCACTTCGTGTGATATTTAAATTAAATTTTGAGATAAGGACTTCGTTCAATTGTCCTTCAAGAATGTTGAATTTTAGCGGTTTCTTCATTTGTAATGTACGGTATTATTTGTTCAGGTGTTGTAAATTTCTTTATTCGTTTTATTCTTGATTGATGAATTTTATTTTTGGGTTTATTATTTTTTATTAATATTATATCGTTTTTATTTTTTTGTTATTTCAACTTTGCGATATTTAGGTTGTTCTTTGTAACGTTCATGTTTATAGTTTTTTATGTATACATCTTTTTGTGTAATTTGTTGTGGTAGTTCACGTTTTTTATTATGATAGTCTATCCATTTTTGTTTTTTGTTATGTAGATGTTTAAATATGTCAGATTTATTTTTAATACGTTGTTGTATTTCTAAAGGTTTACATTGAGCTACAGAATGAATTGTGTTATTATAATATTCGGTTGCTTTAAGTACTTTTTCTTCGATATTTAATTCTGGTTCGGTTAATGTTAATATTCTTATTTGTTCAAGTAAAGATCTATGACAACTATTGAAAAACGATATGATATATTTTCTTCGAGTAAGTAAAGTTAACCACGTAAATTAGCTGGTTTAGCTATGGACATTTTGAATATAGTAGAAACGACAGGGAAAACGTAAATGGCCGCTCGCGATCGCACCTTCTCGACGTTCACACTAGACTGCCTCCACCGTGAAGTTGGTTACAGTCCGTAACAGTCGGTTACAGTCGGTTACACTGTTCATATCTGCATTTCCTGTATGAGCTTTTGGTGAGGTGAAATGTGGTTCGATATTTTCTTTTTTCAAGTAATCTTTCACGTTAATCATGTTAAATTCATTATCAGCGATTATTTTGTAAGGTTTTCCTAGAATTGCGTTTCTTTCTCTCAAAAGGCTAATGAATGTCATAGAATTTCGATCTAGTGTTTCTTTAGTGTAAAGGTGTTTAGAAAACTTATCGATAGCTGTGAAGAATTGTTTTTTGCCAATAAAGAATATATGGATATGTATGATTTTATTAATATTGCTGGGTGTTTCGGAAAGTTTGAATTCTATTTTTACAGGATTTCTGCCATATTTAGCTCGGTTACAGATGTCACAATTATTTAAGAATTTATTTATTAATTTCATCAATCCATTGTAGTAATATTTATTTTTGATTTTTTCATAGTTTTCAAGCATACCACGGTGATTACTTTTTGTATGTATTTCCTTTATTTTTTCAAAACATTGATCTTCACTTAATAGATCAAAGGCATGATTGCTACATTTTATGAAACGTAAATTATTATTATTTGAATACAGGCTGACAATGATTGATTGAACTTTGTTCCATTTAGTATCATTTAGTTCGCAAAATATACCTATAATTCCTTTTTCTGGAATGTATCTCCTTAATATGTCAATGATTATGTTTCCACTATTCAAGTCAGTTTCGTCGATGTATATTTTTTTTTTGTTTTATATATTAATTTCCTTTTGTTTTTCTTCTGACAATTATTATTTGAGTTTTGTAAATATTTACGATACCTTCTTTAATAGGTATATGATCTTTCTGATCTTCTTCTCCCGAATGAATTGTTGCATTTTCACTTATGTTTTCATATTCCATATTTGTAGTTAATGCATTTATTTGATAATTATCTGCATCTATGCGACTTAGAAAATCTGCGACTTTATTGTATTTACCTTTCACGTATTCTATGTTAAAGTTGTATTCATTCAGTTGTATCTTCCATCGTCGAAGTTTACTATTAGGTTCCTTTAGATTATTAAGCCAAATTAAAGGTCTATGGTCTGTTTTTATGTCAAATTTTACTCCGAATAAGTATGGTCTGAAATATTTTGTTGCCCAGACAATTGATAAAAGTTCCTTTTCAATAGTTGAGTAATTTCGCTCATGTTCATTAAGCGTTCGACTTGCAAATGAAATAGGATGTCCACTTTGGGATAAAACTGCGCCTATGGCTTTATCAGATGCGTCGGTTGTAAGAACAAATTTTTGTTTAAAATCAGGGTAGTGAAGTATTGGGTAATTAATTATGATGTTTTTTTAATTTTTCAAAAGCTGCATTGTATTTAGGATCTTCCGTATTAATTTTTCTATCTTTTTTCAGGTTGTCAGTTAATGGAAGGGCGATTTTTGCATAGTTTTTTATGAATTTTCTGTAATATCCGGTTATACCTAAAAACGATTTTATTTTTTTTGTGGTGTCTGGTATTTTAAGATTTTTTATGACTTCGATTTTATTTGGGTTTGGTTTAATACCTTCGGTTGAAAGAATATGTCCAAGATATTCTGTTTGTTTTGGAAAGAAATTGCATTTGTGAATTTGTATTTTCAATTGAAATTTTCTCAAAGTATTTAATATTTTTTTAATATTATTCTCCATTTCTTGGAGTGAAGTTGCAAAAATTAGTATTAATATGTTCTACAAGTACTTCATTCATCATTCTTTGGAATGTTGATGGGGCATTTTTCAATCCAAAGGGCATACGAATGAACTCATAGTGTCCTTGTGGAGTTGAAAAGGCTGTTTTATTTCGGTCATGTTCGCTGACTTCAATTTGATGAAAGCCTTTCGCCAAGTCCAAAGTTGTGAAATACTGAGACTTTCCAAGTTTGTCGAAAATTCCTTCAATATTAGGAATAGGAAATTTATCATCAATGGTTTCTTCATTGAGTTTCCTATAATCGATTAAGATTCTCCATTTGGTTTTACCAGAGTTGTCCATTTTTTTCGGCACAACCCATATTGGAGCATTGTAAGGCTATGTTGAAGGTTGAATTATGCCTTGTTTCAGCATATCGTTAATTTGCGTAGTAACTTCGTTTTCGTGAATGTGAGGAAATCGATAAATTTTCGAATATAATGGTTTGTTAGATGATGTTATTATTTCGTGTTTAGTTTGTGTTGTACATGTTAGGTTGTCTCCTTCTTTATAAAACAAATCATCATTTTCTCTGATGATGTTTTTTAAAGCGGAAACTTCTTCTTGGTTTAATCACTTGAAGATTTTATCCTTCACTTAATGGTTCTAGTTTGTATTGAAGATTAATTTCTTTAGGAACGGCATATGAAAAGAGTAAACGTTTTTCGTTTATTTCCATAATCCCTTCACCTAGATTAAGTTTTGCATTTAGCGGATGTAACAAATTTTGTCCAATTAAAGCTTTGAAATTTTTATTTTGAAAGTTCATTATGTTCCAAAGTATTTTATGATTTTCGGGTAACACAAATTCAATAGGCATATTAGTTTTTATTTTTTCAGTTATTTGATATTCTCTACCCAGTCCTTCGATTGATATTGGTTTATTTAATTTGATTTTAGAAATTTCAGGGAAACAGTTTTTATCAATGCTAGAGACGGATGCACCAGTGTCGATTAAGGCAGGAATAGTTTTATTATTGATTGTTAGATTTACTATTGGTAAAGGACTTCTTCCGAGGCAATTTGATGAAAGTTTATATCCATTGCTTCTGGTTTTTGGTTTTGGTTATTAAATCGTTGTCGGAATCGATCTGAATTTTCAATTTGCATTGGTCCTGGACGATTATTTTTATATTGTTGATTATAGCGATTATTATTATTATTTGAAAATCTGTTGTTGTTAAAATTTCTGAAGTTTTTGTTACTGTAATTATTATTAGGCTAATTGTTGTATCGACTGTTGTTATACCGATTATTGTTATATCGATTGTTATTATTATATTTTTTATTTTGAAATTTATGTTCAGTATTTTTTGGTACATAATTATTTTTATTATGTTGGTATGAGTTATTATGTTTAATGGTACAATGTTCTCGATCATCGTATGTTTGTTTTATTTCTGTTAATAATTTGTAAGCTTCACCTAATGTGTTGCAACTTTTCATTTACAAAAGATATGATTTATATTCAGGCAATGTAGATTTAAATTTATTAAGAACAAGATTTTCATTTCTAATAGGAGAAAATTCAGTATGTAAATGTTTTTGAGAATCCTGAATGTATTTAGTATTTAATTTATTCAAAAGGTTATTTAATGAATTATGTATGTCATCAATATTTTTATTATGACTATTAACTTTATGTATGTTAGTAATAATAGTGTTATAACTATCAGTTATTCCAAAAGTAAAAAAAAAGAGATTTAACAGTAGCCCAATTAGGATCGGTGAGTTTTTGAACGGCAGCTCTCGCAGGACTTTGAAGTTTATGAAGAATTAGTCTGTATATGTAGGATTGTAGATTTCCCTTTGTAAAGTAAAGGAGAGTGTCTGCTTCCTCTATCCATGTGTTGAGATCGTATTCACAATTATTTCCAGTATAAATTGGAAGACGGCGAGCTTCCTTAATAAGCTCCTCAAAAGACAGTTCCAAAGGATTCGGTGGATGTTGGTTTTGTTCGTTTGCCATTTTATAGATATATACGTTGAATGTGACTTACTGTGTTGTGTACCGGATATGTTTTGTCAGGATACGTTTTGATGATTGTAGATTTAGTTTACACTTTTATTTTATTTTATCACAAATTTTTATATTTAATATATTATTTGTTATTTATTATAATTGTTTTGTAGTTGAGTTATTATGTTTTGGTGTTTTTGAATTCAGTTTTTCAATTGAATTTTCTTCAATTTACTTATATACGAATTTTCTTCGTATGATTAGAGTTTGTTATTTTTTCACTAATCACTTTTAAACACATCGAATTTTCTTCGACTGTGTATGAATTGTTTTCCAATTCAATAAGGTTCTTTTATATTATAAGAGGTTCCTCCCAACTTAGAATAGTGACTGCGCCGGTTATATTTCTTGTAATATAAGTTTACAAAAAATATATATTTACCACACACATGGTTCTTTAAATAAAACACTGTATTTAATTTATTATAAACACTTTATTTAAGACAATTGGCTTGTCTAATTAATAATAACTATTTAACTGATTAACTCTGACTGACTGATCTGAATAATAACTCGATTGAATAATAACTAAATTTGATCTGGATGATCAAGTGGTATTTATACAGATGGGAAACAAAGAACCCAAAATTGCATAGTTGCAATTTTGATCAAGGGAATAAAAAGATAAGATCAGCATTTTATGAAATATGATATTATAAGATACATCAGCATAAATATGAGATGATGCAGCTGTGTAAACAATGAGTTGATACGTTAGTGTTAATATTTTATAATATGAATCATGCATCAGCATAATGAAGTCATGATGTTTAGGAAATTGGATATGTTAAAAGAATTTAATAATGCTGACTTGATGCAACGGATGTTTAGAAGAAACGTACGTTGTTTATAGATTGGTCATCAAGCTTAGGAGCTTGTTTATCAATTGTAACTTGCGTGCGCGCCCGAGGGCATCACTATTTTCTCGAAAAATGTGAAGATGCTTTATGGCTGGCTTTGACGTTTCAAGCCACATATGGTGAAGATAAAAAATATGTAATTCACTTAATGCTATGTAAGTAGCTTTTGATTCATGTGAATTGTCAGTATAGTTATTTTGAGCGAAAACATATTTAGAAATGGATTTGACGAAATTTGAACACAATGTGAAAATTACAACAATGCATAGAAACTAGTAATGACCATGGGATGAAATTAATCATAAGATGACCTCAATGCTTGCACTTATGTATATAATGCGGAATCAGCTAATAGGGAGTATTTATGCGAGGGGTGTATGTTTTCATGTAGTTTAGACTCACTGATTCGTGTACAAACATCCTAGGAGTAGGTTGTTAAGACTCTTCGATCGTCTAGCACATGACAATATCCTCATTGTTCGAGTTCTTTCCAGCATATGCAGCAGAATTCCTCTAATCTGGACAAGATAGGATTGCACCCCGACCGAATCCAAATGCCCGGATTAAAACGAAAATTTGGTGGAATCGAATTTTCAGCAACTTGTGCAAATTTTTTTCATAACCTGGTAATATTAAAAAAGGTACAAACTTTAAACCACTCGAAATAGTGTTTTGGGCTCCAAAACTTCTTCGTTTTGACTTCTACCCCAAAACCTCACTTAAATCTTATTCAAGAATATTTGTGCGGGTAAACGCTGTCTTGTTTAAAAAAAATTGGTAATGTCAAGTTCGCCACTTCACCCAATCAAGCCAAGTAATGAATTATATTGTTACTTATGAACTAGATTGTTATTAATGAATTATATTGTAGAGACTAGGTCAATTTAGGCTAGAAGTTCGAATTATATAAATATAGGGGAGATGCACGTATATTAAGGATACTGGATAAGATAGCTAAGTAGGTAATAAGTTTTTGATGATAAAAACAAGGTCTGCTCTCTTTGAGCGTACAGCGACGACTGACTAAGCCGTGCAGCAGTCTATACTGTACAGCCAAATGTACTATATTTTCAACACGCCTCCTTACATTTGTGCTGTATACTATGTTTTTACATTTAATAATTCTCTAAATTTTACAAACTTTTCTTTACCTAATGCTTTAGTAAAAATATCCGCAACATTTTCATTTGAGTCGATTTTACAAACGGCGATCAATTTTTCTTTTACACTCTCATGTACAAAGTGATAGTGTATTTCAATGTGTTTCGAATTCTTAGTAAAATTACCGTTGTTAGCAATATTTATTGCTCCAGAATTATCCTCGTAAATTTCTATAGGTTCTCTGATATCTATGTCGAATATTTTTACTAGTTCTCTTACATATTTTACCTCGCTTACTAACTTAGATAATGCTACATATTCTGCATATGTCGAAGCTTTTGTTATACATTTTTGTTTTCGTGATTTCCAATCTATTTCATTTCCAAACATTCTTATTACATAACCTGACGTAGATTTTCGATCAATATTATCGCCTGCCCAGTCAGCATCAGCATAACAATCTATTATGTTGCAATTCTCATTCTTTTTATAATGCAAGTTTAAGTCTTTCGTTAAATACAAATATTTCAAAATTCGCTAAGCATATTTCCAATGTGTTTCACTGTAACTATTTTGATATCTACTAAGATAATTAACGCTGTAACTTATATCTGGTCTTGTGCTTGAGCTTATATATAACAAGGCACCTATCAAATTTCTATACTTTATATTTGACTCACAATTTTCAGCCTTTTCAAGTTTCAAACTTGTCTCCATAGGAGTACTATATAATCTACTATCTATTATTTTATACTTATCAGCTATGTATTTCGTTTGGCTTAAAGTGAGTTTATTTTCTAGGCAATAGTAATTTATATTTATTTTAAGATACTCTTTGATTTCTCCTAGATCTTTCATTTTAAATTTATCTGACAAGTGTTTTTTAATACTTCGGATTTTATCTGTACTTTTACTACAAATTAACAAATCATCTACGTAAATCAAAATATAGATGACATCATTTTCTTTTCCTTTTTTATATAAACAGAGATCTACATTACTTCTTTCAAAACCTAATTTTGTAATGCACTCATCAAAACATTTATACCAGTCTTTAGGACTTTCTCTCAATCCATACAACGCTTTTGACAATTTGTATACTTTATTCGTTCCATCTTCGTAACCTTTTGGTTGATAGACATATACCTCCGAGTTTATTTTGCCATTTAGGAATGCAGTTTCTACGTCCATTTGTTCAATTTTTAAACTATTTTGACAACAATAAGAAAACAAAATTTTTAAAGTTTGGTTCTTTGCAACTGGAGCGTATATGTCATCAATTACATCTGTTTGTTGAAAGCCCCGTACTACTAACCTAGCCTTATATCTATCGTCCAATTTTCTTGTATAAACCCATTTAACATCTAGTACCTTTTTATCCTTTATTTTATCAACTAATTGCCAAGTTTTATTTCTATTTATACACTCTATTTCTAGATTCATGGCTTTTTCCCATTTTTTACTATCAATGCTACTCAGCGCCTCCTCAAATGTACAAGGAGTATCTACTTTACAATAGTTTACATGAATATCGTTATTACTACCATTTCTAAACTTCCCCGAATGTTGTTTTAAATATGAAGGCGAAGCATTGTTTGGGTATCTAATCGGACTTTTCCTTTCACGTGTAGTTCTACGTGGAGATTTAGAGAATTTTGCTCATTTTTAAAATCATCTAATTCATTTTTAAATTTTCTTTTGCTTTTTCATCCTCATCAGCACTTCCAAAAACATTATCATTTAAGCTATCATCACTTTCACTATCAGTAATATTATCATTTTCACCAAGATTAATACATTTTACATTTTTCTCAACAATATCAACATGTCTCGCAACTATAATCTTATTATTTAAAAGTACTCTATAGCCAACATCACTATAACCTAGCAAAATTGCCATATCTGCTTTTTTATCCCATTTAGATATTTTTTTCTGTTCTGGTTTTCTAACAAAAACTCTACTCCCGTACACTTTTAAATTTTCAACATTTGGCTTCCTTGAAAGAATATTTCATACGGAGCTTTCTTTTCTATTGTATTTGCTAGTGTACGATTTTTCAAATATGTTGCTGCCCATATAATTTCGGCCCAAAATCTTTTATCTACTTTTGCTTCAGCTAATAAACAACGTGCCATGTCCATAATTGTTCTATTAAATCTTTCCGCTGTACCGTTTAATTCGTGTACATATGCTGGACAATTATTTATTATAATACCTTTTTCTTTTGCAAATTTATAGAATCTGTTATTTAAGTATTCTTTTCCATTGTCGCATCGAATTCTTTGTACTCTTTTTCCTGTTAAATTTTCAGACTCATTAATAAATTTTACCATACAATCAAATACTTCATCTTTTGTTTTGATACAGTAAACTCTAGCTATCTTGCTATAATCGTCAATAAAACAAAGAAAATATTTTTCTCCATTTAAACCAGCGGTTTTAAAACTACCGCACACATCCGTGTGTATAATTTCTAAAATATCATTTGCTTTTGTTCTATTATTTTTGAAAGGTAAATTGTGCATTTTATTTTCGATACAAGTTTTGCACTTCATATATTCCGATTCAAGTTCACTTGGAATACCCTCTAACAACTGTTGTTTACACAGTGTATTGAGATAGCTAAAGTTAACATGTCCAAATATTCTGTGCCATTTTTCCTTGACTCATATTATTACTTCGCTCGGCACTATTTACAGTCATTTCTTCGAAATTTAATTTACTAGAAATCTTATACGTTTGATTTTTTTGTAAGCAACTGCTATTAATTGATTATTTTTATCTATAATTTTCGCAATATTATTTTTCGAGATAATTGTATTATTATCAGTTAATTTTCCAAAACTAATCAAATTCATATTCATATCTTTTGCATAATAAACGTTACTCATAATAACTTTATTTTGTTTGCCAAATGCATCAAAATAACTAATAACATTTCCGATTTTCGTTGCTTTTACCGACCTATTATCACCTAGATAAATATTTACAGGTTTCTTTAACTCAATACATTTCTCGAAATAACTCTCATTATTAACTTCCCAGTATATGGGAAGTTCTTGTAATCGCCTCGAAAATCGAAATTGAAATTTTCAACATTTCTTTACGTTTTAAGGTCTATAGAGTATAATCAAAGTGTTTTTAGGAAGAAGTATGTATGTGTGTGTGTGTGTGTGTACGTACGTACGTGCGTTCGTGGACAGTTTTTTCTACGAGCATAACTCACGTAAATAACGTCGTATCGACTTTGTTGAGGTGTCAATCGAAGCGTCTTTTCAGTCTTAAGAGCTGATTAGTTTTTGGGATACTTCGGTCGGGGGGTTTGTTGTTTTGACCCTTTGAAGGTTATTTCTGTCATGCGTTATATCTCCGGAACCAATCATACGATTTACATAATTAAGGTGTAAGTCGACGCGTATTGACATTTTTGTCATTCTGTCAAATTTTGAAAAAAATCGTTGGAACCGTTTTTTAATTTATTAAAAAAAAGTGCTAAAAATTAGGTTTTTTCCCATAAACAATAAGTTCTTGACCTGATTGGCAGCATCCAGTAACTAATGTATATAAAATCTATATAGTACAAATAGTGCTTGTGAGAAAACCAGCAAAACTTTTTTTCATGAATACGTAAAAAATGAAATTAAAAATAAAAAATCATTAAAAGTCATCATGATTTTCAAGGTCCTTTTTATCATTCACTATATCTCACGAACCATATATGATATTTGCATCATTGAGGTGTCATTCGACGTGTGTTAGCTTTTTTGTTATGTTTTTAACTTTATAAAAAAACCCTTTCTGCTGCTTTTTCCATTTAACTTCTATTAAATGGAAAAAACGGCAGATGGGAAAAATTAGAGTTTTTTTCATAAAAAATAATTTTTTTACCTGCTTTGCACAGCTCAGTAATAAATGTTTATATAATTTATACATTCCTAATAGTTTTCGAAGAGAAATTGGCCAATTTTTTTTTCATGATCCCAAAAACCCTAAAAAACGGCTCGTAAAAAAACACAAATTCAATGATTATGCCGAAGTCATGGTAATTTTGAACAAAATTATTTAAAATGGACACCTCGCGAGAAAACCTCTTCAGTGGGCGTAATAACAAGAATGCATTCATTTTGCTAGCGCTCTTTTGTTCTTCAAGCATCGATATAAAAATAACAAATAACGTAAAAAAGGCTTTATAGCCCGCCCCCTCCGATTTATCCGCGTGAATAGTCAATCAAACCAATCCACCCCCCACCCAACAAAAGCCTTACGTAATCAATGAACGCTACAGTAGATGATATGATTGATAATAGCTCATTTCAATTACGGTTATGAGTACCTCTCATTATTATTATTTAAAGTAGTAGTATTTTCATAATTTCTTTTGTGTTTAATATTTTTAATATTCATGTAGATATTACTGGGAAGTTGACCGTGTGGACCTCAAGGGTCGCACCTCGCGGCTTGTTTATTATATGATCAGAGCATCCGCTATCAAGAAGCCACTGAATTTCATTACTTAACCTTGTTTCGTTGTTCTGTGCCGCGTGCACCGTTGCTATCCAGGTGTGGGCTCCTGAGTTGCTCTGCTCGTGTGTAGTGCTGGCCCCTTGCTGCTGCTGGTGATGACGGAAGTTTCCGCGCCCTCTGGTGTAGTTGCCTCTTACGCCTCTGCCTCGTGTTGGACCACGCCATGTTTTGCTGCTGTGCATTGCTTGGCCACCATTTTGGCACTCTCGTGCGAAATGCCCGTTTTTGCCGCATTTGAAACAGCTTCCCTTTTTTGCTGCAAAAGCATTCGATCTTCTTTTTCGTGATCATTTTGATTTTTCATCTCGGCTAATTTTTTTTTATTTTTCACATAATCTGCCGTTTGATCTTCTTCTTTTAATGTATCAATTAAATCGCCAATATAGCTATACGATTCCGGCAACGTGTGCAACATGTAGTTCAGCTTTTCTTTTTCACTTATTTTAGCACCTGCGCCTTTCAGTTCATTCACTGATTTTTCAAACTCACTGAAAAATGACGACGTATCACTATAATTATTTAATCTCATTTTTTCGAGTCTGTCGACTCCTTCAAGTATATGCGGTCTAGTTTCTTCATTATTGCATATGCCGTCGTTTCTTCACTCACAAACTCTAACTGTTTATTTGTTATTCCACTATAAATAATATTTATAGCTTTGAGATCATTATCTTCCCATGTCGTGCCTGTTTCCGATGCAGGTTTTTCCTTTTCTATTACTTCATGGCACTTTCTTAACTTTAGAAACATTTTAATTCTCGTTTTCCACATCGAATAATCTTCTCCGTCGAACACCGGTATTGTAAACTCTTTCTTATCCATTTCGTCTACTTGAATCTCAATATTTTCTTCTATTTTAGGTATTTCTTCAAACTCTACTTTATTCTCGAACGTTCATACGTGTTCGGAATTTGCTACTTTGTTAACTTTCGGCGTTATCGCTTATGCCATACAGCCACGTTTTTCAAATGTGTGAATTTTAATCCACTTGCATCACACCATTTTCACGACTTTTCTCAAAAACTTTTCTTATTATTCGTTTGTCGTATACTTGTATTCTCGATTATTACTTGTATTTTTCTTCTTCTGTTATTCAAACACTTTGATTTTTCACTGTGAAACTTTCCTCACACCGCGTGGCAACACAATAATTTACACAACTACGCTCTGCTACCATGATGATAAAAACAAGGTCTGCTCTCTTTGAGCTTACAGCGACGACTGACTTAGCCATGCAGCAGTCTATACTGTACAGCCAAATGTACTATATTTTCAACAGTTTTTAAAGAAAGTGATCAACAGCAAATGCATCACAATCAACGTCACAGACCCTGCAGATAAGTTGTCACCAACCACAACAACATACAACGCTAGTTATGTTTTACAATATGTAAAACTTTAAAAAATATATAAAATTCCTTTACGCGGAATCTTAGAAAGAAAACGAATTCAACTTTTCTTTAATACTTTTATTTAACACGACTCGATACAACTTATCGTTTAAAATTACTGGACAATACTGGACTCTTCTAGAGTGTCTTACATTGCTATTTATACACTTGATTCGCCAAAGCGATCTTCATCTTATCTTTTGGTTCCCAGGGTAAGATGATATGCTAAGTGTGCAATATTAAGCAGCGGATATGAGATGCTGATATTGCACTTTTTGTTTATAAAGATTTTAATTAAATTTTGTCGCTCTGCATTTGGATTAATACGATAAATGCAACATTGAATTGTTGATGAAATATTATGATATGGAATTTGCGTACAAAGGATTTAATTAATTTTGACGATGTGCATTTGGTGTGATAAGTGCAACATTGTATTGTTGATATTATTCCGAAAGAGTTTTAGAGAATTTAGTGGTAATGTTGTTATCTATGTTATGTGTAACTTCTCCCTCCTTATGCTTATCGTTGTCCTCAACGTTACTTATGTTGGACATTTCGATATCGTTATTTTTATTATTTTTTACGTTAATTTTGATAGTTTGGCGATTTCTATAATAAAGGAATAATATAAGTATTGAAATGAATATGATAGTAAGTGTAAAAATAGATCCGGTGGCTATAGTATTTCTTTTATTTATATATTATATTTCATCAATTTTCTCTATGTTTTTAATATTCTCTAATTGTAATTCTTCCAAATTTGGTTTATAATTGTATTCTGATAAGGTTTTTATTGGTTCTAGTGTTAACACTTGTTGAAATTCCTTAACAGTGTTGGTAAATACTTTTCCTTCAATTTCTATTTTACAATTACTGAATCTAATAATATACATTCCTTTTAGTCTATATGTTTTTTTGTCACAATTTTGACTTATTCTATCGTTTATATTAATGAATAATAATAATCCTTTTTCTACTTCTTCTAATTTTGTTTCGTTACTTATTTTAATAATACAATTGGTATGAGGGCAAGATAATTCATTTTTTAACAATTTTGTTCGTTTCTGTATTTCGAAATATTGACCATTATATAAAACTGTTTCCTTAATGTTTATATTTAACGTTTCTGAATTTATGTTAGGTATCTGTTTTACATAATATGATAGTAAGGGTGCGGTTAAAATAGGTATATTGATGATAAAAGTTATTGTTCCTTTTTTGATTAATACACTTATTGTAATTTCCTTGAGTTCATCAATGGATAGGTTGTGGAAATCGATTTCGTCGTATGTGAGAATGGATCTTGTCATAATACCTGTTTTCGCGGAGTTTACGTTACCAATTATTTTTTCTAGCTCGTCTTTTAACAGATCAAGATTATGGTTTAATTGGATAGTTGTTAGTATTTTGTTTATATGTCTAGTAGTGTTACTTAAATCGGTCGCTAGTTGGTTATATAATGTATCAGTTTGGTTTGTTAAGGCTATTTTGAAAAGCATTGTTAATTAGGATTTGTTTATTCATAGATTCTATTAATGCATGATTATTAGTGTCGATTATTTTTAAGTGTTCCATTATTTCTTCGTGGTCTTCGTTGTCCATAAGTCCAAATAGTCAATTGTATACGTTACCTATGGGATTGATTAATCCTCTTCTGTGTCTATTTGATGGTATAAATCCTTTTTCTCGTTTAGTAGAAATTTTACATATTTTTACTTGTTCAGAAATGTTTCCTGATTTTGGGTTACAAATCGAATTTCTGCGTTTTGAAATCGTCCTCTTTTTATGTTTTCTTTGTTTTGGTTTACTGATATTCATTGAAGTGTCTTTAGCTTTTTCTTGGTCAAAATGTAATAGTTTCAATTCTCCTTTTATTGTTTTTATAGTTTCTAAAGTATATGAGTCTGGATCTATTTCTTTAGTAATTTCTTCTAAGGCTTTTTCGTATTGTTTTAGATCTATCCTATGGTAGATTCTTCGATAGTCTCGGATAAGTCTTACTGGATCCTTTTTTATTAAGATGATTCCGGTTTCGGTGTGTATACTTTCTATTGTTATTTCTGCCAGAATTGTTGGTAGTATTAGGATAGTTATGAATATGGTTAAGAATTTCAGAATCGGATGTTTCTTGAATTGTCGATAAGAGGTCTGTAATTTAGAATGGACTTCTGATTAGTTAAGGGGTTTGTCGTAAATGGTTTTGTTAGTTTAAGTTATTAATTTTCCTTTAGCTATCTCTAAAATCATTTTCTGTCGGAAATATGGCATGTCCTTTTGTGAGAAATCTAACTGATGGTTTCTGGTAATATATTCAGCTATTACACAGCTAAATACACCGCAATCATATCTATTGGTTTGTTTCGTAGTGCTTTCTACGTTTGTTTTGGTAAAGGTGTTCACATTAAAGGTATTTATTTCTTTAGATTCTGCTTCTTTTTCTAGATATTCCGCTAACATATTTAAAAGATGTGTATTTGGTTTTCCGAATGAATCATAATAATTAATAGTTTTTTCTCTAAGATGTACGATTGTTATGCATCAATGTATTTCGTTTGTATGAACTGGGATTAGTAAGATATCGTTTGAGAAAATATTTATTTTGCGAGTCCATTTCTTGACTGCTTCGTATCCTGATTGTAGGAGTCGTATAATAAAAAATGTGTCGAAAGTGTAAACTTTAGGTAAATTTTTCGTTTGATTCTGATCACTGCGTTCTTTAATTAGATTCATATAAAAATTGATAATTTGGTCGTCTAACCATTCGTTTCGTTCAATAATTTTTATTTCTCTTTTTGTTATGTTTAAGCCGTATTTTGATATAACTATTTCATTTGAAGGTCCGTCTTGTGTTACTGTTTTAATGAAGGATTCATCTAGTTCTGATATAATTGGGTTTTCAATTACTTTTTCTTCAGTGGTATATTTCTTTATTCGTTTTATTCGAACTGGATGTATTTTATTTTTTGGTTTATTGTTTTTGACTAAAATTATATCGTTATTAGTATTTTTTGTTATCTGTACTTTTCGATATTTGGGTTGTTCTTTATGCCTTTCGTTACTATAGTTTTTTATAAATACTTTACCGTTTGGTATCTCTTGTGGTTTTTCACGGTTTTTGTTATGATATTCGATCCATTTTATTTTCTTCGTTTTTAGCGATTCGTGAATTTAGTTTTTGTCTTTACGTCCTTGCTGGACTTCCAATGGTTTACATTTTATACTTGAATGCATTGTATTGTTGAAATATTCGGTTGCCTTGAGAACTTTCTCGTCGATACCGAGTTCGGATTCGGTTAATGCGAGAATTCTTATTTGTTCCAAAAGTGTACTGTGACATCGATTCATATCGGCATTTCCGGTATGAGATTTGGGTGAAGTGAAATGTATTTCGATCTTTTCTCTTCTTAGGAAATCTCTAATGTTGACAGTATTAAACTCATTGTCTGCAACAATTTTTTTTGGTTTTCCCATGATTGCATTGTATTCTCTGAGTAATTTTATGAAAGTTACCGCATTTCTGTCCATAGTTTCTTTAGTGTATAGATGTTTGGAAAATTTATCTATGGTTGTGAAGAATTGTTTCTTTCCAATCATAAATATATCTATGTGTACTAATTCGTTAATATTGCTCGGTGTTTCTGATAGTAAGAATTCTGGTAATAGTGGTTTTCTGTCATATTTAACGAGGTTGCTTATGTCGCAATTATTGATGTATTTGGAAATCATGTTTCTCATATCTTGAAAGTAGTATACGTTTTTTACTTCTTCGTGGGTCTCCTTTATTTTTTTGAAGCATTGATCTTCGTCTAATAGATCGTTTGCGTGATGTGTACATTTTATGAATCTTATCCCTTGGTTGTTAGAGTATAGGCCTACGATTGCAATTTGAACTTTGTTCCATTCTGTATCGCTAAGTTCGCAATAGATTCCAATCTTGCCTTTATCGGTTATATAACGTCTCAATATATCTTTTACTATATGTTCGTTGGTAATGTCTTTTTTATCTATATATATTTTTCATTTTTTGTTAATCACTTTTAGCTCTTTTTGTTTTTTTTTTACAATCAAAATTTGGGTTTTATAGATGTTAACAATTCCTTCACTGATGGGTATGAAGTCATGTTGATCTTCTTCTCCTGAATGAATTGTTGCCATGTCACTTAGGTCTTCATTGGGGTTATGATCTTCGATAGTTATATTAATTTCTTGTTTGTAGGTGTTGATTCTACTGAGGAAATCGGCTACTTTATTATCCTTTCCTTTTAGGTATTCGATATTAAAGTTATACTCATTTAGTCTTATCTTCCATCTCTGTAGTTTAATATTTGGCTCTTTCAAGTTATTAAGCCAGACAAGAGGTCTATGATCTGTTTTAATGTCAAATTTTGTTCCAAAAAGATATGGTCTGAAATATTGGGTTGCCCACACGATAGCAAGTAATTCTTTTTCTATAGTTGAATAGTTCCTTTCGTGTTCGTTTAGTGTTCTACTAGCAAATGATATTGGATGTCCTTGTTGTGATAGAACTGCGCCTATTGCTTTTTCTGAGGCGTCCGTTGTAAGTGTGAATTTTTGTTTAAAGTCAGGATAGTGTAAGATAGGATAATTTGTAATAAGTTGTTTAAGTTTTTCGAAAGCTGAAATATATTTTGGATCTTCTATGTTTATTTTGTGACTTTTCTTTAAGGCATCAGTTAAGGGTGAGGCAATTTTTGCGTAATTATTAATAAATTTACGATGATATCCTGTTATTCCTAGGAATGATTTAATTTTCTTTGGTGTATCAGGGACTTTTAAGTTTTTTATAACTTCAATTTTGTCGGGATTTGGTTTTATGCCGTCGACAAATAATATGTGTCCTAGATAATCAGTTTGTTTTGCGAAGAACCGACATTTATCGATCTGAATTTTCAATTGAAATTTTCTCAATGTGTCGAATATTTTTCGTATGTTCACTTCCATTTCCTGGAGTGATGTTGCGAAGATGAGTATATCGAGTATATTTTGTTAATATATTCTCTCAAGACTTCGTTCATCATACGCTGAAACGTAGCAGGGGTGTTTTTTAAGCCAAAGGGCATTCTGTTGAATTCGTAGTGTCCTTGTGGTGTTGAGAAAGCTGTTTTGTATCGATCATGTTCGCTGATCTCTATCTGGTGGAATCCTTTTGCCAGATCTAACGTAGTGAAGTATTGTATTGTAGTTTGTCAAATATACTTACAATGTTAGGAATAGGAAACTTGTCTTCGATAGTTTCCTCGTTCAAATTTCTGTAGTCTATAACAATTCTCCATTTTTGTTTACCAGAGTTGTTCATTTTCTTTGGTACAATCCATATGGGTGCGTTATAAGGAGATGTAGAAGGTCGTATAATTTTTTGTTTTAACATATCTTCGATTTGAATTTTAACTTCTTTTTCGTGTTCTTGGGGGAATCGGTAAATTTTAGGTTTATTGGATTTTGTTACTATGTCGTGTTTAGTTTGAGTGGTGCAGGTTAAATTATCACCTTCCTTGTAGAATATGTCTTCATTTTCTTTGAGCAATTTTCTCAAGGTATTGGTCTCCTCATTGTTTAGGGTTTCGAATAATTTTTCCTTGGCACTTGACTGGGGTTGAAATTCATTTTGGAAGTTTATCTCTTCGGGTATTGCGTAATTAAAGAATAGTATCTTATTATTTACTTTGATACTACCTGTTCCCAAGTCTAAATATGCATTTAGTGGGTGTAGAATATTTTGTCCTATTATGGCTTTAAACTGTTTGTCAGAAAAATCCATAATATTCCAAAGTATTTTATGAGATATTGGGAGTTCGAATTCTCGAGGCGTATTAGATTTTAATTTTTCTGTAACGTAATATGTTCCTGCTAAACCGTATATTGGAATAGGTACGTTTAATTGAAATTTTTCGTTTTTCGAAAAATATTTTTTGTCTATACTAGATGTTGATGCTCCAGTGTCTACTAGTACAGGAATTATTTGGTTATCGATGTTAAGATCAATTATAGGTAGAGGGTTTCCGAGGCAGTTATGTGAAAATTTGTGTCCATTGCTTCGGGATTTTGTCGATATTGGTTACTTTGACGATAGATATTTGAGTTATCTACTTGCATTTGTTCTGGAAGGTTAAATACACGATTATTTTGTGGTTGGTACCTTCTGTTTTGGTTGTTAAGGTTGAATCTATTATTAGTACTTCGGTTGTTCCAGTGGTTATTATTGTTTCTGTTTTGGTAGTTATTTTGGTGGTTATTATATGGTCGTTGTTGATAGTTATTATGATTGTTGTTAAATCGGTTATTAAATCTTGGTCTGAAACTGTTGTTAGGGTTATAATTATTGTTATATTGATTATTACTATTTCTGTTGCGACGAGTAGAGTTATAATTTTCTCTAGGTTGGATATCTGTGTTTTGCTGAATTTCTTTCAACAAGTTATATGCTTGATTCAAGGTATTACAATTTCTAGTTTCTAGTAGGAAAGTTTTGTATTCGGGTAAGAGGGATTTGAACTTATTTAACACTAGACTTTCGTTGCGGACGGGATTGAACTCGTTATAAAAATCTCTCTGCGGATTTTGCAGGTATTTAGTGTTAAGTTTATTCAGAAGGCTATGTAGTTTGTGGTATGTTTCATCAATATTCCTATTATTAACACTTACCCCATGAATATGATTTACGATGCTACTGTAGGTTTGGTTGATTCCATATGTTGATAGAAGAATCGTTTTGATGCTCTGCCAATTAGGGTCCGGGATTTTCTGGATGGTACTTCTAGCTGGTCCTTGCAGTTTGTGCAGCATGAGGCGGAAGATGTAAGTTTGTTGGTCACCTGGTTGTGTCAAGTTGAGGATAGAACTTGCTTCGTCTATCCATGCAGACAGTGCATACTCCTCGTTGTTGCCAGTGTAGATTGGTAGTCGCCTTACTTCCTTTAGGAGTTCCTCGAAACTTAGCTCTAGTTGAAGTGGTGCGATTACGTTTTGGTCAGCCATTTTTCGTAGCTGGTATGGATGTGGTCTTGGTTCCTTTCGGGATACAGCAAGTTTTCACACCATTATTTTTTTTAATGAACAGTTCCTTAGTCCCAGCCTCAGGGAAAGGTTTTGAAATTCGACTCAGGCTTGACGCACAACCTCCTGTTCGTATTTTATTAACTAGTGAATTTGCACTTCACTAGGGTTGTTAGTAGTGTTTGTTAATCAACACTTTAGGGTGCCCGATCGTTTGAGCGTTTATTCACGTTTTCCGATTTTGCGTATTCGTCGCGATCGGATTAAATTGTTCCTTACACAGAGTGTTTAGTGGAACCGCGAATTTTTGGTTGTTTTTCTTCAAAAGGGGGACTTTCTCCTTCCTTAAGACGACGACTGCGCCAGTTATGTTTTACAATATGTAAAACTTTAAAAAATATATAAAATTCCTTTACGCGGAATCTTAGAAAGAAAACGAATTCAACTTTTCTTTAATACTTTTATTTAACACGACTCGATACAACTTATCGTTTAAAATTACTGGACAATACTGGACTCTTCTAGAGTGTCTTACATTGCTATTTATACACTTGATTCGCCAAAGCGATCTTCATCTTATCTTTTGGTTCCCAGGGTAAGATGATATGCTAAGTGTGCAATATTAAGCAGCGGATATGAGATGCTGATATTGCACTTTTTGTTTATAAAGATTTTAATTAAATTTTGTCGCTCCGCATTGGGATTGATACAATAAATGCAACATTGTATTGTTGATGAAATATTATGATATTGAATTTGCGTACAAAGGATTTAATTAATTTTGACGATGTGCATTTGATGTGATAAGTGCAACATTGTATTGTTGATATTATTCCGAAAGAGTTTTAGAGAATTTAGTGGTAATGTTGTTATCTATGTTATGTGTAACTCGCTCACCCAATCGCCGCAACAGATCCAAATCCAGGCTCCGACCGGTCTACGTTGCGCCCAATGGAGTCTCCTATGCCCCAGTGATACCCACAACCATTGGCACTTGCAATTCACCATGGTTAACGACTGCCACGAATACTTCACCCGCACTCCAATCACGTCACTCAAGCAAAAGCTGACGTGCGTTGATAAAAACCGGACCCAAAGCTCGGAAAGCTGCGACGAGGTCAGCTACCCAGCTGAGTGGGCATTGACCGCCGATGCGGAAAAAACGGGACTGGGGGATCTCATATATAGGATCGAATGTACAGCTGGCGAGGGCTTTTGCTTTTCGTGCTGATCGGCGTCTGGTGACGAAAGTGCGTACGTGCACAGTTGAAGAGTCGTTTGGAGGCCGGTTTTATTTGGTCAACGAAGTCTTTATTTTCGTGCTGATCGGCGTCTGGTGACGAAAGTGCGTACGTGCACAGTTGAAGAGTGGTTTGTAGGCCGTTTTTCTTGTTCAACGAAGATTCGCTTTTCGTGCTGATCGGCGCCTGGTAACGAAAGTGCGTACGTGCACAGTTGAAGAGTCGTTTGGAGGCCGGTTTTATTTGGCCAACGAAGTCTTTCTTTTCGTGCTGATCGGCGTCTGGTGACGAAAGTGCGTACGTGCACAGTTGAAGAGTCGTTTGGAGGCCGTTTTTCTTGTTCAACGAAGTTTTTAGAACAGTTGGTATAGGAATAAGGAAAAGAAGACACAAAACTGTAAGCAGATTCAGGTATAGGTAGGGCGAGTGAGATTATTTGAAGTAATATAGTGCATTGAACCCAAATAAGATTTTGCGTGAAGTAAATTTGACTTGGCTCGAGTGAAGTGGCAGATTGAACAATCGCGTCGGTTCCTCGCTGTCGAACTTTTGTTTTTGTGCGGAAAATTCCTATTCGATCGGTGGTTTGGTCGTCGTGGATCCTATTCCCGTTTCAGGATTCGCAGACAGGGCAGTCTCGGCGCAGAAACGGGTGGCGCCCTTTCAAAAATATATTCTCCAACACCCCTCTTCGCGGGTGGAGCCGAGTGGGATTGCCCAATACCGTGGCCAAGGTCGGCTGCGGTGTAGTGGAAACGTTGCGAAAAATAAAGCCGTAAAAACTTCTCAGAAGGTCACTTAACTTTCTTTAAGAAAGTATTACTGATCGGGTTCACATCACAGAACAAACTTTACTCGAAAGAAATTACGTACAAATATCCTACTTCCTCGGTTATAGCCACACATCAAGCAGGTACATTTGCAAACTTGGAACTCAAACGACTCGATGAGGATCTTATCAGATGTTTGTCAAAGTTTACAACAGCGCTTGTGAACGGGACATCGACAAAAGAATTCTTACAAAGCTACGTGACATACCATACAAAGATTGTAAACCTAGGGAGCATACAAGAACAGGAATGAACACTGTGGAGATTATCAATGTGTTAAGAAGTAATACCATTCCAAATAGATTTTTCCAAGACGTTTTTCCCAGTGACCGTTTACCTCGAAGAATAAAAAAACCCATATGTGTCATCGCCAACACGCACCCGATCTAAAGAAGTGGCACACATTGGGTGTCATTTTTCTGTTCTTAAAGCGACCCGTCGAGTATTTTGATTCATTCTGAAAATATCCAGACAACAAATACTTTAAAAAAATTCCTTCGTATCAATGGAAAAGTTTTTGTGAATAATAGCAGCGGTTACAAGGTGGCTTCTCAACAACTTGTGGACAATATTATTGCGTCTTCCCTTATTATCGCTCCAGTGGAAGGAGCTTCAAAAACTGTCTGAAACGGTTCTCTTCTACAAACTATGAAACCAAGAGAAAAACTTCCTTTTAATTTTGTGTATCTTTATTTGGGTTCGAATCCAAATAAAGATACACAAAATTAAAAGGAAGTTTTTCTTTTATAAAAAACACAGCACGTAGTATTTTGTGAAGATGAAATCAATTACTAATATGAAACCAATGTTGACAAAATACTTCATTTATACCGGAATATCCGGAGAGTATTGCAACCAGACCTATAAACGAGAAGCTGGCTGTACAAAAGCAGTGTGAGGAAGTCACATATCCATCAGTTCTCTATACCAGCTCTTTAAGTAAAAATGGGGCCCGTTGATAAGATGTCTCGCAATAAGCAAACTCAAACCTGCAATACGTTGACCGAAAGCTGCAAAAAAAGAAAAGTAGCCTGATTTACCGGCAATTGATGATTATTAAGTCTTTTTTGATACCATCTTTTACGTATATGGTAGATCCGTTGATTTTTTCCGGAATTGCAGGAAGTTGATTATAATAACATCACCATCACACCAACGTAATCCATTGATATTTTTCATTTCAAATTCGTTTTGTTTGCGAGCTTTCAAACCTAACTGCTGATACGGGTGAGTTGGAACAAGGTGGTAATTTACTGGTACGGTTGAATCGAAAGGTAATATTGCAAGTTCTTTTACAAAACATTGATCATTGTTCCCAGAGACACACTGAATGTCAAACACGAACTCGGGCATGTTTTCTATGCAGAAAGACACGATAAAATAGATATGTTTTTGGAAATAAACAATGCTTATATACTCTCCAATTAAATTATTTCCTTCAGAAAATCATAAACATGCCGCGTGCCTTGACGATTCTTAGTAGTCAAATTTAAATCATTTTACATAAAAATCACGCTGACTAATACAAAAAATAAATTCCACAACAATTATCAAATGCGTAGCGTATTTTGCGGTAAGATAAACAACAATGGAAATAAAATAGACGAATGAGATGAAATTAAAGCTTTGTAAGGATACAGAAATTGCTTAATCTTCAGCATGTTTTCATCAAATGTCGAGAGGGAAAACATAATTTGGTAGCCGCTCTCTTGAAAACTCCTGCATTTGTTTTGGCAATAGCCGTTCTGACGAATCCATCTCTTCCTGGGCAGACTTCTTGAACTCTTCCTAGAGCCCATTTTAGTGGAGGTAAACCATCATCTCGACAGACGACTAATTGTCCAATTTGAAGCTGTGGCCCTTGATTAGATTTCCATTTGGTGCGTCTTTGCAGCTGTGTCAAATATTTGGAAGACCAACGTCTCCAGAATTGTTGTCAAATTTTCTCCAAGTGCTGCCATCTTGACAATCCGTTTATTTTAAGATGCGTAATATCAGGCTCAGGATACAAATTTAATGATTTTCCAATCAGCAAATGACCAGCAGAGAGATAATTGAAATCATTGGGATCCGATGATATTGCCGTCAAGGGCCTCGAATTAACGATTGTTTCTATTTGAGTAACAAGCGTTGATGCTTCTTCGAACGTCAAGGCAGCGTCCGACGCTACTTTATAAAAATGTCTTTTGAATGACGCTGATGATCAACCACATTGATCGTCAGAGCATCGACATCCCTGAAGACATCAACATAGCAGACCCAACCTTTCACATTCCATCTAACATCGACGCACTCATTGGCGCCGGTCCCACTTTATCTATGATATTGCCTGAAAATCGATGTTTTTCAACACCCGGAAACTCAGATTTATTCCTACAAAAGACATCCTTGGGTTGGACAATTGGTGGCACTATTACTATACCGTCGAAACAGAAACAGGCATCTCCACCCACAATTACTTGTCACATAACAACAACACAAGCATTAAAAGAAATTAGCAAGACATGGGAAATCGAAGAGGGCCCAAAAATAAAACACTGGACCAAAGAAGAAACAATGTGTGAAGACCATTTCAAATCAAATCATCAAAGAAGTACAGATGGAAAATACATAGTCGCACTGCCATTCAATGATAACAAAACACTATTAGGGGAGTCGCGAGCAAGAGCCCTTAATAGACTCAAGAGCTTGGAAAATAAATTTCAGCGAAATCCAGAATTCCAGAAACAATATACTTCTATAATAAAAGAATATTTGCAGCTAGGACACATGGAATCAGCAGACGAATATGTGCCAGGCTCAGAATGTTTCTATATCCCTCACCACGCTGTAATTAAAGAATCTAGTACAACTACCAAATTGCGGGTCGTCTTCGATGGATCTGCCAAATCGTCATCTGGACTCTCACTAAACAATACGCTCATGGTGGGGCCTACGATTCAGGATGACATCATAACTCATCTATTGCGTTTTAGACTTCACATCTTTGTGTTGAGTGGCGACATCGAGAAGATGTATCGTCAAACTTGGGTTCGTCCAAAGGACCGCAAATTTCAAAGAATATTATGGCGAGACGATAATGGCATAATCAGAGATTACCATCTAAACACCGTGACCTTTGGTCTTGCTGCAGCCCCATTTCTGGCAGTTCGCAGCCTTCATCAACTAGCTGAGGATGAGGGGCAATCATATCCAGAAGCTGCAGAAATACTAAAAACAAACATGTATGTTGACGATCTATTAACAGGAGCTGATGACATTCAAGAGTTGATGGAAACCAGAGACCAAATCATCGCTATACTAAAGAAGGGCAGCCTCAACATTCGACAATGGGCCTCTAATGATACACGACTCCTCCAAAATCTACCAAAGGACAAGATCAACAAAAATCTTCAAATTGAATCCAACTCAATTTTGAAAACGTTGGGAATACAGTGGCAATCTGACGAAGATATCATCATCTATGCTCTAGCCAAATTACCAACACACGCTACAATGAGAGGAATTTTGTCTGAGATCGCCAAAATCTTTGATCCACTAGGATGTCTAGGTCCTGTTATAATATCTGCACGATTAATATTGCAGGATTGCTGGCGTCAACAAACATCATGGGATGAAGAACTACCCATCAATATAAAAGACGCATGGACAACTTACGCTAACGAATTCAACAAAATTGAGCATATTCGTTTTCCAAGAGGAGTAATTCCGCAAAACACCATCAATATTCAACTCCACGGATTTGCAGATACGAGCGAAAGGGCTTATGGTGCCTGTATATATCTCAGATGCACCACCATATCGGGAGAAACACATTCACAGCTACTCTGCGCAAAAATGAGAGTAGCACCTTTAAAAAATATTACACTTCCTCGAATTGAGCTCTGTGCTTCTCAAACGCTCGCCAATCTTTATCACAATATCAAAAATCATTTACAACGCGTGAATGCTCAGACTATCTTTTGGACTGATTCAACGATTGTTCTACATTGGATAAATACACCACCATATCAATTAAAGACTTTCGTAGCTAACAGAGTAGCTGACATTCAGACTAAAACAAATGTAAAATTCTGGAGACATATACGTACGAACGACAATCCTGCCGATGCGATTTCGCGAGGTGAATTTCCAAGTAAATTTATTGATAATACACTATGGAAATTTGGACCATATTGGCTTCAGCAACCAGAGACGGAGTGGCCGACATCGATATTCACACCACCCAATGACGAATTCATTAAAAAATTCTCATCATTACACCAACTACATAGAATCACGGCACTTTGTCTTCGATTCCGACTAAACAACAAACATACAGGAGAGCTCACAGCAGCAGAAATTCGAACGGCACAATCAAGGATCATCAAATTTGTTCAAACAAGCCGCGAGGTGCGACCCTTGAGGTCCACACGGTCAACTTCCCAGTAATATCTACATGAATATTAAAAATATTAAACACAAAAGAAATTATGAAAATACTACTACTTTAAATAATAATAATGAGAGGTACTCATAACCGTAATTGAAATGAGCTATTATCAATCATATCATCTACTGTAGCGTTCATTGATTACGTAAGGCTTTTGTTGGGTGGGGGGTGGATTGGTTTGATTGACTATTCACGCGGATAAATCGGAGGGGGCGGGCTATAAAGCCTTTTTTACGTTATTTGTTATTTTTATATCGATGCTTGAAGAACAAAAGAGCGCTAGCAAAATGAATGCATTCTTGTTATTACGCCCACTGAAGAGGTTTTCTCGCGAGGTGTCCATTTTAAATAATTTTGTTCAAAATTGCCATGACTTCGGCATAATCATTGAATTTGTGTTTTTTCACGAGCCGTTTTTTAGGGGTTTTTTTGGATCATGAAAAAAAAAATTGGCCAATTTCTCTTCGAAAACTATTAGGAATGTATAAATTATATAAACATTTATTACTGAGCTGTGCAAAGCAGGTAAAAAATTTATTTTTTATGAAAAAAACTCTAATTTTTCCCATCTGCCGTTTTTTCCATTTAATAGAAGTTAAATGGAAAAAGCAGCAGGAAGGTTTTTTTTATAAAGTTAAAAACATAACAACAAAGCTAACACACGTCGAATGACACCTCAATGATGCAAATATCATATATGGTTCGTGAGATATAGTGAATGATAAAAAGGACCTTGAAAATCATGATGACTTTTAATGATTTTTTATTTTTAATTTCATTTTTTACGTATTCATGAAAAAAAGTTTTGCTGCTTTTCTTACAAACACTATTTGTACTACATAGATTTTATATACATTAGTTACTGGGTGCTGCCAATCAGGTCAAGAACTTATTGTTTATGGGAAAAAACCTAATTTTTATCACTTTTTTTTAATAAATTAAAAAACGGTTCCAACGATTTTTTTCGAAATTTGAAAGAATCACAAAAATTTTAATACGCGTCGATTAACACCTTAACTATGTAAATCGTATGATTGGTTCCGGAGATATAACGCATGACAGAAATAACCTTCAAAGGGTCAAAACAACAAACCCCCCGACCGAAGTATCCCAAAAACTAATCAGCTCTTAAGACTGAAAAGACGCTTCGATTGACACCTCAACAAAGTCGATACGACGTTATTTACGTGAGTTATGCTCGTAGAAAAAACTGTCCACGAACGCACGTACACACACACACACACATACACACACACACACATACATACTTCTTCCTAAAAACACTTTGGATATACTCTATAGACCTTAAAACGTAAAGAAATGTTGAAAATTTCAATTTCGATTTTCGAGGCGATTACAAGAACTTCCCATATACTGGGAAGTTAAAAATTGCCTTCTCTAAGGAATTACATCAACTGCACCACAATCAAAACTTACTGGAAAACAGTAAATTAAAACAACTTAGTCCATTCCTCGATGAAGAAGGAATTCTACGAGTCGGTGGACGACTTGCACACGCAAACATAGCACATGATCAGCAACATCCAATCATCCTACCACAATGTCATGCATACACAACGCTTCTTGTACGAGAAACACACGAGAAAAATTTTCATTCTAGAACTCAAACAACTCTCTACGCGATACGTCGACGATTTTGGCCTCTGAACGGTAGAAACGAAGTGAGAAGAGTTAAACATCGGTGTGTACGGTGTATACGAACAAGGCCTTACACTGCAGAATATATCATGGGCAATCTACCAAAGGAACGTGTCACTCAGACTCGTCCATTCTACCACACAGGTGTAGACTATTGTGGACCTTTCTACATCAAAGAAAGGAAACATCGAAATCGAGGAAAAATAAAGGTGTATGTAGCGGTCTTTGTTTTCATGGCAATTAAAGCAGTACATCTAGAAATTGTCAGCGATCTCACTAGTGACGGTTTCATTGCTGCTCTTCGAAGATTTCTAGCCAGGCGCGGAAAATGTCGCAGTATCCACTCAGACAACGGAACTAATTTTGTAGGTGCAAATAGTCAATTGAAGGAATTGTACCATCAAATGCACTCAGAAAATTATCAAAAACAAATTCAGCGCTATCTCACTAATGAAGGCATCGAATGGAAATTCATACCAGCTAGAACTCCTAATTTCGGTGGTTTATGGGAAGCAGCCGTAAAGTCATTTAAACATCACATGACTCGCATTATTGGAGATAGACTTTTTACTTTCGAAGAACTAAATACGTATGTAATTGAGATCGATGCTATTTTAAATTCCCGTCCGTTGACGACTAATTCATCGGATCCAAACGACCCAATTGCCATTACTCCTGGACATTTTCTTATCGGCGACTCGATGACTAGCATCCCGGATCGGAATTGGGCCAACACACCAGACAACAAACTTTCATCGTGGCAGAGTATTCAAAAATTGAAACAGACCTTTTGGCGGCGTTGGCACAAAGAATACATAAATGGTCTCAACGTTAAAAATAAATGGCATAAAGGCAAACATGCTATCAACATCGACACAGTTGTTATTATAAAGAACGACAACAGCCGTCCCATCCACTGGCCATTGGGTAGAATCATCCAGACACATCCAGGATCAGATGGTGTAATACGCACTGTGACCATCAAGACATCAAAGGGCATCATCGAACGAAACATCAGAGATTTGGCTCTGTTGTTACCTGACGAAGAAATTAGTCAACGTCCTTAAAATATTGCAGTAGCATCTTATATTTCACTATTTTTGTTCTATTTTTTTTTTAAATACTAATAATTAATCACTCGATTAAATTGATCGGTAGAACCTCTCAAGAGGGGCAACCTGTTACGTCCTGTTCCATTCCGCAACACATTGCTAAAGACTCAACAAGTCTGCAATCATTTACCGTTCACTAAATTCGTAAAATTGTTTTCACTCTTCAAGATATATCATTTGGTTCACAATA
Source organism: Oxycera nigricornis (assembly GCA_963942545.1). NCBI lineage: Eukaryota > Metazoa > Arthropoda > Insecta > Diptera > Stratiomyidae > Oxycera > Oxycera nigricornis. Next base: position 11,908,788 of record OZ012664.1, read on the forward strand.
ATTGATGTTACGGAAAAACCCAGTAATCTTCAAATTCAACAGTACAAAAATTTCTTTAAATGTTTATGAAGGTTTATTATTTTTGAGACGTAAAACCCAAATTCCGAAAACTCCAAATGACTGGAAATTTCCTCATAGTTTTATGACAGTCCTTTTGACCTCGCGTCCCTTCATTTATTACAGTCCCACGTAAGGCAGGCAAAATAATACTGTCCTTTCCTATTCGCTAAAAACTTCGAGTTCACCTCACCAACTCCCGCCTTTTGTCTCTTCTAAATTTTCTTCCTGACAAACTCCTCAAAATTTTGAAATCAGTTTTGTTCGATCCTCCGACGCGAACACATTTTAACAGAACGAATATCTTGCTTTAAGAATCCTCTTGAGTATACTTCATTATAATTATTTTGATCTCACTTGGTTAACATAAAAAGGTGCAATGTTATATTTGTTTTCTGTTTTCATTCTTGCATAAATAAAGACATTAATGTGTGTACATTAATAAACATTTTTTCTTAATAGACATTGGTTTAATTTGTTATAAACAATCTTTATCATCTTCATGAACCTAAAACCAACTAATCAAGTGCTGTGTAATTTTAATTAATACGCAACACCTCCTTTGCATTGTCTTGCTGGATGTGATGCAACTTTAAAACAATTCAGGCACAATCTACGCATTCTTATTTCTTTGATTCGTTGTTCTATCCCAAAATGCATGAACTTGTTGCACTTGTATAGTGAATGATCTTCTTCGCTGCAATACGGGCACATTATATTTGTCGTAGCTACATGAGCGGTTGTACACTGGCTGTGTTCGGATTTATTATGACCGGCAATGTTTGAGACAACGTTGCGCGAGAAAATCCGTCAGTTGATTGAAAGTTGGAATTTCACCCCTTTTTATCGTGGTTTCCCATTCTCTACTCGTAGTTTGATCTAACCGACTAGTGACCAAATAAATCATCAGATCGCTCCAATTATCAGTGGGTCGTTTAAGAGCTTTCAGAGCCCTCACATGCTTTAGAACTGTGTCTAATAAATGTCGCAAAGCTACGTGATTTTCTTTGGTTATCACAGGCTATTCGAATAAAGCTCGGATATGTTTTTGAATTATGAAATTGTCATCATCGTATCTGTCGACCAACATTTTCCAAGCTTCAACATAATTTGCGTCAGACGTTTCCAGTGAGCTAACCACATCATGTGCCTTTAGCACTGATAACAGAAATTGCATTTTTTGACTATTTGGCAGCGAAGAATTATGATGAATCATGCTTGTAAAAATATTTCGAAATGGAATCCATTCCTCGTATTTTCCCGAAAAGGTTTGCATTGCAACGCGTGGCAATTTTAAATGATCATTTGACGCCGTGCTTGTATGTGAGAAAGGCGTTACCTCTCTTTGATCTTGAACTGGCCGCAATTCATCATTTTTTGCTTGGATAAATGTCTCAAAACGCACTGTCACTTCAAAATATTTTGTTTCGAAAGAATTCCTTTCTCTTCTGTGATTTTCTTGGAAATCCTCAGAATTTTCCAATTCCTCGGTTTCAATCTGAACTTCATCAAATTTGTCCCAAAGTTCTGTGAATTTGGCTAGTCGTTGACGCAATTCAACAATTATTACTTAAGTTATGATGAATTCGTTCAAATATGTCTGATATCTCGTACACGATGACTTAATTGTCCCACGCTTTGATATCAGCGTTTTAAGCCGTGCTGCCGTCTCAACTGTAAGACACTAGCGAGAAAAAAGCTTTACGCGATTTGTTAATTAATTTTTCGCGGATAATTCGGCTCGAAGGACCAATGTTTTTGTGTTCTCAAATGAGAACCGGTGCTATGCACTTATTGTTTGAAACTAGTGCCAATAAAAACGCAATCTATGCAATGCGATAAATCTTCATATTGTTTTAAATATGACCTAAAGTCATGAACGCGTGTTACAAACTGAATTTTTGTTTTTTACATGACATATACATATAGGAAAAGCCAACTATTCTCAAAATAGTAACAGCATGCCGAATCAAGTTAAATAGAAAATCATAAACACGAGCAATCAATCAGTGATCACAAGCAAAATCACCACGTGCTAGCCAAGTTCGCTTACCCAATCTTACACCACAAGTCAATTCCCAGGGACAAAGGAGCGACTAGTAACATGTAATTCGCGCGTTAAATTCACTCGACATCCCGCCACGTGCAACAGCACCAGAGAATCTCGCTACCATGCATTCCGATACCTGGAGTATCGCACATTCAAGTCAAATGTCACACCCTCTGGTGAGATAAGCAATTGATGTAAGATGAAGAATCGGGGGAAAATACAAATTCAGTGATAATGGCATGGCAGTGATAATGGCATGGCAATGATAATGGCATGGCATTCATGGAAATTTTTAAGGCAACTATTCAAAATGGCTATTACGCGACAAAATCTCTGTAGCCGGTGTAATAAGAAACACTGCATTCATTTCCGTTAGCACCTTTTTGTTAACTTCCCAGTATATGGGAAGTTCTTGTAATCGCCTCGAAAATCGAAATTGAAATTTTCAACTTTTCTTTACGTTTTGAGGTCTATAGAGTATATATAAAGTGTTTTTAGAAAGAAGTATATGTGTGTGTGTGTGTACGTACGTACGCACGTGCGTTCGCGGACAGTTTTTCTACGAGCATAACTCACGTAAACAAAGTCATATCGACTTCGTTAAGGTGTCAATCGAATTGTCTTTGCAATTTTAAGAGCTGATTAGTTTTTGGAACACTTCGATCAAGGAGGTTTGTTGTTTTCACCCCTTGCAGGTCAACCTTGTCATGCGTTATATCTCGCGAACCCAATGTACGATTTCCTTGATCAAGGTGTCCATCGACGCGTATTAACATTCGTGTAATTCCTTCAAGTTTTTAAAAAAATTCTTGGAGCCGTTTTTTTATTTTAAAAAAAAAGTGCAAAAAATTGTGGTTTTTTTCAAAAACAATAAATTTTTAACCTTATTGTCAAGTCCAAGTATTCAACATTTATAAAATTTATATACTCCAAACAGTTTTTATAAAAATGCCATCAAAATTTTTTCCTCATGATCACGAAAAAAATCAAATAAAAAATAAAAAATCATTAGGTCATCATGATCTTCAAGGTCATTTCTGTCATGCGTTATATCTTGCGAACCGAACATACGATTTGCATCATTTGGGTGTCAATTAACGCGTATTAACATTGTAAATCTGCTTATTTTTAAAAAATTCGCTGGAGACGTTTTTTAATTTAAGAAAAAAGTGCAAAAAATTAGGGTTTTTTTTATAAACAATAAATTTTTAACCTGATTTGCGAAATATAGTAATCAATGTTTATAAAATTTATAAATTCCAAAGAACGTTCGCAAAAACAACATAAAATTTTTTTCTCATGTTTACGTAAAAAATTAAATAAAAAATTAAAAATCATTAAAACTCATGATGATTTTCAAGGTCATTTTTATCATTCACTATATCTCACGAACCAGATATTATATTTGCATCATTTAGGTGTTAGTTGACGTGTATTAAAATCTTTGTGAAGTTTTTAACAATATAAAAATTCTTTTCAGCCGTTTTTTTATTTAATAGAAGAAATTCGAAAAATTATAGTTTTTTTTTTCATAAAAAATATTTTTTAACCTGATTTCCGCAGCACAGTGATACCATTTTATAAAATTTATACATTCTTATCAGTTTGTGAAGAGAAACAAGCAAAATTTTCTTCCATGATTATGAAAAAAACTAAATTAATAATAAAAAATCATTCAAAGTTACCATGTAAAGAGGGTTCATACGAATGATATTACTTTATATCTTTTATTCTAAAAAATGTTGTAAATCCAATCAAAGTTTTAACATATTTGCATAATTTGAGCAGATTTTTAATAGTGGTTATAATTTTTTAATTAAAAAAACTGCTTAAATTTTGAAAACCAACAAAATTTTTCAAGGCCACAAAGGCCCCCATCGATTGATCCGCGTGATTATTCAATCTGTTCTCGTGGACCAAAAACCTTACGTAATCAATGGACCCTCCCGTAGACGATATGATTCATATTAACTCATTCCTGTTATTGCTATGAATACCTCTCATTGTTGTAATGTTGTTGATGTTTATGTAGATATTACTGGGAAGTTGACCGTGTGGATCTCAAGGGTCGCACCTCGCGGCTTGTTTTTTTCAGAAATCGACATGAAAATAGCAAATAACGTAGAAAAGGCTTTGCAACAATAATATTCAATCACCCCCCACCCCCCCTCATTCGCCACAAAATCCGGCCTTAGTTAATGCGATTAATATTAACTCATTCCAATTACTGTTATGAATATTTAAAGAAGCACTATTGCAATTTTTATGTTTAATATTTTCAATATCTATATAAATGTATTCAATTGCCATTGAATAAGGTAAAAATTTAACCTTACAGAAATGAGTTACATTGAAGTGTTCATTGACAAATTGGGTTTTTCTTAGTAAGCTTCAAGTGTTTCTAATCATATGACCGCAGCTGTATTTATTTGTTTGTTGTTGTTCTGAAATACATACATAAGTCAAGGATTAAAGGTTTGCGGATAAGTGTTATATATTTGATATAAAATGTTAATATCAATACACAAATGTGGGAAAAACACTTGCTAGGGCGACGTACATAGGCTTCCCACCTATTGCTATAAACCATCCATCCGGTATCAATTACCAGTCTTTCCTGCACTCCGCTCAATCTAAGCGTAATCACACCATTCGAATTAGGGTTGTAATTATTAACTTGATATGTCATTGTGTTACCAGTAATAAAATTCAAATTTATACAAGTAGAACCATAAGAACATCATGTGATAAAGCAGCCGGCCACTTCCTACATTACTGCTTACTGTAAGCTCCCACTTCACTGCATTTCAATTTCAATGTTTCCCTTAATGCGTTCAACAAACACACTCAAGTGCGAATGGCAATACAACGCAGCAAAATATGTATGAAAGGGGAGCGTTTCAATTCAATTACACATTGTTTCCCTTTTGCGGACAAGTCAGCAAAGGATGTTGAAGCGACCGAGGAAATAATAATTTACCCTAATTTCTATTTACAATGAAAACCTACAATCCTTAGTGTTTTCGGATTAAATAGGCTTTTATGTTTATAGGAAATTGAATGAGGGGTGGTAAGTAGCTGAAAGTTAAGAAATTATCAACAAGTATTGAATAACCGATTGTAATCGAACTTAATGAAATTCAAATTGCCAATTATAAAAGGATCAAAAGCACAGTCATAAACTCTATCTCAATATTATCTGCAACCTTATAACTAAGTTGCACAACTAATTTTGGGTGAAAAAAAACCTTCCCGGAGCTGAAATTTTCATGTAATTTGCTTTCCTACTTTTGCATTGCTCGTTCAAGTCTATCCAAAAATTTTATTGACTAAAGTTTGATCGATATTAAAGTATAAAACATAGAATTAATTCGCAAAGATAGTATTTGGATTCTTTCTTTGCACGTGAAAAATCTTAAATAACGAATTAAATACCTTTAAAAACCCCGGAAACCGTTTGTAATAGATGTTATACCATTTCGTGTCTTAAGTGGTCTCAATGGTGATAGTTGCGACATTCGGCGTTATACCTTGATAATTGCTTATTAAATTTTATTGATGACACGTGTTTTGAAAAAGTTAAGCCCTTTTGCTTTCGAATATTGCTGCTAATGAACTGAGAATTCATATTACCCCACCAGAAAAACTTCATCTTGCAGTCAATTCTGTAGTAAATTATAGTGAACCATCGACGGCGACGGCATAAAGCAAAGTTTACTAACGCCACGTGTCGGTCACGTGGTCTTTGTTTAAAGATGCCAACGCTAGAGATTGCGATGAGCAGTAGAAAGCATAAAGTGTATCCATAGTCATTAACGATATTAAAATGTAATCGGTCTTTAGAGTTGCACATTTGTAGCATTTTTCGATATATCAATATGTATTCCTGGACTCAAAAATCATCATAAAATACAAATTCACTTATCACGTTTAAAATCGCAATCTATGATCTGAACTACAAAACACACTTAATCAGATATGAGTGGTTTTTGTAATCGAATTCTAATGTTTTCCAAAACGATATCTCTTATTCTGTTTTTTTTTTCGTATTCAATTTTTGAAATAACAGTTTTAAATTATCACTTCTTTTTCTGTTCTGCAAATTTTAAAAATGAAACTCACAGTCTTGGAAAATTAGGACAAATAGTTAACATTATGGTGATAAACACTTGCAATGAAATGTTTTTATTGTTTTTTCTTTACGTGAAACAAGATTTACCGAAAATTTACCTTTTGTTTCAGCAGTTTTGTTTATAACCCAAACAAATTTAAAATTTTGATGTAGCGAATTCAATGAACGCACGATACCCACAAGTTTATTTTAAATTGGTAATAAATAATGATTTGCGAAATGCAAACGCAGTGACCGAAGTATTTTTATCTTGGACAGTACGCTTGACCAGCGAAGCTGGGTGTAAATTTTCCTAACTATTCATTTCGGGCAATACGGTTTTATACTTTCAGATAATTTGGTCAGAAAGACCTTGAATAGCCATGTAAATCTTTCTTTCTTTGCGTCACGTTTTCTGTTTTCTGACATTTGTTCCCATTTTTATAAGACCTTAAAATCAATCCATGGCATCTGATTCCTCGTAAGATTCTGCAATAAATCTAGTTCGTTCGATTTGAAATTCGCCGCTTGAATTTTTTCTCTCAGATAATTTTTTGTCCTCACGCATGTATTTGGCACTCGCCGTCTGCCGATATTATTTTTCAGTGGATCAGATATCTCCGACGTCATGTCTACATTTTGCCGCTCATTTTTGTGTCTGACTTCTTGCGCCTCTCCTGACCGCAATCAACATTTCTGAACAACTAAAAGTCGTCCCTCATAGAGAGTAGATCTCGACTGTTGTAACTAATTGCAAAACATCAACTGGTAGGAAGTAGTTTTCTTCATACAAAAAATACTTTCGATCCCTAATTTGTAACACGAAATTTTTCGAAAAGGTTAGTAAAATTGAAAATTTGGCGTCAAAACATATTGTACTTACGCTTAATTTTTAACGACAAATTGTAGGTTTTTATAGGTTGATTGACTTTTCGCGTGGATGATAATAATAATTTTATAAACATTGATTACAGTGTTGTGCAAATCAGGATAAATTTTAAAAAAATATTTTTTTTGCACTTTTTATCACTAAATTAAAAAACGGCTCCAACATTTTTTCAAAATTTGACAGAATCATAAAAATGTTACAAAGCGTCGATTGGCATCTTAACGATTCAAATTATATGTTTGGTTCGCAAGATATGACCAGAAATGACTTTGGAGGGATCAAAATAGAAAACCACTCCCCTGACTAACTAACTAACTAATCAGCTCTTGAAATTGCAAAAAAGCTCCAATTGACACTTCAACAAAGTCAATATTACTTTGTTTACGTAAGCTTTGCTCGTAGAAAAATCTGTCCATGCATGTACATACACACACTCACACATAGACTTCTTTCCAAAAATACTTTAAATATACTCTAAAGATCTCAACACGTGTAGATGTGTTGTAATTTCAATTTAGAATTTTCGAGGCGATTACAAAAACTTCCCATATACTGGGAAGTTGATTAATTTCATTTGTGAACTTATCCAAACCTGCCGTTGACATAGAAACCTACAAACGCTGAATTTAAGAAGACCGATCATTATCAGCCGTTAATTTCAAATCAACATTCCGAATAACATTGACAATCTTAATCCTTAATTATCGTTTTCTATTAATTAGACAACCCTTCAAATGACCGAAAAAGTAAGTGTTATTAAATCACTTCATCGCAACCGTAGACACGTGTTTGCTTCTATCAAAAATTGTATGCAAATAATCGAGGATGAACCAACGCCGCCAGCCGGAAATATCCCGATTATTTACAATTTTTTTAGAAACTTTGGAACGCTATTGCGTGAAATTCTTATCCAAGACAAGTAAGAAGTTTAGTTTACTTCTAACTGACTCTATTTGTAAAGATATTTTGTTGTTTTTCTTATTCATTTTGTCTGAAAATATTTATCGCTGTTTTGACCTTGGAGGTTAACATCGAATCATTTGGATTTAGGTTGGACTATTTGAGGACTGTCATTGTTAAAATCGCCAGGTACATAAAGTGAATTATTTTATTGTTCAAAACCACTATCATCACATGACCCAAACTTTATTGTCTGATTACACCCATTCCCTTGTACCTCACAACGGGCAAGACATAGTTTCCAAAAATTCTATTTGCTGGCACTTTTCTCATGGGTGATCTTGTTTCGGTTTGCTTTGGTGTTCGGTGTAGTATATTTTAATTCCATACTAAACCTCATATTTCATTAGCACCCAACAAAACGCACGTGCACATCATTCATAAATTACTCTCGTAAAACAACATTTATTTCCTACCAGTGTATAAGTTCAAAGAATATACAACATAAGGAAACCGATTCTCAAACAAAATTTTCCTCCCAAAATTTTATATGGCGGGTTCTAGCGCCAGAACCCGCCAAGCAACGGAGAGTTATTATTTTGAGAGAGCTAGAGCTTTTGCTAAAAAGCTTACGAAAGATGGTTGGCGGTGTGCTCAAGCAATTATTCATATTCGTTAGCATATCGTTATTGTATCGAAGTGCATATTGGAAAAAATATAAAAAATCCGGTCTAAAGTGTAGTCCGCAGCATTGTAGGAAGTCCAGAAGGGAACCAAATGTAAGGTTATTTAATTTTCCGGCATATGATTCCCCAATGGGAATTGTATTGCGGGAAAATTGCAATTTCGAGTCTACGGCGGTTGATACGAAATTACGCTTATGCAATTCTCATTTTGTAATTGAATTTAGTGGAGTGCGCAGATTAGAGTTGAGTGTGATTCCAACTTTATTTTTATCCCCGGAAAATGCAGACAATGAAATGGACTTGAATTTGTTAATTTCTCTGCCACGAAAAAGACGAAGATGGTCAACGCATTCAGCAAGTAATTTATATGCATCCTGCCAAAAAAACTTAATGAATAAACATTGTTATATGAAAAAATGTAACACCTTGCAGGCCCAGTGTGTAAAATTGTGAAAAGCGTGGGTGAAAAAGATTGAAAACAAGAATAAAACACCACTTGAAGAAATAATTGATTCACAAAATATTAGCAGGGGAAAGTAAAGTTCTATGTAAACGATAGTCAATGTAAAAAAAATGACAATGATGAAAAGAATTTAGTTCAAAATATTTTTTACATATCCCAGTCCACATATAAATTTTTGAGAAATATTTTAAAAATTAATTTACCGCATCCATCTACAGTGTACAACTGAGCGAATGTGAAGCAATTACATCCACGAATAATAAATAATGCATTTCCATTTATAAAAAATGCCAACTATTAAGTGAATCATTTTACCACTCTATGCAGAGTATTACGCAGGAAATGATGCGTAAACAGACACTTATTCTCCAAGCTTTCCTTAACAAAAAATGAGCATCGCGAAGATTTGCCACTGGAATGCCAACGGTATAAGCCAGCACAACTTGGAAATTCACCATTTTCTGGTTAGCAATGCTCATCTCCGAGACTCACTTAACCAACAAATATAATATAATTTTAAAAATCCGGGATACTCTTTTTATGACACTAAGCACCCTGGCGGAAAAGGTCATGGTGGCACAGGAGTTTTGCTCCAACTTCGAATCAAGCATCACGTCATTGACGCCAAGGATTATATACAAGCCACGTCTGTGTGCATAGTTGAATGGGGAGACCCGATTACAGTCTCGGCAGTTTATTGCCCCCCCCCCAGATTCAAAATCACTGGGGAACAATTTAATGATTTCTTCAAAAGCCTTGGTAGCCGCTTCATTGCAGCCGGCGACTACAACGCCAAGCATACTCACTGGGGCTCCAGGCCAATCTCACCCAGGGGAAGGACTTTGTGGACATCTGTGACAAACTCTAGTAAGCTCTCATTCATATCAAGTAGGCATCCGACATATTGGCCGTCAGATCGTCGAAAAATCCCGTACCTCATTGATTTTGCTGTATCCAAAAACATAATGTGAGAGCAGATATCAGCAGCGCAGTGCTTTGATTTACACTCTGACCACTCGCCAGTTATATTGACTATTTCCAAACCTCATGTCATCCAAGAGCACTGTAAACTCACAACGAAACAAACCAACTGGTTTAAGTACTAGAAATACATAAGCTTGCATCTACCACCACACATACGTCTTAAATCTCATTTTGATATTGACAAGGCTGTTTGTTCCTTCTCCGAGATCGTGTCTTCAGCAGCTATACAAGCCACTCCAAAGCCCACCTGCTCTACCTCGTCTGCTTACAAGTCGTCCAAAAATATCAACGAGTTTATAGCCTTGTTTACACGTAACGAGTACTGTGGCGAGACAGCACAACGTCACTAGGCCGAGAGAGTGGAATGGGCGAGTGAGTGTTTACACATATGCCTTGAATACACGGAACGAGTAACGAGTAATACTTCTATTCTTGATTTTTGTGGCGAGTCAGTTCACTTTCGATCGAAATGCAGGCCAGTTTCGTGGCCCGAGGCATGGATAAGAAAACGTACATAAAAAAAATTACAAAGCTGCTGATACCACTCCTGATAGAAGAAGTGAATTAGTTATTGCGCGAAGGAGATAAACGTCTTTGGACAAGACCGTGGATCTTAAGAAGAACAGATCGTGGCGCAACATCCACCCTTTTTAGGGGGTTGGAGTTAGAAGACCCTGATGAATTAAGAGCACTTCTGAGAATGAATGTGGAACGTTTTAATATATTATTAGAAAATATTACTCCAGTAATACAAACAGAGTCAGTAGTCGGGCTAGGCACTCGGTCTAGTAAATAGAAAAGGGTCTGAGTCACTGTCTCGCCATCTTACTGGGTCGAACGCTCGGCCGAGCACTCGGTAATATGATTATATTTACCAAGCACTAGGCCGAGAACATCGTCTCGCCACTGCACACGTTACGTGTAATCAAGGCATATCAGTCTGAAGCGGCAATTCGGACGTGAATGGCAGCAACATAGGTCTCCAAACCTTAAAAAAGAGCTATCGGCAGTTGGGAAAAACTTCATGCAGTCGTGAAACACGAACGAGCGAAAAACGTAGTACACTACTTTGAAAGCCTTTCACCAGCCCAACGGTCAAACTATTCGTTGTGGAAAGCTGCTAAAGAGTTAGACAGACCAGTCAAACGAGAGTCACCAATCACGCTCCAAAATGGAGTCTTGCCCCGCACTGATGCTGAAAAAGGCTCCATCTTTGCCCGCTACCTCGAGTAAGTTTTTAAACCAAACCCTAAACAAGCAGCGGTTCGCCTCTCTTCCTATCCCATGCAAGCCTCCGCTGTACCCATCCGCTTCAAGATCACTCAGGTGATCCGTTCCATACGCGATCAAATCTACCCAAAGAAGGCCCCCGGTCACGAACGCATTACTGGGAAAACGGTAAAGGAACTGCCTAGAGCTGTGATTATACTCCTAACGCACATTTTCAACAGCCTTCTGCGTCTTGGATATTTTCCCACAGCATGGAAGCTATCTCAAGTTCTGATGAACCCGAAGGATGGGAAAGATCCAACACTCGCCACGTCATGCAGACCCATAAGCCTGTTATCAAAACTATTTAAACAAGCCGCGAGGTGCAACCCTTGAGTTCCACACGGTCAACTTCCCAGTAATATCTACATGAATATTAAAAATATTAAACACAAAAGAAATTATGAAAATACTACTACTTTAAATAATAATAATGAGAGGTACTCATAACCGTAATTGAAATGAGCTATTATCAATCATATCATCTACTGTAGCGTTCATCGATTACGTAAGGCTTTTGTTGGGTGGGGGTGGATTGGTTTGATTGACTATTCACGCGGATAAATCGGAGGGGGCGGGCTATAAAGCCTTTTTTACGTTATTTGTTATTTTTATATCGATTGTTACGGCTATAATTTTGCGTAACGTCCGCACTGCACCGTAGCCGATCCCAGCCACGGTTCGGGCAATCCCACCCGGCTTCACCCGCGAAGAGGGGTGTGGGAATAGGTAATTTAAAAAGAAAGGGCGCCACCCGTTTCTGCGCCGGGACTGCCCTGTCCGCGAACCCTGAAACGGGAATAGGGTCCGCGACGACCCGAAACCACCGATCGATATGGGAGCACAAAAACTCAGCCAAGAACGCGATTCCGCGTCGCCACTTCACACAAGAATACAATCTATAATTTAATTCAAAGCACGTTATATTTAACAAAAAAAAACCTAACTAAACCCTACTTCTAACTAGCTACGCTAAATCTACTTACAATTTTTCTTTGTTTCCTTAATCCTATGTTGCTCGGCTGCTTCTCGCTCCTCGCTCGCTCGTCGCTAGTCGCCCTCGTCTTCTCCTTAACTTGCTCCTCACGCCCACTCGGCTTTCCGCTTCGCATCGTCCACCAGTTCGGCGCCAAGCCCAAAAAGAAAAACTCCCGACTCGACCGCCAAAACGTCTTCTAAGCTCTACCACGGCAAAAGCCAAGCCCTCCAAACGAAGACCACGCAGCTTGCACCTTACGCCCAAGGCCGACGTACAAACGAAAAAAAATCCCGAAATCACACAGCTTCTACCCCAACGGTCGACGTTCAAAAGCCTCCTCAGCTGCTCCCGCACTCCTATTTAAACCAAGCCGAGTCCCGTTCGGTTCGTAGGTCGACGACCACTCAGCTGGCAGTTGACCCCAACAGCTTTCAAAAGCTTTTCGACTGGTTTCGTCAGGGGTCAGACGTTGTGTCTCGATGTGAGGGGATTTCGGATTGCCGCCTGTCCGGCGAAAAACTCGCGGCTGCCGCCAGCCATGGCGAATTGCCAGTGCCAATGGTTGTGGGTTTCACTGGCGCATAGGGGACTCCAATGGCGTGTCGTAAACCGGGTGGAGCCTTGACTTGGATCCGCTGCGCGATTGGGTGAGCGTTGTTGTTGTTGGGAATGTAGGCAACCTATTCGCAGTGTCTGTGCCGTTGTCCGGAACACCCTCCATAACAAACTTACTACCTACTTATCTATTTACTCCAATATCCTTAACCTACCTACATCTCTATATTTATATAATTCAATAATAGCAATATAATTCACTACTAACGCTACAATTCGTTAATAACAAGATATTGACCTTAATAACAATATGATTCAAAAACAACAATATAATTCAATAATTGGCTTGGTTGCGCGAAGTGGCGAACGTAGCATCATCAATTTGTGCAAGACAGCGTTTTACCCGCACGGTGGTTTGGGGTCTCAAAGACAGGGAAGTCCCATATTTCGCCCTTGAGGATTTGGGATCGCCTACGTTGCGTGGCGAACGTAACATTACCCCCCCTTCTTTAAGTGGATTTTCCCAAAATCCACTCCAAACAATAATAACCGGGACGGTAACGTTCGACACGCGGACACCCCCGACGAGCCACCGAGCGATCTGTGGACACGGCCTTCAGCGTGCACATGGCTGGCAATTTTTAATTCTTACGTCGCGTTCACTGAAGCTCGAAACCAAACTTACGAGGCACACTCACCAGACCAACGTATTAACCTACCGAACCTACGCAATTTACCCACAACCGAACTAGGTATAGAAAATAAACTAAAAGGGGGGATATGTAACAAAAGGAGAAAAGAAAAAAAGGAAAAATCTAGAGAGGGGTGGAAATATCCGTCAAGACCCTAGGAGCAGGAAAAGAAAATGGTCGCGGGGAGGTGACGAAGTCCTGAACCGGTATGGCCTGTACCAGTCTATACTTGGTCGTATGGTTAGTCGTTGTAGGGCTTCAGGTCCTTGGCATGCCATACGCCGGCGTCTTTGCTCTCCTCGTCCACTAAACGGTAGGTGGCCGCAGACACCTTCTCCTTCACTGTAAAAGGCCCTTTGTATTCGGGTGCCAGTTTCGCGGAAAAGTACTGGGCCGCATCTGAGAGGACGAAGTTCCTTCTCCACACCCGGTCATTTGGATAGAAGGATTCTTCTCGCTTCCGGAGGTTATACCGGGTCTGTGCAGTTTCCGCGGCTTTGCTTAAACGAGCAGTTACTTCCTGGCGAACCCTGTTCAGCGCTTCGGCCCGGTCCTTAGGATGTAGATCTCGTTGTTCCCCGTTTGGAGGCGTGGGTTCCCCGCGGAAGGCCACCATCTCCCTTCCGAAGTTGAGGAAGTACGGCGTTACGCCCATCGCTTCATGCGTGTATGTTCGGAGCGCACAACCGATCTGGGCGAGATCGTTGTCCCACCTGCGGTGATTGTCCGCCACATAGGAGCGCAGCATCCGCTTGATGTTCTGGTTGACGCGCTCTGCTGGGTTGGCCTGTGGGTGGTAAAATGCAGTATATTGCACCCGCGTTCCAAACTTATGCGCCAAGTTCCCGAAGATCTTGGAACGAAACTGCACCCCGTTGTCGCAAATGATCACTGCTGGTACTCCGAACAGCATGAAGACGTATTCCTCCAAATTGCGCACCACTTCGGGTGCCTTGGCTGTTCGAAGAGGGAAGATCATGGCAAATTTGGTGTAATAGTCCACCACGCTAAGGATATAGCAGTTCCCACGAGTCGAGCGTGGTAGGGGGCCTATCAAGTCAACACCGATAATCTCCCACGGGTGTTTGGCTTGTCCTGCTCGAGATACCATCGAACCTCGGGGTGCTCGGCGTTCGACCTTGACTGCCTGGCATATCTTGCACTTTTCCACATATTTCCGGATGTCTGTCCTCATCCCTGCCCAGTAAAAACGCTGTGTCACACGATCCAGCGTCCGTTTTACACCCATATGCCCCGCCTTTGGGTCATCGTGACCCTGCACAAGTGCCCTGCCTCGTTCTCCCTCAGGTAGTACCCGTTTCCACACCTGAGTTTCCAACTCTGGGTATCGTCCGGGCATGTGCTTCCACAGTACATCCTCTTCCAACCTCCAGTCCGCGTATTTCCCCGGGTTTTCCGTCACCCTTTTCTTCATCCGCTGGTACCATCTCCCTGTTTCCACTTCTACCGAGGCTACCTCTGGAACCCCTCGAGACAGTGCATCGGGCACCAAGTGCTCTTTGCCTTTCCGGTGTACGATGTCAAAATCGTATTGCTGTAGTCGAACTGCCCATCTTGCCAGGCGGCCTGTTGGGTCTTTCAAATTATTCAACCATACGAGTGAATGATGGTCGGTCACCACGGTGAAATGCGTACCTTCCACGTAAGGGCGCAGTTTTTCCACCGCCCACAGAACCGCCAGACACTCCTTTTCAGTGGTGGAGTAATTCCTCTCCGTCCTGCTTAGCGACCGGCTTAAATAGCAGATCACTTTTTCACCCTCAGGGTGAGTCTGACTAAGCACCGCGCCTAGCACCAGATCTGATGCATCCGTTTGGATGCTGAACGGAAGTCTATAGTCCGGACAAGTCAGGATGGGTGCCTGAGAAAGACGTACCTTGGCCTGAACGAAAGCCTGTTCGCATTCTTGCGTCCAATCGAACCGCTTGTTTTTTTTCAAGAGGTCCATCAAGGGCGCCATTGCTGTTGCAAAGTCTGGAATGAATCGCCGGTACCACGACACCATTCCTAGGAACTGCCGAACTCCCTTGACACTAGTAGGGCGGGGAATTTGGAATAGGCACTCCACTTTACCCGGATCCACGTTCAGCCCCTTCTCGTCCACTACGTAACCCAAGTATTTTAGCTGGCGTCGACAGAATTCGCATTTCTCTCTGGAGACGCGTAGCCCCGCCTCCCGAAGCCTGCGGAATACTTCAGAAAGTACCTCCACGTGCTTCCGGAAGTCTTGAATGACAACCACGATATCGTCCAGGTAGGTGAACACGTAGGGCTCGAGCTCGGGTCCCAGCACTCGGTCGATCAGACGCTGCCATGTTGCAGGTGCGTTTTGTAGCCCAAAAGGCATCCTATTGAATTGAAACAGCCCACGTCCTGGCACCGTGAACGCTGTATATTGGCGTGACGCTTCCGCCATGGGTACCTGCCAATACGCCGACTTAATATCTAATGACGACAGATACCTCGCATCACGTAACTTATCGAGGGTGGCTGCTACATAAGGTAGTGGATAAGCATCTCGTTCCGACACCTTGTTTAATTTTCGGAAGTCGACGCAGAACCGGTAGCTCCCATCCTTCTTCTTTACTAGAAGGATCGGCGACGACCAAGCGCTCGATGAGGGCTCTATAACGCCCAGCTGGAGCATCTCCTTCAGTTCCGAATCGATGTGCTTTTGTACTGCAGGTGACACCGGATAATAGCGCTGCTTGATGGGCAAAGCGTCGGTCTTGATGACATGTTCCACCATGGTGGTACATCCTAACCCTGTACCCATTCGGTCAAATTCCCTCTCTAGGGTCTCCTTCAAGATCGCCTCCTCGTGAGGCAAAAGCCGAGAGCGTGGTAGTAATTGCTCCGTGGAGCCACATTCCAGCGAGCTAAGTAACTCCCACGTCCCTCCTCGAACGTCCAATAGGACCCCGAAACGCCGTAGGAAGTCCACCCCAAGTATTGTTCTCTCCTTGAGGGACGGGACTACCAACATTTCCATCCATTGGGTATAGCCACCGACTTTGATCGGGACCCAAACAGCTCCACTGACGGTACACGCAAGGCCGTTGGCCATTCGCACACCTTGGTGTTCCGAATTTCTGAGCTCAACCCCCAGGAGCCTCAATTATTCCCATGCATTTTCACCCAATATCGTTCTGGAGGCCCCCGAATCTACCAATCCCAAGAACGTTCGACCCAAAATATCCACACTAAGGTGGGGTCGGTTGTCCCCTGAGCGTTGTTCCAGGAGAAAATCTACCGGGACTCGACTCTTTCGCTTCGGCCGTCCGCCCGTTTTCGATGGTTTCGACCTGCGCGAGTTCTCCTTGCATTCAGTGGCCCGTTGGCCAACAACGCGATGTGCATGGGGAGCTAATTCAGTCCGGACTTGCGCGGCCGTCACCAATACCGTGCTCTGCCTGCCGCTTAGTGAGCACGGGAATCGTTTCCCGACCGCCTCGGTTCTGTGTTCCGGGCGTCTGGGCGGGAAGCCGGCCCATTGCGATAGGTTGCCGGGGAACAGGTAGGGCATCTGGCCCTGACTGTGCCCGGTCGCCCGCACTCAAAGCAACTCCGTGCTTCACGACATTCCCGAGACCAATGGCCGGTCCCCTGGCAATTCCAGCATTGCCTTCCGCTCGTTTCCCGAGATACTGCGGCGACTGCCAGCTCTCGGGTGTCCACATACGCCAGATCAGGCTCCAGGAGCCTAGGAGCCCTCCGGTTGGGTGGTGGCACAAAGGCCTCCACCGCCTTCCTTGTGGATTCGAGCTTCCTCCCCAGAGTGACGAGCTCGGCTATCGTTCCCACCGGCATGAGACCCAACTGAGTCTGGTAGAAAGGGGCTATATTTTTCCGCAGAATCCTCAGTTTTTCTCCCTCGCCGCATCTGGTGGACAACCTTCGGAATAATCCCTCCATCACGGCTACATACACGCCGATCGACTCACCATTGCCTTGGGTTCGATGGCGAATCTCCGCCCATAGCCGATCATCGTAGTCGGGAGGCAGGAATTCCGCCCGTAACTCTCGGCACACCTCGTCCCACGTCTCAAAGGTCCCTCGATTGGCTCGGAACCAGATTAGCGCCTTGCCCTCAAAGAGATCGATGGCCGAGCGGAACAGGTGGGCCTTCGTCATACCTCGAGCTTCTCGGAGCTCCTCCACCCTCTCCAAGAAGGCGCTAACAGAGCCCGAGGCCTCACCTGAGAATTTAATGCCCCATTTGGCTACTTCCAGGATTTTAGGCGTAGCCGCCGGGGGATTTTTGGGTGTCGAAAAGGCTGGCATCTCCGACACTTCTCCTCTTGGCGGCTTTCCGTCCTCCGAATTTTCGACTGTCGGTGCGGAATCGTCTTCTTCCTCTCCGTCTTCGGCCGCTACGACAACCCTGCCCATAGCCTGCACCAGACGCCGTCGCAATGCTTCGACGGCGGGTTCCTCTGTACCCTTCTCCCGGAGCATGTTACGGATCCGCCGCAAGCCGAATTCCGACTTAGCCTGAGCCTTCAGAAACTCAGAGGATTTGAGGTCCCCCCTGAAATCCATCGCAAGCGCCTCTACTTCCTTCACCTTTGCCGTGACAGCCTCCAGGTCTTGTTCGTAGGTGAACGGGTAATGGATGGCGCATAGGGACGTTTCTAGCAGCGCCTCCGCCAGCAGCGTCTCTCGGAGCTCCTTCCGCATGGCCTCGACGGTCCCCGTAGGCATGCTGCGTACTTCCAATTCATACGCCAGCTCCTCCTTGTTAAGACGGTCAACCAGGGCTTTGGTGAACTTCGCCATGTTGAGTCTAGAAGGGGAGAGAACAGCACAAAAGAAAAGAGAAATAGAAACTAGACGGCTAAAAAAACGGTCACTTTCTTCTTTATTTCCTTATTACTAAATATACAATTTTTCTGACGACACTACACACCCGCAATTTCACACACCCGCAATTCACACACCCGCAATCAACACACTCCCGCGATCTCACACTCCCGCAATTACACGCACGTGTCAGCACTTTTAGTATGGCCACTTTTATTACACAGACACACTCACTGAACTTGTCGAACGGATCCGCCGTTCGAACGCTGCCGTACCCAAGTCCTGTTTTTTTATAACGGCCCCACGTTGTGCGCCAAATGTTACGGCTATAGTTTTGCGTAACGTCCGCACTGCACCGTAGCCGATCCCAGCCACGGTTCGGGCAATCCCACCCGGCTTCACCCGCGAAGAGGGGTGTGGGAATAGGTAATTTAAAAAGAAAGGGCGCCACCCGTTTCTGCGCCGCGACTGCCCTGTCCGCGAACCCTGAAACGGGAATAGGGTCCGCGACGACCCGAAACCACCGATCGATATGGGAGCACAAAAACTCAGCCAAGAACGCGATTCCGCGTCGCCACTTCACACAAGAATACAATCTATAATTTAATTCAAAGCACGTTATATTTAACAAAAAAAAACCTAACTAAACCCTACTTCTAACTAGCTACGCTAAATCTACTTACAATTTTTCTTTGTTTCCTTAATCCTATGTTGCTCGGCTGCTTCTCGCTCCTCGCTTGCTCGTCGCTAGTCGCCCTCGTCTTCTCCTTAACTTGCTCCTCACGCCCACTCGGCTTTCCGCTTCGCACCGTCCACCAGTTCGGCGCCAAGCCCAAAAAGAAAAACTCCCGACTCGACCGCCAAAACGTCTTCTAAGCTCTACCACGGCAAAAGCCAAGCCCTCCGAACAAAGACCACGCAGCTTGCACCTTACGCCCAAGGCCGACGTCCAAACGAAAAAAATTCCCGAAATCACACAGCTTCTACCCCGACGGTCGACGTTCAAAAGCCTCCTCAGCTGCTCCCGCACTCCTATTTAAACCAAGCCGAGTCCCGTTCGGTTCGTTGGTCGACGACCACTCAGCTGGCAGTTGACCCCAACAGCTTTCAAAAGCTTTTCGACTGGTTTCGTCAGGGGTCAGACGTTGTGTCTCGATGTGAGGGGATTTCGGATTGCCGCCTGTCCGGCGAAAAACTCGCGGCTGCCGCCAGCCATGGCGAATTGCCAGTGCCAATGGTTGTGGGTTTCACTGGCGCATAGGGGACTCCAATGGCGTGTCGTAAACCGGGTGGAGCCTTGACTTGGATCCGCTGCGCGATTGGGTGAGCGTTGTTGTTGTTGGGATTGTAGGCAACCTATTCGCAGTGTCTGTGCCGTTGTCCGGAACACCCTCCATAACAAACTTACTACCTACTTATCTATTTACTCCAATATCCTTAACGTACCTACATCTCTATATTTATATAATTCAATAATAGCAATATAATTCACTACTAACGCTACAATTCATTAATAACAAGATATTGACCTTAATAACAATATGATTCAAAAACAACAATATAATTCAATAATTGGCTTGGTTGCGCGAAGTGGCGAACGTAGCATCATCAATTTGTGCAAGACAGCGTTTTACCCGCACGGTGGTTTGGGGTCTCAAAGACAGGGAAGTCCCATATTTCGCCCTTGAGGATTTGGGATCGCCTACGTTGCGTGGCGAACGTAACACGATGCTTGAAGAACAAAAGAGCGCTAGCAAAATGAATGCATTCTTGTTATTACGCCCACTGAAGAGGTTTTCTCGCGAGGTGTCCATTTTAAATAATTTTGTTCAAAATTGCCATGACTTCGGCATAATCATTGAATTTGTGTTTTTTCACGAGCCGTTTTTTAGGGTTTTTTGGGATCATGAAAAAAAAATTGGCCAATTTCTCTTCGAAAACTATTAGGAATGTATAAATTATATAAACATTTATTACTGAGCTGTGCAAAGCAGGTAAAAAATTTATTTTTTATGAAAAAAACTCTAATTTTTCCCATCTGCCGTTTTTTCCATTTAATAGAAGTTAAATGGAAAAAGCAGCAGAAAGGGTTTTTTTATAAAGTTACAAACATAACAAAAAAGCTAACACACGTCGAATGACACCTCAATGATGCAAATATCATAAATGGTTCGTGAGATATAGTGAATGATAAAAAGGACCTTGAAAATCATGATAACTTTTAATGATTTTTTATTTTTAATTTCATTTTTTACGTAATCATGAAAAAAAGTTTTGCTGGTTTTCTTACAAACACTATTTGTACTATATAGATTTTATATACATTAGTTACTGGGTGCTGCCAATCAGGTCAAGAACTTATTGTTTATGGGAAAAAACCTAATTTTTAGCACTTTTTTTTAATAAATTAAAAAACGGTTCCAACGATTTACTTCAAAATTTGACAGAATCACAAAAATTTTAATACGCGTCGACTTACAGCTTAACTATGTAAATCGTATGATTGGTTCCGGAGATATAACGCATGACATAAATAACCTTCAAAGGGTCAAAACAACAAACCCCCCGACCGAAGTATCCCAAAAACTAATCAGCTCTTAAGACTGAAAAGACGCTTCGATTGACACCTCAACAAAGTCGATACAACGTTATTTACGTGAGTTATGCTCGTAGAAAAAACTGTCCACGAACGCACGTACGTACGTACACACACACACACACACACACACATACATACTTCTTCCTAAAAACACTTTGGATATACTCTATAGACCTTAAAACGTAAAGAAATGTTGAAAATTTCAATTTCGATTTTCGAGGCGATTACAAGAACTTCCCATATACTGGGAAGTTAAAAAATGTTACTCTCCAGGCTGTCTTCCCACATAAATGATTCAGAAGCAATACCATCCCACCAATTTGGATTTGGATTGCATAGAACTATCGAGCAAGTCCATCGTTTAGTTTCTGTAATCAACAATGCTTTCGAAAGGAGACAATACTGCGCAGCCGTGTTCTTGGATGTTGCGCAAGCGTTCGATAAGGTGTGGCATGAAGGACTTATTGATAAAATCAGTTGCAAACTTCCAGGAAACACGCATCAAGTTATGGAGCCTTACCTGACTGGCAGGAAGTTTTTCGTCAAGCAAAACTGCGTGTCTCAAGTAAGTGTTCTCGGCCCATTGCTTCATTTGATATATACTGCAGACTTACCAACATGCGATCATCTATTTACTTCCACTTTTGTTGATGACACCGCAATTCTTTGTGCTCACGCTAACCCCCATATGGCTCCTCAAATCCTGGACAACCACCTAAGAAATGTGGAACGTTCGCTGGCACAATGGAGAATAAAAGTTAACGAAACCAAGAGTAATCATATAACCTTCACCCTTAACAGGGAAACTCGCCCTGAATTATTACTCAACCGAGTGACTGTTTCGTAAGCTTCTTCAGTTAAATACCTTCGGATTCACCTAGATAGAAGGTTAACCTGGAAGAAGCACATTGAATCCAAAAAAGCTCAAGTCTATCTTAAATTCCGAAATCTATACTGGTTGCTGAATAGCTACAAACTAAAACTGGACTATGAGGTTCTGCTCTACAAAGCAATTATCAAACCTATATGGACTTACGGTATTCCACTCTGGGGCTCAGCAAGCATCTCTTACATAGAACTCCTACAGAGAGCGCAATCTAGAATCTTAAGGAGGATTACTTCTGAGAGATCTGGACATCCCAACGATCAAAGAAGAAATAATAAAACAAAAACAAAAATACATTCATTCACTCAAATAACTTGGCTATGAGCCTTTTGTTTGAGCAAAAATTTTGTCGTTTTAAAAAAACTAACATCTTATGATAAATGTAACAAATGTAACAAATGTAACAAATGTAAATGTAACAATAAATTATGAATTTCTTTCATAATACCTTGTTCAGAAGCGGCGGCAACGAACAAGACTCACCTTACCTATACGATTTCAAAACTTAATGTTATTTTCTTGTAATTAAGAAAGATACGTTAATTAAAAAAGCGATAAAAAACTATTAGGTGAAGTGGATAAATATGTAGTCTTAATTTTTGATGAATATCTATAAGAAAGGAATTGAGGTATGACTTAATAGATGGGTTATACATCGGTTTCAACAGAAAAAACACTATTGGAAAGCAAGTGTGTGTGTTTTTATGATAAGAGGGCTTATCAGCATTTGGAAATGTGTGTTGAATAATTTTGTTTCTCAAAATGGAATTAGAGGCTACAACTTACATGAAATCCTGAAAGAAAACATAAAAACTCTTTCAAGGTGGGGTCTTAACATCAGAGTTGTAACGTGTGACCAGCGTTTCAATAATAAGAAATGCTTTACTGATTTAGGAATCTCCACAGAAAAAACATTTTTTCATGTAGATGGGGAAAAAGTAATATGCGTTTTTGATTACCCCCATTTAACTAAATCTTTGAGAAATCTTCTTCTGAATACTATCAGATGGTCGTGTAAGCTGAGATGTAATAAAAGAATTATGGGAGCTTGAGCAAAAGAAAGTAACTAAAATTTGCACAAAATTAGCATTTCAACATATCCATCCAAACTCTTTTGAAAGCAGAACTGTAGGTGCTGCCATTCGTACCGCTGTTGAAACTAAACAGTCCAATAGAATTTCAAATGAAATAGCGTTATCAACTGCTTCATTTGTGGAAAAAATTGATAAAATATTTGATTGTTTAAATAGCGGGTATTTAAAACATGCAAATATTTTTAAACGTGGTTTAACCTTGGATAATAAAGTCCACACTTTTATTAACGACTTCATAACGCATATTTCAAATGTAAATGGTGGTCAAAAACTGATTATTTTCTCAATGGAATGGAGCAGACATTAGCTGGTGTTTTGATGTTAGCAAATAACGTTGTAAATGAGAATTCCGAGATCAAAGACCAATTATTTTGATTATATGACTGAAGATACTTTTGAAAATGCTGAAATCCAGATACAGCTTCCATCATTGAGGTATTTTACCGGCTATGTTGCCTTCAAAGTTGTGACGAAACTGAAATGCGAATCGTGTGAGCGCATCACAAGGAAAACTGATGAAATTTTTTTCGTGTCATTCGGAATTATTTATATTTGCGAAAAATTACAGCGCGGCCTCGTCGGATTTCGGAAATTTATATGCATCATCTGATGAGGTTTTCAAAGTGTTTTCAAGCAACACGTCATCTGTTTTGCTGAAGTGTTTAAAATCAGCCCAGAAACAAGAAATATTAAGGAAACCAAAGTTTGTCACCCCAAACTGGTTCGATAAAATGAAATGAGTTGCTGTTCTGATCACAAAATTAAACTATTGCAATCTATGATTTAAGGTTTGTTGAGAAAGCATTGTAATTGGGCTGTGATGAAAAACGAAAAAAGGTCCAGCAAAAAACTTTAAATACTTACAGATTAACAGTCTATCACATATGAAGCAATGAAATTTATGGGGCTAGCAAACACGGATTAGGTAGTTAGTATTGGTTGGTTGGTTGTAGTGGCAGCCCTCTTTGTCCTAAAAGCGGCTCACTTAGGCCATGATAGGCCCATTGTGATACCACATTTAGGTGCGGCCCATTGTGATACCACATAGGGTGCGGCACTAAAACCTGTTGGGTGACGAGAACCATTTAGATTCTCGTATGAAGCCGGCTAGGCAGCTAATATTCAAACTGGCTACTTCCGTGAGGCTGTCCAGGAAAGGTGAGCCTAAAGTTTGCATGCGTTTCTTGGATAGTGCTGAGCATTCACACAGAAAGTGTTGGATCGTTTCTTCCTCCTCCTCCGATCTGCAGCTGCGGCAGATATCGTGGAAAGGGGCACCCAGTCTTTCTGCATGTCTGCCAATGAGACAATGCCCCGTCAGCACCGATACGATGAAACTTTGTGTTTCACGGCTCGTGTTGAGGAGCTGCTTGGTGCGCTTTGAGCTTAGTGTGTGCCAAGTTTGCCTGGTTGTCCTGCAGGTTTCTTTCAGCAGCCAGGCCCTATTTGCAGCCTCTATATAGTACTGCTTGAAACTTAGCTTGACGGAGGCCAACGGATGGCCGACTTGGGGTGTTAGTGTATAATCCTCGAGTTCAGTGCCAGCTCTAGCTAGGGCATCAGCTTCGCATTTCCCAGGTATATCACTGTGACCCAGCACACAGCAAAGAATCACTTCACAGGGAAGCGACATCGCGTTCAGTAGTGTGCGACATTCCATTACAATTTTGGATGAGGTATACACGTTGGATAATGATTGGATAGCAGCTTGACTGTCAGAAAAGATGTTTAAATTTCTTATGGAAGTTTTCTGACTTCTCAGCCAGTCAACTGCCTTATAAATCGCAATGACCTCTGCCTGAAAGACGCTGCAGTGGTCTGGTAATCGGAAGGATAGTTTCAGGCCTAGCTGTTCTGAGAACACGCCACAGCCAACTCTTCCTTCCATTTTCGATCCATCAGTGTAGATGTCGACCGATTCCTGTATCCTATTTCCTTCCATGATCCAGTCATCTCTGCTAGGGATGACGGACTTGAAACTGTGGTGGAAGCAGGGAATCGGAGGTTTGAGGTCTACTTTCTCTGGCGTTGGTCCATACCTCCGTAATATGGTGGAGTGGTCGATATTCCCATCACGCCAGAGATTTAGAGCTTTCAATCGAATAGCAGAGCTGTTTCGTTAGGAGCTCCGTCGGGAGCCAATATAATAGCATGAACAATGCCTTTGTCGAGGTAGTGCGCATTGCCCCGGTGATTGCAATAGCTGCAGTCCTCCTGACCCTGTTAACCAGGTTCGCGTTTGATGTTTTTGCCATCGCTGGCCACCAAATTACCACGCCATACAGAAGGATTGGTTCCACTATCGCTGTATAGAGCCATGATACAGTTTTGGGTTTCAGTACCCATCTTTTCCCAATAGCTCTTTTGCAGCAGTAGATTGCGCATGCCGCTTTCCGCGCTCTTTCTGCTATGTTTGCTTTCCATGTGAGCTTGGAGTCTAAAATCAGACCTAAATATTTGACCTGATGAGATGGATTGAGACTTGTCTCATCAAGTTTAGGTGGAACAAATCGTGGAATTTTGTATCTTCTCGTGAAGAGCACAAGTTCCGTTTTCTGCGGATTTATCTCTTTGCTCCATTTGGTAAGAATACCTAGGGCTAAGTTTAGTCTTTCAGATAGTGTGTTGACAAATTTGCCCGATATTGCTATTGAAACATCGTCGGCGTAGGCTACGACTTTGCAGCCAGTCGTTTCTATTGTTGACAGGAGTTTGTCCACCACTTAGTTCCATATAAGGGGTGCCTCTGCACGTCCGCCTTCTTAGGATGCTGTCTGCTAGTGAGGAGTTGATGCTCCTGCTGCTTAGTAGTTGCACGATGAACCTAATCAGGTTATCATCCACATTATTGTTCTCGAGTGCCTTCTCTATAGCCTTGTGGCTGACGTTGTTGAATGCACCTTCGATGTCTAGAACAACCGCCTGCGTATATTCTTTGACGCTTAGCGATTTTTCGATGTAGCTGGTGAGCGAGTGAAGAGCTGTTTCAACCGATCTCCCTTTTGTGTATGCGTGCTGCGCATTAGAGAGTGGTTGCAGGGTAGCTCTCAGATGAATCTCTATCAGCCGTTCCAGAGTTTTCAGCAGAAAAGAGGTTAGGCTGATAGGTCTATAGTCCTTAGGTGAGGAATGGGATGTCTTGCCCGCTTTAGGTATTAAGACTATTTTAGCTTCTTTCCACCGCTGTGGAATATAAGCCATCCGTAGACACGCCTTAAAGATGGCTTTGAGCCACGGTAGCGCTGTATTGATTCCCTGCTGGATCTCAACAGGTGAGATGTTGTCCATTCCAGGGGATTTAAATGGTTGAAATGAGCTGATTGCCCAGCGTAGGAGCCTGTCGTCTACAGACACAGCGGCTGACAGGCAGTTCGGGGGCATATGTGAATTGGCTTTTTCAGCCACATCCTCACTGCGCGGGAAGTGTGTGTCCATAAGAATGGCACACGTCTCGGAGCTGTATTTGGTTCAGGTCCCATTTGCATCCTTGATAGACCCCAAAAATAGAGGGGTGGTCGTCATAACTTTTCGCAGACGACTGACATCCTTGGAGTGTTCTATTTCTGCACAGAAACTTCTCCACGAGGTGCGTTTTGCTTTTCTGATGGAGCTTTTAAACTCTTTCAGTTTTAGTTTATAAGAAGACCAGTCATTGGATACTTTAGCCTGATTAAAGGACCTCCTTCATTCCTTCCGCAGCTCCGCAATGTCACTATTCCACCAGAGGGGCTTATACTTCCCCCTAGGCTTCGTTGGACTACATGCAGATCTTGCTGCTTCGTTGAAGGCCGATGTAAGGGTCCCAACGGCTTCCTCAAGGCAACCCATGTCTTCAATCTTCGGAGGTCCACCTTCTAGTGCAGACTCGAATACTGCTTGGTACTTGACCCAATCCATCCTCCTTTTGTTAATGAAGGTTTGGATTTTTGGGAGGGTCAAAAGCCACATCGAACATTATGTATAAATGATCGGAGAACGAGCACTCTTGTGATACATGCCACCTTTTGATAGCGTGGTGCGAGTGCTCGTTCGTTAGAGTGATATCCAGAACTTCCCTACGGCTTGCCGTAATGAAAGTAGGATCCTCACCTTTGTTAGCTAGGGCTAAGTCATGAGTTAAAATAAATTCAAAGAGTGACTCACCCCTTTTATTCGTATCGGTGCTACCCCAAATGCGGTGATGGGCATTGGCGTCCGCGCCGATAACTAGCTGGATGCCCCGTGCAGTGGCTTCTGTGACGATCCTCTGCAGGTTGATGGGAGGTGGCAGGACATCGTGTGCCATATAGCAGAAGACAGCCCAAAGGGGTTTGGACTGCTTTTTCACTGCTATGGCAATGGTGTCCTGGTCACTGAAATTATACAAGGTTAAAAACTTCAAGCCTTCCTTTACAATTATGCAAGCTCTCGGTTTACCTGCTGTGTTGAAGGATACTGTGTTGTATCCCTTCATGTTGAGCCCGTAAACCCGGTTTTCAACAACCCAAGGTTCCTGGGCCAGTATTAGCTCCTCCCCTTTTTGGGTCAGGTGGAGGAGCAGTGCGGTGGATGCCACCTTAGAGTGCTGGAAGTTAATCTGCAGAAACCTCAGCATTGCGACACAATGTTTTATCCGCCTCCTCGTCAGATAAGGACATCTCCTCCTCTTCGACCAGGTCGAGGGATCTGAGAAGGTCCCCAGCCAACCCCGCGGTGGAGGTGGTGCTTCTTCCGTCATTGGAGAGATCTGACTCAGAGAGGTCCACGGTAGAGTCTACT
The DNA here is from genome assembly GCA_963942545.1 of Oxycera nigricornis. Taxonomy (NCBI): domain Eukaryota; kingdom Metazoa; phylum Arthropoda; class Insecta; order Diptera; family Stratiomyidae; genus Oxycera; species Oxycera nigricornis. Next base: position 11,936,584 of record OZ012664.1, read on the forward strand.
GATGCTTCCACAGTTCCCTCGCTTCCACTCTCCTTGCCCGATTCCCATACTGCCTTCCCAGCACGGTCCTTGCGATATACTCGCAGGGTGATAGCCGAGAAACCGTAGTTGGTCACCCCGCTCTTCGACTCCAATGGAGCTAGCGACTCCTCGTTCAGGATTTTCAGTTCCTCTCGCTGTCCAGTGCAGGGCTCGCTAGCCTTGGCTACCTTCCAGTTGTCCACCGGAAGATCAGCATTGCTGAGCTTCATAAGCTCAACAATTTTCTCCGGTGTGGATGGCTCCGCCGGTATCCATGCCCTGGATCGAGGACGATTCGGGATGTCTTCCCTGGAGACAGCTTCTAGCTTTGCTCCGGGCCAGACTTCTCCCAGTCTGCTAATAGCCTGCTTATATAGATCCGCTGAGCGTTGATCCGTGCAGGCTATCAGCTTAACGTCACCCTGGAACCAACCAGCATCACGGCAATTAGGTGGAGGGCCTGGGTTTGCCTCCAGTATGGGTTTGTACACCCCAAGAAGAGCGATTTCTACCATCTTCCAGTTTGACGGTGAGATGGTTCCATCGCTGCTACTCCTGTCGATGACAGCCCATACCAGGCTGCCCTTAGCCACTTCGCTAAAACTCCTGCCCTTGACAGGATTGGGCGCGACCAATTTTGGTATTTTGGTGACCTGCAGTTGGGCACTCGGTTGATTTAGGGCTGCCTCATTAGACCTGCATCTTTTGTGTGCAGCTCCTTGCTTTGCCAGAGAGGCTTTTTGAGCCTCTACTGTTGTTGTTGCCCATTCAAGGGAGATTTTATCCTTGTGGGAAAGCCCCACAGGGGGTAAATCTTTCAGCTTTTTCAGGACTTTGAAGGCAGATCTTCTGTCCCTGTAAGCCATAACAGAGGGTTTTTGCTGGTTTTTGACACCTGAAGAAGAGGCGGTGCTGGAGGGCGCAGCGGTAACCGTACGGGTCGGCTTATTCGCCGTTGCCTTGGTGCTGCCGCTGGCGCCAATTGGCTTACCTGAGGAGGTGCTTCTCCCTGGCATAGCTGCCTTGGTGCATGCACCCCTCGAAGGAGTATGGGGGAGGGTTGGTTGTTGTCTGATTGGACATCACGGTCTTCTTCCCACCAGAAGGACGCGTTACCTTTGTCCACTTCCCTTCCGGGTTGAGTGGAACTTGCTTGTTAGGTTTTCCTGTATTCATTGCAGTTGGGTCCCCCCTCGCAGCCGCTATCTCCACTCGTTGTGCAGTTTCCCTGAGACCCCATGGTTGTCTATGCCGAAGCAGGGAAGCCATGCGAGGGTTGGCACATTTAATTATGAGGATATGTGCTCAGATCCGGGCGAGGAACTAATCACGAGTCTGAACTCAACTGAACCTAAACGGCCAAACTAGTGGCAAGGAGTTTTGAACGTACCGCGAGGCCTGCCAGGGTTTTACCGGGACGGAGGCAGCAGTGTCATTAACCTTAAAGCCATTTCCGCAAGATGTCACTCTTGCGTACTCAGGTGACAGAATACCACCACTACCAGCCCAAAGCATAAGATCGAGTCGTTTAGACGAAAGAGTAGTCCGAAAACATTCGAGGTCGTGCCATGGTAGATCATTTGGCGTTATCCGGGATGCACCACAAGGAGGCGATCTACCCTACATCCCATAGATAGTATTAAATCCGGTCATTATTACGGAAATGGTGATGGTGATGACATTATATCCAATTGTTTTTCATTTTAAAATAGTGCAGTAGACAGATAGTTATATATTTTAATTTTGCAAAAGCTTGATTGGCTATTTGTGTTGAGTTTTTTGTTTGTTTTATAGTCGTTTCAAAAAATCCTTACCATCAACCTTCACTAACTAGCCTTTAGGACGAAAAGTGCCTTGAATGTTAAACTATTTTAAGCGTATATTTTTATAACTATTCGATGAGGCTCTACGAATTTGATATCATTTTAGCAACATTATTATTTTCGTAGATGCTTCTTATATTTTCGGGTTGTTTGATTTTTTTAGAAATATTTGTTTAAAATAAATATATTCGTTGGAAAATGGGATTTTTTTCTCTTATTTTAAAGCTATCATTGATCGAGATTTGCTTTAAAATTCTTTGAAAAACGAATCGCTAAAATAAATTCCAATCATCTAATCCAATCAAAAATGAATTCCTTACAAACATTTTTTTCGAAAGTGCAAGAGGCCTAACAACAGTTTTGCTGGAACAACTTACCTACATTTAAATTGTAGTATTCAGAATACACAAAGTTTTTCAAAAAGTATAAATATATAACTAATTTTCTAACAAAAAAAAATTTGGTTGTGGGCAAATCTGTTCTTGGGGACACCGATCACTGTAAATCAGTTAACGCTCTGTATGTGATACCTCTAGCGTGAAGTCAAAATTCACAAATCTTACTGGATTATTTACACAGCCCTTCAGATTGCTCGATTTTATGTACTTGAAATCCTATATTTAACATTTAAGTTGAGTTAACATCCTAAAATCTCAGCCAAAAGTTTTAACACACATTTTTTTTCAACGTTGAGAGGTGGAAATCTCCAAAAGATACCGATCAGCCCCTGCCGCTCGACATGCCGGATTTCTACCGACTTAAACCACCTCCGTTTTCTTCAATCACTCTCTCCATCAAAAATTTGGTAATTCTCCGTATTTAAAATTTTAGGACATAGTACGTCCCAGACGATTTGAATCCGTATAAGGGATACTACCAAATCTGTAAATTTTAGTGTCCTTTTATTTAGTTAGTCAGACTATATGTTTATGAATTATTTCCTGTTGATTACATTTTTGGTTTTGAGTTTAGTAGAGCTGATTGTACTTGTACCTTACTTCGAATGTTGGTCCTGAAGGAGATATTTTTAGTGTCGTTTTAAAGGTAGTTGGGTTCGCTTTTTTTTAATTTTGTCCGGTAGTGTATTGTAAAAGTTAGCTGCTTTGTTGAAGCGGTTTTCTTTTAGCCGTTCAGTTCTGGCGAAGTTTTTTTCTAATCTTTTTCGAAAAACAGTATGTGTATTCCACGATATTTTATCAAAATAAATCAAAATTTTTTGAAGCACAAAGTATGCAAATCACATCAATCGAATGACATTCGCTTTATTAATTATTTGCTTATTTTCACGAGCTGCTTTCAGTATTAATATAATTAAAATTCATATCTTGAAGTTGATCGTATATACCGCAAGGGTCACACCTCCCGGCTTGGTTTTAAGTATGGTTTGGTTTTCATAACTGCCCGAGTGCTTTCAGAAATGATTTGCCTTTGCCAAATCTGAATTGGATCTTTCAAAAAGCTTTCCACCAACATCTTTGTGAGCAACGTAAGAGATGTAAAACCATCGAAATACGCTTGCTTGTTGACAAAAAGCTGCCTGCTGAAAGCTCGTTTTCTCTCTGCTCGTGCAACACCCCTTACGTTTCCCCCACATGTCAGGCTATGGTAAAATTTCCCAGAGTAAAAAAGTATTTGAGCATTCGACTTCTTTTTGTTGAGCGCTGCCGTGATTGTGAGTAATTTATGAATGTGGAATAATGATAATAGTGAAAGTGAGCATGTCTTGATTCTGAGCCATACCGAAAGATATCACTGACTTTTGTAACGTGTGTGGTCAGCTGCCAGGTGATCATCGACTGGTGTATGCTGGTGTCACTACCATAGTCTATGGATAAACTAGTCGTTAAACTTATAGTAAAAAGTGAACTATCAATTTTCAACGCCGAGTAGCTCCGAGGAACTACCAAAAGCTTCAAGCTTTAAGCACGAGCATATGCTCTGCTCTGCTTTACACCTGTATTTCTTATAGGTGTTTCGCTGGGATCTCTCATAAATTTCTCGTAATGCTCTCTTCAATTTAGTTTTAAAGTACAGTGTATTTCATTTCCCCACCTAGAGTTTTCCCACTGTATATTGTATACACTGTGGTCACTACATAGTGCCAAAAACTTGGTAATGCAGATTTAGATAAACACAGTAAACTGGTACTTAGTCATAATGAATGATTTTTATATAAATTTAAGCTAGTAAATAAAAAATGAAAATGTATGAAAATAGAACTTAGAAATGAAGAAAACCAACTTTAGTCCTGAAACTCGGTAACGCATTGCCTAGCAGCATAGAGTAGAATATCAACTCTTCTAAAAGCATATAAACAAAACATGGCATACCATAAGCCATGTATTCCTTTTTCCTCCCAAGAAAATCGACCAAGTGACGTCAAGAAGCAAGCTTTTCAAGCAAACGTATTAGTTGCAATTTATTAATAACGACACTCCAAGCCATTCCACCTGTGATACGGCCCCTATTTTATGTTGGCTAGATAAATAACTTGTGGAGCCGAGTAATTAAAACGTCAATTTACAACAATTACCAAGTGTTTATTAACTGTTTATGTGATTACTATATTACTATTACAGGCATGTTCGGAGTGGTTTGGAGCGGGCTCTGCGGCAATTGCGACATGTTCCAAGAGTGAGTTCTGACCGACTATCTTTTGTTGTGTCCTCGCCTAGCGTCTTAACCGCCACATCTGTTGGCATTACTTTGGCAGTCACATCTGTTGAGAAGTTGCCTGTCGGGGAATATACATTTCATGTTACCTTTCCTCGTTGACACTCGATGCAGGCTCGTGACCATTTGTGGAAGTCGGCTTTGATGGAGGGCCATACGAAACGTTGGGCGACCAGTTTCGCGGTAGCTTTTGCTCCTGGGTGAGCGAGCTGATGAATTACCATAAACGCGGCCTTGCGAAACGATGGTGTGACGTACGGACGTACGTAAGACGTTGACACGTTGCAAGTGACTGCCACGGTCGAATCTGGCTTTACTCTCTGTTTGAGCGTCTACGCTGACTCGCACTCCAAAAGTGCCTTACGCGCCTCATCGTCCTTTTGAGATGTTGCCAATGCTGCGTAGTCTAACGGTTTTTCGACTGCTTCGATGCGCAAATGGGTGTCGTTATCTTTCCCTGCAGTATGTTGAATGTTGGTCAAGAACTGCACAATAAAGTTGAGGGGGCCAAATTCGTGGCGTCAAGTTTTATCCAATTTTTGGCGGAATGCGACCTGAAGCGGCTTATGATCGGTAAAAAGCATAAATTCTCGCGCTCCAAGCATGTGCTTGAAATACTTGATGGCGCGGTAAATTGCCAGAAGTTCACGGTCGAACACACTGTACTTGCGTTCTGTGGGGCTAGGTTTCTTTGAGAAGAATTGTATTGGTTCCCATGTGTCACCTGTGCTTTGATTCAGTGATGCACCGGTCGCGAGATCCGATGCATTGCACGGCAGGCAGATGCGTGCACCAGCGCGTGAATGTACGACTAGAGCTGCCTGGGCTTAACCCTTTTTGGTCTCCTGGAAGGCCTCGACGGCGTCGGGCGTCCGGTGAAGTGGATTTTGCTCTGCCTTTCAGCAAGTCCTTGAGTGTAGATTGCGTGTGTGCTGTTTTGGGTATGCAAATGCGGTAGAAATTTATCATACCTAAAAACTGCTTCAGCTGCTTCGCGGTTTTCGGTTGCGGGAAGTCTTTTACCGCAGCGACTTTTTCCGGCGACGACGTGATGCCATTTTTATGGACACGATATCCAAAGAAAGTTACTTCTTGCACCCCGAATAAACACTTACGCGGGTTGTAATGAAATGATTAACAGCGAACGTTATCGCTTCGAAATTTCAAGCCAACAGGACTTTCGTCTTGTTGGCCTCAAGGACGTTAAGTCCCCGGGAGGAGACAACGAACCCATGTGTCGTTCAGACGAATTCGGGTTCGGCCTCTACCTAGCTAAAGGAGTGATGGCTGCCAGCAGGCCAGCTCAGCTCGGCGCGTATCGTCGTGGGTGTGATCTCTAGCATCAGTCCCGAATCTCATTTTCAGAGATTCAGCCATCAAATTGCCCGCTTACATACCGACAAAAAAAAATCATCCAACAAAGCAAACTATTCATCTTGTGAGGCTTTACCTCCTACGTTACTTTATCCAAAGAATTCTCGCGCGCATACCGAGATAATACCGCGTTCCAAAACCTACCCGAGAGAAAAAAAATTATTTACGTTACATTGATCTAGTGTAAAAATTCCGAAACTATTTAAAAAAAAACAAAAAAAAACGAAAGACTACCGCGTACCGGAACAATCTCTCGGGTGGCCGTGCTACTCTCGATTAGGAAGACGAGCTTCAGCGGAGCTCGCCAGGCGCAGATGTCGCTGCCTGGGCCCGCCCTACCATGGCCTAGTGCTTCCGTGTCCGCATGTGTTGTGCGCACTAGGCCCACCAAATACTTACTTCAGCCGAGGTGAATCCTGTTCCTTAAAGTCTGAAGAAGGGAGGAGCCTTATGGAAACTTTCGCTGATTAGGTTTTAATATTCCATGTTTATTCTCTTATTTTCGTTCTTTTCAAAAAATTGGCACATCTAGCTTCGGTATAATACATTTTCTCTTTACATATATATTTCAATCTTATCATATAACATTAGTATTAATGAAAATTTAATTATGTACGTGTCCTCAAAATTATCTACACCCTGCGAGTTTTTCCATTTTTTTGCATGTTTTTTTGTATTATAATAAGAGCAAATGCAGCAATAATAATCATAACTCGATAAATTGTCTTACCTCATAGTTTATATAAAAATAAAAGAAATGTTTTATAGAACTGTATTTAGTTTTCAAATTTTTTTTCGATCTCAATTCGAATCTAACCTATTCATGGTTTGCTAGAATTAGCAATTACAAAGACAATATTGATAATATATATATATATATATTTTTCATTCTTATTATATTTTATTCTTTCCTCTTTTTTTTCGTAAATTTTCATTTCGATTTAAAAGATATTAACAATTTCTTTTCTTTTGCCATACGTGTACAAAATTTGATGAAACTTTCTTTCAAGGCCTTGAGGGGAAGCTTTTAACAATACAAGAAAATTAACATGGCAGCAAATTAGTTGATGAAAATATTCTTAAATCTGCATTAGAGCGCCTCCAAAAATAACCTAACGTTAGAACTATTTGCTCGAATCGATAAGACAGCAAATTTTTACGAATTAAATAGAAACTGTTCAAGATTGTATATATATATGTGTGTATTTAAATGTTTTTCTAAACTAATTATTTATCTAAATTCTTTTCCTATTTTTTTTTCAAAGTTCTCAATGTAATTTTTTTGCGGATATTTACCACACGTTAAAACTCCATTCTCTAGTCGTAACTGGATCTTGCGTTTCTAGGTTAGGATTTGAGCATCCTTCTGAACTTTAGAATCTGGCTAAGGGGCTTCCTATGGCTGACGCACTAGTCACCTCAGCTTATATCGGAACAAATGTCACTGCGTCAGGATCACCGCACAGATATTGCCAAATTCAGCATTAAAAGAAAAATATCCTGATAAAGATTCAGTTTTTGCACAAATTCCAGATGCAGCCTTTCAAAGTCGAATGTTCTCTTACGATTTTTGTTAGTTCGTTGATATTTTTGTTTCACAAAAGTTCGACTCCACAATTCATTTTCACATGGTCATAGCCGCGGAAAAGATTATTCGCGCACAATTTACCACAGGCGGTCTACAAAAGTGAAGAATTGGAATGGATTATCCGACGAATTCAACACACACGATATCTCCGACCCCGACCAACTCCCTTTTTAAGTATCCATTTTTTCTAACTCGGGCCGATCTGCTTTCGCGCGCGAAAACCACAATCCTTTCTTCGCGACTAGCGATTCTCATACAGTTTTCTTTTATTTAATTACACTTGTGAACGCCACACTCTTCAGAATTTTCCAACACCAACTGCTTCACACCACGCGGACTTGCTTTTCTCTCTCTAGTACCCAGTCAACCGCCCGAGTTCCAAAAAACGACTCCCCGCTGATCCAGTCTCGTCCTAGCGGGATCCCTCTTTTTTCGGGGCCTGTAACGACTGCAACCGGTATCACAGCTTGCCCATGAGGCGGCATGGTGCAGTGGTGGCCAACCCAACGGCTGTGCCACATTACAACACAGGCATGAGGGCGAGTGTTTCAAGAGCAGTCATGCCTGAGAAACTTATGCCCGAATGTCCTTCGTGTGGTAAATTCCCAAGGCCTTTTTGTCGGGACCCACTACTCGAAAACAAGCACTGCCATGTTTGCTTGCTATGGTGGCCTTAAGGAATTTATTGTCGAGTTTGGCGTTGTAATGATCCACAGCCTTATTTTGACCGAAATTTCGGACGTAGACTGTGTCTCCTACTCTAAAGCAAGGCTCACGGGAGCGTAGGTTATAGATCCGCAGCTGAGTTTGTGTGGCTTTTAGCAATCGGTCTGACACCTCGCGGCGTATTTTTGCCATTCTTTCGTGTGGTAGCAATTCAGACTCAGGATCATTTAACGTTTGCAGCTTTCGCAGCAAAGCGTAGGAACTCCCGTGTCCGACCATGTTTTGGCCAAACACCACGAAATATGGAGCTGATCCCAAAGAAGTATGATGGGCAGTACGTAGCGCACAATGGATGGCAGACAACTTCCGATCCCAATCGCGCTGACTAGGGTGGACATATGCGCGTATCGCGGCCAACACGGAGCGATTTACGCGCTCAGACGCATTTGCCTGGGGGGAATAAATGGCGGTGTAAATGTGACGCACTCCGTACTCTTCTAAGAGCTGATTAAAAAGTTGGCTCGTGAACTGAGGCCCATTATCTGAGACGATGGTTTCGGGAACTCGAATCAAATGGAACAGGTCCTCTTCTAAATATGATGTGATAGCTTTTGCCGATGCAGCCCGGAGTGGTTTTAAAAACGAAAATTCGGACAAATGGTCCAGGACTACTAGAATGAAAATGTGGCCTGCCGAAGACCGAGGGTATGGTCCAAGGAGATCGATGTACAAACGCTGGAAGATGCGTTCCGGAACAACCGTAGGACGCATGGGAGCTCATGGAGTTTGGTTGGGCGCTTTGGTCATTTTGCAGACGTCGCACGAACTGACATACTCAGTGACTTGTTTGGTCATAGATGGCCAGTTATAGAACTCTTTAAGCCGCTTGAGTGTTTTTCCGATACCCCCGTGAGCACTAAGCGGATGGTCGTGTGCTCGCTGTATTACGGAGGCAGTCAGTTCGTCCGGAACCCAAAGTTTCCATGCGTCTCTGTCTTTGGAAATGTCTCCAGTGGCATACTGGCACCGTTTGTACACGAATCCCTCCAGGACTCGTAAATCCGGCAATTGAGCTTGATTGTTAGAGATTTGTTTTGCAAGCTCTAAGTATTTTCCGCTCTTGAAATGGGGAGAGGAAAGGTCGATCTCTAAGGTGCTGGTAGAAATCTCTTCTAGTACTAGACCCTCCGGGGAAAATACGCGCGATAGCGAGTCAGGCACTACATTTTGGCTTCCCTTCCGATGCGAAATGGTGAAGTTGAAGCCCTGGAGCTTCAGAGCCCATCTGGCCAACCTGCCACGTAGGTCCGAGAGCGTCATCAGCCATTGTAGCGAGGCATGATCTGTGATGACCTCGAATTCATGCCCTTCCACATAGGCTCGGAACTTTTTGATGGCTAATACGGCGGCCAGACACTCCTGTTCAGACACGGTGTAATTGCGTTGGGCAGGGTTTAGGTTGTGTGGCATATACGCCACAGGGACTTCTGCTCCGTCTCCAGTCTTCTGCATCAGCACTGCGCCTACTCCATGTTGACTCGCGTCACAATGTATGGTGAAGGGGCGTGTAAAATCGGGGCTGTGCAGAACTGGTGCTCTACATAGAGCGTCTTTCAAGTCTTGAAAGGCTCTGAGGCTCACATCATTCCACAAAAACTTTCGCTTCCGTGATAGAAGGTCCGTGAGTGCGACAGATAGAGCTGCGAAATTTGGTACAAAGCGTCGGTACCAACCACACATTCCAAGATAACGTCGCAACTGCTTTATGGAAGTGGGTCGCGGGAACTCCGTTATAGCTTGTACCTTGCTAGGATTTGTCCAAATCGTGCCATGACCAATTATGTGGCCCAAATATCGTTCTTCTTTCATGAGGAACTTGCTCTTTTCAATATTGATAGTAAGTCCGGCTTTCCGTAAGCATACTGCGACTTCCTGGAGTAGCTGGAAGTGCTCACTTAGTGTCTCTGTGATCAACAGGAGGTCATCTAAGTAGACGAAGACCTGGTGGCGTAGGTGTGCTTGGACGACCTTATCCATCAACTGTTGCATCGTTTGGGGTGCATTGCACAACCCAAATGGCATGGTGACGAACTGGTACAACGGACGACCCGGTACGGTGAAGGCTGTCTTCTCCCTGGACTTTTCATCTAATGGGAATTGCCAAAAGGCGTCCTTTAAGTCGAGGCTGGATATGAACTGAGCTCTTGGGATTCGACTTAGTATCCCATCGATGAGTGGTAAGGGATAAGCATCCTTAACCGTAACCTGATTCACTTTCCGTGCATCCAGACACAGTCTTACCTTCCCTGGTTTGACTACCAACGTTACGCGAGATGACCAACTGCTTTGGGACTCCTCAATTAACCTCATCGCAAGCATTCTGTCCAGTTCGATATAAAGTAATTTTTCCACCGCCGGAGAGATGGAGAAATGCCGCTGTTTTATAGGTTTGTTGCTTCCCACATCAATCACGTGTGAGATTAAGGTGGTACGCCCCAGTCATTCTCTAGCATAGGACGGAAAGCTGGCGATGACGGAATTGAGAATGTCTTGTTGAACTGGTGTTATAATATGACGATGACTCTCTGGTTCCAGTGAGTTCAACGTCGTGTAGTTCAAAGTTGTTTGCTCGACAAATAAGTCAGCCGCCAGGTTGAAAAGTCTCACAAAATCCACTCCCAGATACAGCTCCTGGCTTAGGGAAGGGATAATCACGAATGATAACGTTTTCGTTTTACCGCGGAAGGTGATGGTACCTGTGGTTTTACCTACTGCGCGATGTTGGGTGCCGTCCGCAGTCTTCAAGCTTAAATGAAGCTTCTCTATGCGGCATCAGTTGTTTTCAAGAAACCTCTTCGCAAAACCTGCGGCGATACAGCTAACGCTAGCCCCAGTGTCAATCAAGCCACGAACTTTTTCTTCACCAAATAAAGTGACATAAGCATGTGGACGGAGGTCATCTGTGGGCCGGTCCACTAAAGTGGCCGCAAAGTAACGTCTTTTGGTGCGCAGGATCTTCTTCCAGAAGCACCTCAGTCAACGGGTGGACCTCTTCGAAGCCGCTGAAGGAAGCTCCTCCACACCAAAAATACGCTGTCTGGCTCGGCGGTATTCGAGCAAACGCACATGATAAGGCTTATGTTGCATGGAGTTATTGCGGGCCTGCATAAAAATGAATTTTCTGAGGGAGGCGACAGATTATACGAATGATTATCTCGCGGTAAGATGCGGATAAGATTAGCGTGGTTGCTTGCGTCAACGTTTTCAATTTTTGGTTCCGAACTACTGGAGGTACTAAACTCGGGGAGACCTCGGATGTTGGTGAGGCCTCTCCGTTTTCCAGTTTTTTCGCTGCATACACAACTGACATTTGGGTTTGTATACACCTGCTTTCCCACATCCATAGCAGAATATGGTGCGCTCAGCTTCGCACTCATCTTAGAAGTGTCCTGCCTTCCGGCAGTTCCAACAATGACGTTGATCCCGTAGTTCTGATAGAGTTAAGCTCGGAGAATTGCTATCAACAGGTTCTTGCTGCAAAATAGCGGGGATCGTCGAAGACTCGGATGGTACAGGCGAGTAGTGGTCAGTACCTAACTCCGAGACTAGTTGTCGTGGGCAAAAGGGTATCGTGCTTGAGGGCGAAAGATACTTCTCTGGGAGTCTAGGTTTTCCTGTCTCCGCGAATAGATGCGCAGCATCTGTACCAAGGTAATTGGAAGATGCAGCAGACTGTTACGGAGATCCATACGCAAGTTTAAGCGCAGAAACTCCGTCAGCTCAACATCACCTATAGGAGACGTCAAACGCTCCGTAAGCCGGAGAATGCTGTCGCAGAACACATCGAACGGTTCGTGTAGACCCTGCTTCCGGCTGCGAATTAACTCTCGAATTTCTAACTCGGACATACCATCTCCGAAACGATCTCGTAACGCCTGGCAAAATGCGTGCCATTCCATATATTCCGCGCCACGTAAGTACCTCCAGTACCAGTCCGCTGCTTCTTCCACCATTAAAACGTGCAGAAACTGGCATAGCAGGCTGATATTACCTCGAAGGGTGTTTCGAGTTAGTGTGCGGACCTGAAACAAAAATTTATCTACTGGGAGAGATCCCTGTCTGCCGCTAAACTTCAGGTTCCACCCTTGGATAATGGTTAGGGCCCGTTCGATTGAGAGCGGGTTGAGACGAACTATTTGGTCGATTGAATCATCCAACACAGGACGATAGCGTCTATGGTGTGGAGGTGTTTCCTTCAACCACACAGGACCTTGTGGAGTGTGTGCCTGCGCCAGACTCGCTATCTCTTGCCTGACTCCGTCTCGTACCAGTTGAGGCAACCATTGCTGTAATTGTTGAAGAGTAATCGCCGGAGTATTTTCGGACTCCGGTTGGCTGGATATCATGTCTGCGCGCTCATCCCTTTCCACGTTCACTTGCTGTAGAGAGGACTTCGCAGTAGTTGCGGCTCCTTGCTCTGGTGTAGGGGACACCATTTGCTTAGCTGTCTGTGATCGAGTTTGGTACCTAGATGATCTTGGTATAGCTCCTTGAGATTGATTCAGAGGTTGAAACTCAGACGCCACAGCTGCCATCGCGCATACTACTACGAGCATAACTCACGTAAACAAAGTCGTATCGACTTCGTTAAGGTGTGAATCAAAGCGTCTTTGCAATTTTAAGAGCTGATCATTTTTTTGGAAAACTTCGGGTGGGGGGGGGGGGCTTGCTGTTTTAACCCCTTGAAGGTCATTGATGTCATGCGCTATATCTCACGAACCAAACATGCGATTTTCATTATAGAGGTGTCAATCGACGCATATTGACATTTAATTGATTCCATCAAACTTTTAGAAAAATCGTTCAAGCCGTTTTTTAATTTATTAAAAAAAGTGCAAAAAATTAAGGTTTTTTTCATAAACAATAAATTTTTACCCTGATTTGCAAAGCGCAGTTTATAAAATTTATACACTCTAAATTATGCTTGAAAAACCCAGCAAAATTTTTTTTAATTATGATGAAGGAAATCAAATTAAAAATAAAAATCAATAAGTCATCATCCTTCGTCATTCTCTATATCTCGCGAACCAAATATAATATTTGCATCACTGAGATGTCAATCGCCACAACTTAACATTTTTTGATGTTTTCATGGTTTTAAAAAATCGTTGGAGTCGGTTTTGAATTTTAAAAAAATTTGCAAAAACTGAAGGTTTTTCGTAAAAAAATTATTTTAAACCGGATTTGCACAACACAGTAATAAATGTTTATAAAATTTATATTGTCTCATCAGTTTTTGAAGAGAAATCAGCAAACCCTTTTTCCATGATTACCAAAACAAAATTACATTAAAAAAATTATTCAAAGCCACAATTTAAAAAATGTTCATACGAATGATATTACCTGATTACTCTTATTCTAACGACCTTGTAGTTGAAGCAATCAAAGTTTATTAATATTGGTATAATTTTAGCAGATTTTTAATGGATTTTACAGTACCGTGTTTTAATTTTAATAAAAAAACTGCTTCAATTTTGAAAACCAAAAAAATCAAATTTACATTTGTTGTAATGAACGCTTTGGATTATAAAATGTTTTGGAGTCAGAACTTTGCAAGATCATATACTTTAAAAAGCTTTCATCAAATAAAAAATTGCAGTTTTTAGTAGTTTTGTTCTTTAATGTTTGTGAGATTTCAATTACTTCCTCCATCATCATACGTAATGCTTTTTACTTTTTACATGCAATTAAACCGATTTTTGACTGCATATTTAATGTTTTTCAAGACCAACTGAAGATAAGAGAGAAGTATTAGCCTGTTTTTTTGCAAAATCGTGGACAAATACAAACTCAATGATTATGCTGAAGTCATGGCGATTTTAAACACAACTATTCAAAATGGCCACCACGCGACAAAATCTCTTCAGTGGACGTAATAACAAAACTGCATTCATTTTTGCTAGCGCTCTTTTGTCCTTCAAGAATCGATATGAAAATAACAAATGACGTAGAAAAGGCTTTGTAACCTGTCCCCCTCCGATTGATCCACGTGAATATTCAATCAAACCAATCCACGAAAATCTTTACGTAATCAATTGACGCTCGCGTAGATGTTAGGTAGGTAGGTAGGTTGAAGGGTGCTAAGCCGCACGGCTTCCGCTTCACTTAGGCCCCGTTGGCCCATTGTGCCCTGAAGACATGGAAAAACTGCCATATTACTCCATGAACCACCCCGATTCCTTGAGGAAATCCAGGAACTGGTCCATTCTCATAACACTAAGCTCACTTAGCTTCACGAAAAAGAAAGCACCTAAGTGTTTTTTTCCTATTATTCGCTAGAGCCGGACAACTGCAGAGAAGATGCTCTACAGATTCTGTCTCCTCTTCATCACCGCAGCTTCGAAACAGGTCGTTCGCTGGGAGCCCGATTCTACTTGCATATTCACCGAAAGCCACATGACCCGTCAGTATACTCACAAGGTTTCTTATTGCACCTCTGTCTAGCGATAACAAGCCCAGAGTGCGCTTTTTGTTATAATTTGGCCACATCTGTCAAGCGGTACAGCATTCGCGTAGATGTTACGATTGATATTAAGTCATTCCAATAACTTTTATGAGAGGTCCATTTTTATTATTAAAAGTAGTATTATTTCCATAATTATTATTGCGTTTAATATTTTTAATATCTATGTAGATATTGCTGGAAGTTGACCGTGTGGACTGACGGTCGCACCTCGCGGCTTATTTTCATTATTATCATAATGTTCAATGTTTCAATAGCTATGTAGATATAACAAGGAAATTGTCAAATTGTTATATGGACGGACCTCAAGGACTGCACCTCGCCGCTTGTTCTAATAATGGTTTTACCGTTAAGAGGCTATTTTTGCCATTTTTTGAAGTTCTTTTATTCTCTATAATTGTTGTTTCAATCTCTTTCATTAATTGTTTATAAGTCCCAAATTGAAACATTTGATTAAATATTTGAGTCATGTGGGTAATAATATGGATTTAAAAATATATATACAAAGTTGAAATCTAGAAATTTACACATCCGTTCAACCTTTTTACTCGCTCTATATCGGATCGACTTGTGTGTACATCCATAGGTATGCATTTTTAAGAAGTCACAATTGTGTCTTTAAACACTTAAATTAATAACTTTGTTTCACTCAGCTTCATATATTTCTCCTCTTTATTACTCAGCTATTTTCTACAGCAACACAAAAAAAAGAACTTTTGAGTACCGTTACCACTACACAAAATAAATATATATGAGCATATTTCAAGTCGATCCGATAACATTTCTTGATCGACGCGACTCTAGCAGATATGCTTTATAGGCAGCTTGACGTATACAAGAAGTATGCTTCAAGCCCTTTTTACATGGTGACTGAATGGTGACTGAAAGAAAATGTAAGCTTGTCACCCCAAACTGGTTCGATCAAATGAATTGCTGTTAGGTATTTATGATTTTAAACGAAAAAACAACCAGCAAACAACTTCAAATAATCACAGACTAACAGTCAGTCAGAATTTTTCCGTTATTTTTAGGCTTTCATTAATCGAGATTTTCCTTAAAATTCTTTGAAAAACCCATTGCTAAAATAAATTCCAATCATCCAAAAATGAATTCTTTAAAAAAAATTTTTCGAAAGTCAAATTTCGAATTTCAGTTTTGCTGGAACAAGTTACCTACATTTAAATATAGTATTCAGAATACACAAAGTTTTTCAAAAAGTATTCAACTAATTTTCTAACTAAAAAAATTTTGGTTCTGGGCAAATCTGTTCTTGGGGAAACCGATCACTGTAAATCAGTTAACGCTCTGTATGTGTACTGGATTTATTTCTACAGACTATTAGACTGCTAGATTTTATGTACTTGAAATCCTATATTTAAAATTTAAGTTGACGTACTAAGATAAATCGCAGCCAAACGTTTTGCCAAATATTTATATTTTATGATCGTGGGAGTATTTTTCCAGACTTTTTTTAAAAGCAGTATGTGTGTTCCACGATATTTTATCAAAATAAATTAAATTATTTTGAAGTACAAAGTATGCAAATCACATCAATCGAATGATATTCACTTTTTTCAGTATGGTTTGTTTTTCATAACCGCCCGAGTGCTTTCAGAACTCATTTTCCTTTACCAAATCTGAAATGAGTCTCTCGAAAAGCCTTCCGCCAACATCTACGTGAGCAACATAAGAAATCTTGACAAAAAGCTGCCTGCTGAAAGCTCGTTTTCTCTCTGCTCGTGCAACACCCCTTACGTTTCCCCCAAATGTCCAGCTTTGTTAAAATTTCCTGGCGTAAAAAAGTATTCGAGCATTCCACTTCTTTATGTTGTATGATCTTTGATACAACTTTGTTTATGTGAGTTGCGCTTGTAGAAAAAAAACTGTCGACGAACGCACGTACACACACATACATCTCTCTTTCTTAAAATCACTTTGTTTATACTCTTTAGACCTTAAAACGTAAAGAAATGTTGAAAATTTCAATTTCAATTTTCGAGGCGATTACAAGAACTTCACATATACTGGGAAGTGAATATGTAAGTAGTAATGATATGAATTCGTTACAAAATCTATAAATCTATCATCTTAGAGAGCATCCCTTTATTACGTGAGTTTTTCGGTGGGTGGAAGGTAGAATACGTAGAGCAATCAGAGGAGGGACAGGTTACAAAGCCTTTTTTGCGTAAGTGGCTACATTGATATTGATGTATGAAAAAGAAATTTTAGGGTTATTGAATGCAGTGTTATTTTCTAGTTCGACTTAACTAGTCTTTTTCGCGTGATGAATAATTGTGGTCTTCCAAAAGTTCTGCTTATTTTTTTTTAACTTCCCAGTATATGAGAAGTTCTTGTAATCGCATCGAAAATCGAAATTGAAATTTTCAACATATCTTTACGTTTTGAGGTCTTACGAGTATATTTTGAGTGTTTTTAGAAAGAAGTATGTATGTGTGTGTGTGTACGTACGTACGTACGTGCGTTCGCGGACAGTTTTTCTACGAGCATAACTCACGTAAACAAAGTCATATCGACTTCGTTAAGGTGTCAATCGAAGCGTCTTTGCAATCTTAAGAGCTGATTAGTTTTTGGAACACTTCGGTCGAAGGTTTTCACCCCTTGAAGGTCAAACCTATCATGCGCTATATCTCGCGATTCAAACGTACGATTTACTTCATCAAGGTGTCAATCGACGCGTATTAACATTTACGTGATTCTAACAACCCGTTTCTTATTTTTTTTAAAAAAAGTGCAAAAAATTGGAGTTTTTTTCAAAAACATCAAGTTTTTAACTTTTTGTTCAAGTTGCAGTAATCAATATTTCTAAAATTTATATACTCCAAACACTTGTTGTAAAAAAACTACCAAAGTTTTTTTCATGATTACAAAAAAAATTAAATTACAAATAAAAAATCATTAAAAGTCATCATGTCCTTCATGGTCATTCATGTCAATCATTATATCTCGAGAACCAAATATAATCTTTGCATCATTAAGAAGTCAATCAACGCGTATTAACATTTTAATGATGTTTTTAAATTTAAAAACAAATCTTTGTAGCCATTTTTTAAATTTAACAAAAAAATATTGAAAATTAGTGTTTTTTTCATAAAAAAATTAATTAATAATTAGTAAAATTAACATCGTGATAATGATTGTTTATAAAATTTATCAACTCTTATCAATTTCTGTAGAGACTAGCAAAATATTTTCTCATGATTTCAAAACAAATTGAATAAAAAATAAAAAAAAACATTCAAAGTCACCATGGGAAAAGGGTTCATACGAATTTTTATACCTTAAATCTCTTATTCTAACGACATTATTGTAAAGTCAATCAAAGTTTATTATTATTTGCATAATTTGCGGAGATTTTTAATAGTGTTCACAGAACCTTGTTTTAACTTTAATAAAAAAAACTGCTTAAATTTTGAAAATCAATACAAATCAAATCAAATTTGCAATTGTGATAATCAACGTTTTGAATGGTAAAATGTTTTGTAGTCAACACTTTTTAAAATCATATGCTTTGAAAAGCTTTCATCAAATAAAAAATTGTAATTTTTAGGAGTTTTGTTCTTTAGTATTCGTAACATTCCAGTTACTTCCTTCATCATTTGTAATACATATATTTTACTTACTTTTACGATTAATATTAAGTCATTCCAATAACTTTTATGAGAAGTATATTTTTATTATTAAAATTAGTATTATTTCCATAATTATTATTGTGTTTAATATTTTTAATATTTCTGTAAATATTACTGGGAAGTTGTCCGTGTCCGTGTCGCACTTCGCGGCTTGTATTTTATTATTTCGCCATTTCACCTTAAAAAGATTAATAATCATTTCGTATTTTGTAGTTGATCTTAAAACAATATGAAATATGCAGTAGTCAAGTTCTGATTATATGTGAAATACATGGAATAAGATAGGGAAGAAGTAACTGAAATTATACAAACCATTATAAGGACTAACCTTAAAAATTTAACAAATAATCTGTACGTTATTAATGGACGCTCGTTATTTAGTATAAAGTATTATTGTTTATTGTGTTTATTTTAATATGTTTTAGGCGTGCAAATATGAAAATTTTCCAAAAAATTGCTTCGCTGAATTAATTTTTATTGCGGTTTTTATGTGGGTTATCGTCGAAATAAAATGACCACAAACTCACGTACATACTCACATAAACAGATTTTTTTTAACACTTCAAATATACTGTAAGGACCTTAAAACGTAAAGAAGTATTGAATTCTTTGAATTTGAATTTTTGGAACGGATACAATAACTTCTCATATACTATGTTGTTAAAAATTAGATATGAAACTGATACGAAGATATTAAATTTGAAGTGAAAATTAATAAGTAGCAATAATATTTCAAAAAGATATTTGGCTGTAATTAATCGAAGAATACCAAACAGAAGATAATAAATTTAAAAATGGCGGAGGATAAGGTGTATAGAAATCAATCATTTATACAAACAAAATAATAATGGAAGATTTTAATTTAACAGTGGAATGAAGTCCTATTTTTGGCGGAAATCTGCAGAAATTAGAATCTTTTATCTATATTATCACGCCAGCAGCAAAATATTGATTAATAAAACTTGTTACTAATGAAAAACTGAGTACAAAGGAAAGAATTTCGTTAAACGGTGTCTCTACCACGTTTCACGAATTTTTAAAACATGTTTTGATAGTCAAGATACAAAAATAGCAAAATCCTTCCGCAAATCCATACTATGTTGGTCGAACGTAATGACTTATATAGAAAAAATTTCATAACTAATGGAAAATCTGAATTGACATCAAATTCAACGCTTATTCTGGAGCACATTAAAATTCAGCCGGGCAGTGCAGGTCACAAGAAACAGAATGAGCTCATATTTCCTCACATTTATGAGTTGATTTTTAACTGAGAGAAGCCTCAATGCAATGCTGCTTGAATCCTATCTTTATGGAGGCTAGAGGTTGGCAGACTTACGGTGTTCGTGTTTAATCCTGGAGCTCAGTATCAGCTTTCGCTAGGGCATATGCTTTGCAATTTCCCGGCAGATTACCATGCCCTGGTACCTGGTATAGGATCACTTCAGAGTGAAGTGACATCATGTCTTGTGTATTGCAATGAATTTTGTCTGAAAACAGCACAGTGGTTTTGCCAGAATGATAATTTCAGGCTAAGCTGTTCTGAGAAAACACCAGAGCCAACATTTCCATCCATTTTTGATCAATTAGTGTCAACCGATTCCTGGATCACGCTTTTTTCTACGGTACCATGGTGGAAACACGGAATCGGAGAAGCAAGGTCTATTTTCTCTGACATTGGTTCATTCCTCCATAGTATGTGGGAGTGGTCAATATTTCCCTCATACCATAGCTGTAGACCTTTCAATAAAATCGCAAAGCACTTTGCCTGCTGGTTCATAAAACGCTCAGTCGGCAGCCAATTTAACAGCATAAACAGTGCCTAAATCAAGATAGTGCGTAGGGCCCTGATGATTGTAATACCTACTTCTGACCTTGTTAAGCAGGTTTACATTTGATGTTTTCGCAATAGCTGGCCACCAAATAACTGCGTCATACTGAAGGATTGGTTTCACTATCGCCGTATAGAGCCATGATACAATTTTGGATTTCAATGCTCATCTTTTCCCAAAAACTTTATTGCAGCATTGGATTGTGCATGCTGCTTTTCGCGTTTTTTCTACGATGTTCGCCTTTTTAAAAATAATTAAAAATTAAAAATAAATTTAGGTGGGACAAATCGTGGAATTTTAAACACAAGCTCCATTTTCTGCGAATTTATCTTAAGACTGGAATCTCTGCTGCTTTGGGGAGAATACCTAGAGCAATATTAAGTCTTTCCTATAGCATGTTGATGAATTGACCTAATATTGCTTTTGCAACATCTTCAGCATAGGCTACGACTTTGCAGCCGGTGGCTTCTATTCCTGATAGGAGCTTGTTCACCACTAAGTTCTATGGAAAGGGTAATAGCTTCGTACCTTATGGGCTGCCTCTGCAAGTTTCCTTTGTGTATGCGTGCTGCGCATTAGAGAGTGGTTTCAGGACAACTCTCAGATGAATCTCTATCAGTCGTTCTAGTGCTTTTAGCAGAAAGTAGGAGAGGCAGAATGGTCTATAATTTTAAGGTAAGGAGTGGGATGACTTGCTCGTCATGGCTTTTTGCAGACGACTAACAACGTTGAAGTTTTCTATTTCTGCACAGAAACTTCTCCACGAGGTGCGTTTAAGCTCGAAATTTCGGGTAGTCGAAGGTGTATATGGTTGATTACATTCAGGCTATAAACGCTTAAAAGCGGATCGATTTGTGTGTACAT
Source organism: Oxycera nigricornis (assembly GCA_963942545.1). NCBI lineage: Eukaryota > Metazoa > Arthropoda > Insecta > Diptera > Stratiomyidae > Oxycera > Oxycera nigricornis. The sequence continues at coordinate 11,957,598 of OZ012664.1, forward strand.
CTATAGTTGTGAATTTTTCACACACACTTAAAATAATCACTTGCTTTCACTGAATTCCATAAAATTCTCCTCTGCATTGTTTTACTATTTTCTGCAGCAACACAGAAAACAAACAAGCTACGAAGTGCGACCCTTGAGGTCCACACGGTCAACTTCCCAGTAATATCTAGATAAACATTAAAAATATTAAACACAATAATAATTTCGAAAATAATACTACTTTAAATAATAATGATAGGTATTCATAGCAGTTACAGGAATGAGTTAATATTAATCATATCATCTACGGGAGTATCCGTTGATAACGTAAGTTTTTTGGTGGATGCGGGTAGATTGAACTTTGATTGAATTTACAACCATTTATTTAGAATAAAAAGTATAAGGTAATATCATTCGTATGAACTCTCTTCACATGGTAGCTTTGAAAGATTTTTTATTATTAATTTAGTTTTTTTTATAATCTTGGAAAAAAGTTTTGCCGGTTTCTCTTCAAAAACTGATAAGAATGTATAAATTTTATAAACATTTATTACTGTTTTGTGCAAATCAGGTTAAAAAAATATTTTTTATGAAAAAACCCTAATTTTTCGCATTTTCTTCTATTAAATTGAAAAAACGGCTGAAACGAATTTTTATGATGTTAAAAAAATCACAAAGATGTTAATACACATCAATTGCCACCTTAATGATGCAAATATTATATCTGGCTCGTAAGATATAGTGAATGACAGAAACCTTGAAGATCATGATGACTGTTAATGATTTTTTATTTAATGTTTTTGTAGTCATGGGAGAAGGGTTACATGATGTTTTTACAATAACTACTTGGAGTCTGAAAATTTTATAAAAATTGATTACTGTGTTCCGTAAATCAGGTTAAAAATTTATTATTTATGAAAAAAAACCTAATTTTTGCACTTTTTTTCTTAAATTAAAAATTCGGCTCCAACGATTTTTTTAAAAAATTTGAATGATTCACAAAAAATGTTAATACGCGTCGATTGACACCTAAACGATGCAAATCGTCAACCCAAATGGAAGACGGGTAGATTCAAATTTTCCATTGTTAATGGAAAACGCAGTTTTGGGGATGTCGCGCTCTTTAAGTGGAATTTGGTGGAACCCGCTTTTGAGATCAACTATGGATAAATTTTTTCCTCCCCAAGTTGGTCAGAATCTCACCTATTTCTGGTATCGGATATTTGTCCGCAATTGTAACCGCATTCAGTTTACGGTAGTCAATTACCATCCGGTACTTATACTCGCCGGAAGCGTCCTGTTTCTTAGGAACTTTCCAGACTGGGGAGTTGTAGGGAGATTTAGATGGTCTTATAATTCCATCTTCGAGAAGTTTCTTTACTTCCTTCTCGACTTCTCCTTTCAAAGCCATTGGGTAAGGATACGACCTTGAATAAACTGGGTCACCGGTTTTAGTTCTTATCTCTCCTTTAACGGCGCTGATTTAGGTTAGTCGTTCATCTGGTTCCGCAAGTAACCTGGAACAATTTTTAAGAATTGTTTTAAGTTTGGTTGCTTGCTCCCGATTCAGATATGCTGTCTTGATATTAATATTATTAACATTTTCTGAAAAATGTTGCTTTAAGGGAATGCATAAATTCGGGTGGAGCGTCATGTAATTATCATTTGTATGGATGACGGCTTTAAGTTCTTTGAGGGTATCGTTACCGATGATACCGTCAAACGAAATTAAGCTTGGAAGTATGAAAAATTTGATTTTATCTGTTTGAGGACCGAACAGATTTACGAGCGCATTGTGTGTAATTTTGATACTGCCTCCCACTGAATTGGCGTAAAAGGCTTTGTCATTAATCAAAGGATTTCGGATATGTCTTGGTTGTACAAAATTTTTGTTGGACCCAGTGTCCACTAAAAATCGTAATAGCTCTCCACTTCTCGCCACGTGCTCGAAATAAGGAAGCGAAGAGCGCCTTAATCTAAAAAATAAATATCTTCAAGTTGCTCGTTAGTGACTCGTCCCTCGTGCTGTTCTAGTTGTGGTGGGAAGGGAACAGTTTCATCTTCCGCGAAGCAATCGATCAGGTCCTGTCGATCTTATTTGCGTTGCGATTGGCTCATTACGTTATTGATCACTTCTGGCTGTATGTTATAGTTGCTAGTGTGATATACCCTTTGCAGCTTGGGTGGTTGGTGATGCCTTTGAGAGGATTGTTGAGAACGTTTCTGAAGAAAACGTTGATTTTTAGGCCTATAGGCATAGTTAACGGCATGGAATCTTATGGATTGGTCGACATCCATGGGCATTGGTCCTCGTGGTGGACGCGGGGGCGGCTTATTAAAGCTGTTTTCACGTTGGGGCTGTTGAAAATTCGTGGCATAAAATCGTGGTTTTTGTGAGACCTGTGGACTATGGAGTAACTCCGGATGATATTCGCGTCTAGGAGCTGGAATAGGCGCGGGCCTGGAGAGATAAGGTACCATTTTTCGTGAAGGAACTGGTGGTAGGTTACCGTGGTACGTTTTTCGCGAATTGAAGGTTGAGCTGTTCGTGTATTGGGGTCGATAGTGTATGTTCTGTAGTTTAAAGCAAAGATGTAAGGCTTGAGGTAAGTCCACTGGTTCTCTAATGCTGAGCAATCTCGGTAGATCACCTCTTAGTCCCCTAACAAACGTGTCAAGAGCCATATAGTGGTATGCTTGAGTCATGATATTCATCGCGTCTAGACTCATTTCGATGGATTCTAATTTGTTGAGAATCAATGATAAATGATTATAGATCTCTTGGTAGAATTGCGAAACCGTATTAGCTTCCTGCACCAAAGTGGTAATTTGATATTCTAAAGTACCTGGGTCTCTCTTATCTGCATAATGGAGAGTTAGGCACTTAGATATTTTTGTCCAATTTAATGGAGTATTATAGGACTCTAACGCTATGTCAGCGTGTCCTTTGATTTTGTTTCTAATAACTGATAGAATCCCATAATATTTCGGCGTACCTTTTAGGTGATAATAAATATGAAGAATTCTGTCGACGCTTTTGCGCCAAGAGTTAAATTCACCTGGTTCCCCAGAGAATGTTGTCAGGCTCTTCAACGTCGGATATTTTGTCCATTTCTGACAATTGGCTATTAGTACCGTTGATTGGTACATCAACATCATTATTGATGTCTGAAGCTGGGTTCATTAGTAAACAAAAAATTTGTCTCCCCTGAGTTTGGAGAGTTTCAGTGACTACTCGTGAAATGGTTTCTAATAGTTCATTATTCGGCACATTAATCGACGGGTTATTGATGGTATTACTGGTGCCAGAAAGATCGAAGCTAGACAGGGCATCGGCAAGAGAATCAAGGTTTAATCGCGTCGGGTGAATTAAATTGTTGGGGTTTGCCATGTTGCACTATTTGATTAAAAGATCACTTTAAATATTCGACACTAATTTACACACACACACGATTGCAGGCACTCCCGTCCCAATGAATGTGAATATGAATGATTAAAATATAAGACAAATTTATAAAAATGAATGATAAAAAGGTAAATTTATTATAAAATAACAATATGAATTAAAGTATCAAATAGAATCTTGATTTGGAAGAAATTATTGAACAATTAAAAATTTTCCTTTTTACAAATTAATTTTTCTAGATTTTTTTTAGTTTGGCGTAATTTTACAATATGTAAATTCTTGCTAACTCACAGTAACATAAATTCGCCGCTACTCATTTTTGTTCGAATCGTTGCTCCTGCGTTCAATTTCTTCGAAAGATTCTCCGTTCCTGATTCCTGGATTCGGTTGATTCTGTGACCGCATTTGCGCTGTTCGGCTGTCGATTCCCACGACGTCCATTCTGCCTCTTTTGATTAATTCAACGCTACTCGAGGGCCAAATCAGCAACACACGCGTACTTTGGAATATGTATAATTCCGGTTACTATTGCTTTCTAGTCGCGTTTACGTGGAGCGTACGTTTGATTATCGCGATACACTCTCTACTCGCGTAAACTTTGCGAATCGGCAAAACGAGATCAATGTAGGACCATCGGCCAGTCTCAGCGCGATGTGGAGACCTTTTTTTGGCTTGATAATTCACTAAATTATCTGGTCTATCCTTTTGATCTTTTACGCGTATGAGAAGCGGTCCCTGCTCGGGCCCCAAGTAATAAATTTTAAACGCAGCAAGTCTTTAAAAAAAATATATTTAGGGCTGAGCCCGTTGTTTGTTCTTCAAAGTATTGCTAAAGACTAACTTAGACTAATGGTACAATTAACTCTGCAACTACGGAAAAATCGATGTGCCAGCAAAGATCGTGGAGTTGCATCGATCCACAATGCAATCGTTGCGGCAGCATTATTTGGTGGCTCGTACAGCCACTTAAGGAAACAACGCAATCATAGCGTCAGCATAAATTTGTGGCGGGTTTTGTTTAGGTGTTAACTTGTATTATGGTATGGATGTTTATATTTTCCTATTATGTATTCTCTTCGTATATTATACGAATAATAATACATTAAATGAAAACGAAACGAAGGTGTGGTTAATGTTTGCTTAAAAATGAGTTCAAGTCAGAGATTTTTAGAAGTCGCAAAGTTATCGAATACTTTTTCATTGAAGTCTCCAATCTCAGCAATTCAATGTTTTTCAATTGGAATCATTTCTAATGCAGTCAATCGTTCCTTAGACATAGTATTTCTGAGAAATATCTGATTACGTTTCAGGGTTGAAAAGCCCCTTTCTGCTTCAGCTGTTGTCATCGGTATTGTTACAAGAATTTCCAACAACTTTCTAGTCTCTCTTTATGGTTCTCATAAATTGTTTTTCAAAATTTGTAACACAATCCTGCACCAATACCAATGATCAAAGCTGCTTTACTGTGATGAAGGTTTATTTGGACTATCTTGCGAGCGACTATCGTAATCAATATTCTACACCGCCCTCTTATTAGCAGCCAGGCGCCTCTTGAAGATACGTAGATTAATCTCTCCTAATGTGAAGCAAATCCTATCTTGTGTATCTTACAAGATGACAGTTGACTCTGCATTAAACACAATGGCGAATCCCTTCTCTTCACCCTTACGTGACTCTTCTCGGATGACTTCCCATTCCTTCATTGATACGTCCGCATTTTGCGCCTGCAGAACTGCTTGTTACCTACGTCTTCAAACGAAATTCAAACCATGCTATCCAGTCAGCTTGGTGTTCTTCTGACGACGACGAGCTTGAGCTTTGCTTCATCAACGTTACTGCCCGAGAGAAGTAGTTTATAAATTTCAGAACCCGAACTTCATACTGCCATTTTTCAGCCCCAAAATTTGGGCAGTTGTTATGTCTCTACAGTCGTTCCGTGAGTAAATGATTGAAAGTTCAGTTTTTAGTCGTTCTCTTTCCAAGTTAGGATAAGTGACACATGTAAAATTCAATTGATAATCGGAAAAATTCAATAGATACTCTCGAAAACGATTTAATTAAAAGAGGAAAACAGCAACGAGGTGACCATCAAATGCGAATTTATCTTTGGCCGCATTTAATTCCATTATCGCAAACTTCCAAAGCAGCCAAACGATGATTAACTGGATTATTTCGGGGACGCTTTCCTCTCTGTGTTGTGAGTTGCATATCATTTAAATTAAATGCTTAGTTAACAATGCTGTCAACTTTATTTCGGATTTCTTGAATTGCTCAAATCAAACAATATTTGCCTTCAATTGAACAGAGTTAACTTTTTGTGTCTGTATCTAATGAAATAAAATTTTGACATGTGGCATGGCAAAATTAAAAAAAAGGGAATAAAAAAAAAAACAATTAATCTGTTAGAATGTGACGAACACCGGAAGCTGCATTACAAACGGCGCAATCAGCAAATTCCTCTTCTATGATTTCCACGCATTCGATTAAACTTTCTCTATGCTCGATTACAATATTAACATTCCGTATGTTAAAATTCCATCGCATTGACGCACCGTGGGAAACTTTCCTTTTTACTATTCGATCAAGCACTGCAATTTTTGAAGGATATTTATTGAAGGATCTAGGGATTTCATGCAAATTCTCAAAAATAAGACCCGCCTTGTGAGTTTGACGATGCAGCATTTCTCATGATTAAATTTAACTGGTGTGCATAGAAGTGTACAAAATGCGCAAACTTAGATAATTGCATGAACTCCAGCTCCAGCTGTTCTCTCATTACAGCGTCTCCGTCATAGCTTTGAGCTATTAACCCCTAAATTATACAATATTGGATGTACATAATATATTAAGTAGATTTTCGCTTAGAGTCGAAGCGTCTAATTTCGCAGAATTTCAATAGTACCATAAATAAAAAAGATAGATCGCTTCCTCGTGGTGCATCCCGGATAACGCTAAATGATCTACAATGACACGACTTCGAATGTTCTTGGACTACTCTTACGTCTAAACGACTCTATCTGATGCTTTGGGCTGGTGGTGGTGGTATTCTGTCACCTGAGTACGCAAAAGTGACATCTTGCGGAAGTGGCTTTCAGGCTTATGCCACTGCTGCCTTCGTCGCGGTAAAACCCTGGCAGACCTCGTGGTACGTTCGAAACTCCTTGCCACTAGTTTGGCCGTGTAGGTTCAGTTGAGTTCAGACTCCTGATTAGTTCCTCGCCCGGCTCTGAGCACATATCCTCATAATTAAATGTACCAACCCTCGCATGGCTTCCCTGCTTTGGCATAGATAACCATGGGGTCTCAGGGAAACTGCACAACGAGTGGAGATTGCAGCTGCTGAATGAATTCAGAATAAGATGAAAAGGAAGTTCCACTCAGCCCGGAAGGGAAGTGGACAAAGGTGACATGTACTTCTGGTGGGAAGAAGACCGTGATGTCCAATCGGACAACAACCAGCTTACCCCCCACTTCTTCGAGGGGAGCATGCACGAAGGCAGCTATGCCAGGGACAATCACCTCCTCAGGTAAGCCAATTGGTGCTAGCGGCAGCACCAAGGCAACGGCGAATAAGCCGGTACGGATGCCGCTGCACCCTCCAACACCGCCAAAGATGCAGATCTAATGAGGCCGCCCCGAATCAACCGAGTGCCTAACTGCAAGTCACCAAAAGATCAAGATTAGTCGCGCCTAATCATGTCAAAGGCAGGAGTTTCAGCGAAGTGGCTTAGGGCAGCCTGGTATGGGCTGTCATCGACAGTAGCAGCAGCAATGGAATCATCTCACCGTCAAACTGAAAGATGGTGGAAATCGCTATTCTTGGGGTGTACAAACCCATACTGCAGGCAAACTCAGGCCCTCCACCTAGCCTACACGGATCAACGCTCAGCGGATCTACATAAGCAGGCTATTAGCAGACTGGGAGAAGTCTGGCCCGGAGCAAAGCTAGAGGCTGTCTCCAGGGAAGACATCCCAAATCGGCCTAGATCCAGGGCATGGATACCGGCGGAGCCATCTACACCGAGGGAAATTGTTGAGCTTATCAAGTTCAGCAATGCTGATTTTCCAGTGGACAACTGGAAGGTAGCCAAGGTAAGTGAGCCCAGCAATGGACAGTGGGAGGCGTTCATAATCCTCAACGAGGAGTAACTAGCTCCATTGGAGTCGAAAGACGAAGTTTCTTGGCTATCACCCTGTGATTATATCGCAAGGACTGTACTGAGAATGCAGTAGAGGAACCGAGTAAGGAGAGTGTGAGTGAGGTGACTTCGAAAACAACAGTAGACCCGACCGTGAACCTCTCTGCGTCAGATCTTCTCTCCGACATACGTAAGAAGCAACACCTCCATTACGGAGCCGAACAAGGTCGCACAACTGCCCCAGTACTAAGCCATTACTGGCTGAGCGCCATATTACGCTGGCTGAGTCTCGTTCGCCAGTGCTGGCCCAGTAACATATCAGTGCTGGATGAAAACTACGGACGGACGTTGTATGATAGTACTAGGCCAAGATCCACAAGCAGCATTGGCCCAGTACTGGCACAGTTCTGGCCCAGTACTGGCATATGTAACGATTTTATCTCTTTCCTTCTTCTACGATCGGGTCTCCGCTGAGACCGACGACGATCGGCGTCACACCGATGTGACAGCTGGACGTGGAGTCCGTGGATTGAGGCAAAGGACTACGTATCGCGCCGAGAATTAGTCCTGCCTCTCACTTGGTGTTTAGGGTTGATGGCTGCTGGCGGGCTAGCTAGTTCGGTGATGCGTGCGGTCGAGGGTCTTAAGGTCCAAACACCAAGTGTCCGAGTTCGTTACACAAACTCAGCCACCTGAAAAGCCCTTGGGTTACGCGTTTTCAATCCACAATCATCAAACAAAAATCAAAAAAAAAAACTCTAACCTCTCTATTCTCTACTTTACTCTAAGTCCGCGAGACCGTCTTACCCGAACGCGACTTCTCGTCGGCACACAAATAGACTACCGCGATACAAGAGTACTACTTTACCGGCAACACACTCAATATAACAAAATCAAAGCTAACGCGAACACTGTGCCGCGGAAGAACCCGAATCACTGCTGAAAACAAAAAAAAAAAGAAGGGAGGAACCTGGCGAAGCCTCGCCAACCAACGATGTTATAGGCTGGGCCCAGCCTCCTTGTTCCGAACGTGAGCGAAGCTCATTATTCCGCGCTCGGAACCCCATGTCAGATCGAACTACCTGACCTACCTGTTTGGAAGGAAGTCCCGGAAGAAAATCTAGGAGTTTAAGTGCAATTCATATTTATTTCTTTTTTTCTCTAAATTACTTTATATTATTCATTAAAATTCAATTTAACAAAAGCAAGGGAAACATAAAATAAAATAACAAAAAAAAATGAATTTAATAGTATATGAACCATCTAAATAAGCGAAAAATATTATCATCAATCAAATCATTATTATTGTTCCTATCGTTTTCAAGTCGGAATTAATGTTGTGTTGGCAAAATTAAAGTTAACCTAACTTAACATTTTTTTTCGGCAATCGTCTTCATCCCGTTTCAGAATTCATTTCTTCTCCTTGATTAGCTTTTCCTTTGTTTTGCCCTGTAGCTTTTGATCGACGGCATGCCTTATTTTTTGGGTTTAAATGTTTGCTGGGTGAGTTTTTTTTTCTCTCTTGAAAAGTCTATTCTGTTGTTGATGAGTTCCAATTAAATTGCATCCATTTTTGCTGGATCCTAGTGTGCGCCACTTCACAGCAATCACATGTCACTCGTATCGTTGAATACAACACCGTACATATATCAAAATTAGATATATTTTTCTGTTGAGTTGTGAACGCGAACAAAAAACAAAGGCAGAAACTTGCAAATTTTCAAATGTTTAGATTACAATAAAATAGAACACACGTGTCTTAGAATGCCTCGAAGAATAATGATTTGACCGAAATTGCTACTTCTTATGGTTGTCCTCACGAAGGATGACCGGTTTTTGTAGACCGACAAAATGTCGCACCGAGTTCACCGTGAGAGATACTTTTTTCCGGTCGAACGGAGCCGAGCACATGTGCGGCTTGGACTGAACAACACTTCCACTGAATGAGCGCGTTTCCTTGATCCTTCACTGCCGTCCTAACTACACCTGACGTTAAGGATTAAATGTTTTAAACATGGGATTCGCGCTTAACATCACGTATCTTTGTTCGATTCTTTCGGAACACCATAGAATTCATTATATAACCGATATAAATGGAATGCACTCTAATCACGTCGTGAACACGTTTTCTTTTTTTCAAGTCCCAGCTTCACCTATTGCACCGGTGGTCTTGTCGAGAATCCCGCTTAAACTGCCCATTTTCCCGTTCCCAGAACCAGAATCGCGCTGTCGACCCCTTCTGGTAGCTTGGAACCTGCTTGTTGCTAACCGGGTTCCCTGTCGTGCGCAACCAGTTTTCCCAGTGGGTCGTTCCTGCATAGCGCTGGATGGCGACGTGCACGATCGAGGCGACGTGATCCACGCCAGCGCGGATGTGCAAAAGGGCGCATTACAACCACAGGCAGGAATGCGAGGGCCTCCCGAGCAGTCATGGCGGAAGATCCGCATAGTTCAGGTTGATAAGGTATTCGTCGCGATTGCAAGGGAAGAAACCAATATCTTGGTTGGATTGCTGGATGAGCAAAGTAGATGCGCACTAGGACGCAGGTTCTGACAACAGGGGAAAATTTAAATAAAGCCCAAAAATAGCTAAATACTGGGGAAATAAAAGACGGAAGATATTATACTCATGGATAGCTACTTATAGGCACTTGGACTTAGGATGTCAAAAAAGGTACTGCTAATCCCTAACCGTAAGGTTTCGGGATGCTTAGCGCGTTAGAGAGAATCAAGTGGGAGGCGCTTAGCGGTTATCGTTATCGTCGGATATCCTTGGCGTGAAAGAGGCCAACTTCCTTCCCCATTTGGTCCGTGACTCGATACAGAGACTTCCCTACCTTTTCTAGGATGCGTGCTTTGACGAACTTCGGGCCAAGTTTCGCGTTATAGCGTGCGCTCGCATCGCTTTGCCTAAAGTTTCGTCGGAACACTTCGTCTCCGGGCTGGTAATTAACGGGACGGACTCGTAAATTGTAGGACCGTTCAGCCACATCCTGTGATCGAGTTAGGTGCATCCTAAGCCGTTGACGGAGGAGGTCCAGGTGGTCTTCCTGGGAAACTTCCATCTTCGGTTCTCCCAAGCACTTGAGACGGCGCAGCAGGGTGTAGGTTTGGCCATGGGTTATCATTTGCTGGCCAAACAGAGCGAAGTATGGTGAGCATTTGATGGACGAGTGGTAGCCCGACCTCAGGGCACAGGCGATCGATGAGAGCTGACGGTCCCATTCTCGTTGATCCTCCTTTAAGTAGGCTCGGATGCCGGCTATCAGAGAACGGTTCACGCGTTCCGAAGCGTTCGCTTGTGGCGAAAAGTATGCCGTGTGCTGATGCGTAACTCCGTAGCGTTTCAGCAGTTGCTGAAAGTGTCCTGACGTGAACTGCACACCGTTGTCAGTGGTGACGGTTTCTGGTATTCCGAAAATATGGAACACTTGCCTTTCGAGGAAGTCGGTGATCGCGTTGGTTGCTAGGCGCTTAATAGGCTTTATAAGCACAAACTTGGAAAGGTGGTCCAGAATAACGATGGCTCCTATGTTCCCTTCCTTGGAGCGAGGGTATGGTCCGATTAGGTCCAAGTATAAGTGCTGTAGGACTCGTTCGGGAATGTGCTGTCGTCCCATTGGTGGTCGCAACACCTGGTTGGGAGCTTTGGTCATCTTACACGTTTGGCAGGAGGATACATATTCTTTTATCTGCCGTGCCATCCCGGGCCAGAAAAAGTGGGCCCTTAGACGGTGTAGTGTCTTTGCGTATCCCCCGTGCGCGCACATTGGATGCTCATGCAACCGAGCAATCAGAGTGAAGGTCAGCTCTTCTGGAATCCAGAGTTTCCAGGCATTTTGTTCTTGTACCGCGTCTCCAGACGCGTATTCTGAGCGTCTGTAGACGAATCCCTCCATGACCTTGAGGTCCGGAACCCTTTCGGACTGTGCCGTAATGGTGTTTACGAGAGCCAGATACTTATCGGACTTGAAGTAACCGGATTCTAAGTCGACGAGGTCTGAGTCATCGATCGTTTCTAAAGCTGCTGCAGATTCGGGTGAGAACATTCGGGAGAGGGAGTCTGGTACCACATTCTGCGATCCCTTTCGATGCCTGATGGTAAAGGTAAACCCCTGAAGCTTTAATGCCCATCTCGCCAGCCTCCCGTGAAGGTCATGTCCAACATGTCCCATCAACCACTTGAGGGAGGCGTGATCAGTGATCACTTCGAATTCATGTCCTTCAATGTAGGCTCGAAATTTTTTTATGGCCATCACCGCTGCCAGGCATTCCTGCTCTGAGACGGTGTAGTTTCTCTGAGCCGGACTCAGCTTTTGCGACATGAATGCGATTGGGACTTCCACTCCCTCCTCGGTCCTTTGTGCTAACACTGCACCGATGCCGTGCTGAGAGGCATCACATTGGATAGAAAAAGGCTTCGAAAAGTCTGGGCTATGAAGAACGGGTGCGGTAGACAAGCTTAGTTTAAGAGTGTCAAAGGCCGCTATGCTATCCTGCGTCCAGATGAATTTGCTCCGTTTCTTCAAAAGGTCTGTTAAGGGAGTAGTAAGGGCTGCAAAATTCCGTACAAATCTGCGGTACCATCCGCAAACTCCCAAGAACCGCCGTAGCTGTTTCACGGTCACCGGTCTTGGAAACTCACTGATTGCGGTGACCTTGCCTGGATCTGTCTTGATTTCGCCGTTTCCCACGATGTGACCCAGATAGCGTACCTCCCTCATTACAAAATGACTTTTTTCTATGTTTATAGTGAGTCCCGCTTTCCTAATACAGCCGGCGACTTCGAATAGCAACGCGATGTGATCGTCAAAGGTTTCAGAGATCAAGAGTAAGTCATCCAGGTACCCGAAAACTTGGCAACGCAAATGCGCTGGGATGACCTTATCCATCAGTCGTGACATGGTCTGAGGTGCGTTGCACAACCCAAACGGCATGGTCACAAAGTGGTATAAAGGACGCCCAGGTACGGTGAAGGCTGTCTTATCCCTTGACATTTGATCGAGCGGAATCTGCCAAAAAGCGTCCTTCAGGTCCAAGCTTGATATAAATCTGGCCTTCGGTAATCGGCTAAAAATTCCGTCAATGAGGGGTAAGGGATAGGCATCCCTAACCGTAACTGAGTTTACCTTTCTGGCATCCAGGCATAATCGAACCTCCCCTGGTTTTCGGACCAGTGTTACGGGGGCTGACCATGAACTCTGTGACTCTTCGATCACTCCGAGGGCCAGCATGCGGTCGATCTTCGCGTATAGAAGTTTTTCTACCGCGGGAGAAATCGGATAAAGCCGTTGTTTAATTGGCTTAGCGTCTCCTACATCTATAGTGTGAGCGACTAACGAGGTTCGACCCAACCCTTCCTTGGCATATGATGGAAATGCGTTGATAGCGGCGGCCAGTCTCGTGCTCTGCGGGGGTGAAAGTCTGTGTTGTTTGTCGTCACTGTTTAGCTCGGCTATACCTGCAACGTCAACGGGAACCTTTTCGGTGAAGAGATCTGTTGCTAACCCAAATGCTTTCACAAAATCAACTCCAAGGTATAAGTTTTGAGACAGAGAAGGAATGATCCACAGGCGTAAGTTCCTTGCGACGCCTCTAAAGGTCACTTCACATTTGACCTGCCCCGCGGCTCGATGTCGTGTGCCATCAGCGGTCGACAAGGTCAGTTTGAGTTTCCCCAGAGGAAGAGAAGGGTTCTCAAGGAACTTTCTGGCTAATTCGGACGCTATACAGCTGACGGATGCACCGGTGTCGATCAAGCCTCGGACATGCGTGCCTAAGACGAACACCTGGGCATATGGTCGCTGGTCTAGTGCGGGGGTGGTCAAAAAACTAGCTAAAATAGAGTGGCTCAAGGTCTGGTAGTGCCGTACTCTCTTCCAAAACTGTCGTAATCGGATAGTAGAACGCCTTGGGCGTGGTAGAGTGACTTCGTTTAGAAAGATGCGATTGCGAGCGGCTTGGTACTCTCGTAATCGAACATGGTATGGCCTCATATGTCGTGGGAGCTCTGAAGGATCGACTAATGAAGATCTGTTTTTGTCGTCTGGGCTGATTTGTTGTGGGTAGGACTGCTCAGTGGGGCGTGCACTCGAATCTTCCGGAGTCTGATTGGGGCAATCAGACGAATTATGCGTCAAAATAGTAGTTAAGGGTGCGGAGGAGCTTTCCTTGGGGAAGGCCGCGACGAATGTCGTACCATCCGCGCTCTCTCGTTTTTTGATTGCCGGCAGTTGTCACATTTCGGCTTCACGGTGTTTTCCTTCCCACAACCATAACAGAATAGTGTCCTCTCCTCTTCACATTCAATGAAGTGATGGCCGGGCTGCCGACAATTCCAGCAGACACCGGGGCTTCGAAGCTCCTCTAGGTCTGTCTCTGAAGCATGGTCTTGGTAGTCCGGATCAGGTAGACATTCAGACTCCGGGTTCTCCGGGTAAATCGACGATATTCCCAGGCGGTCGGGACGTTCGCGTCTCGGAGCGTACATAGTTTGGTTGTCCCGTCGAGGATTGGCATGGATTCCTTCCAGAATCCTAGCAGAAGAACGTAGTTCCTGGAGATTCCTACGAGGAGCATAGGCCATGAGCTGTTGGAGCTCTGGTCGACAACCATCCCAAAGGATTTCCAACATTTCCGCCTTTGAGATGGGTCGCGTCAGACGCTCAGCCATGCAACTAAGTGTCTCGTAGAAATCATCCACTGTTTCACCTGCTTTTTGTCGTCGATGGCGTAATCGCTGTTTCAAGAGATCATCGCTGTGTGCTGGGGCCAATTCCTGGATAAGTGCATCCTTAAGGTGATTCCACGAAAAGTGTGGTGTGTCCTGAACGTATCTCCAGAACCATCTCAATGCACGTCCCTCGAACAAAAGGTGTGCTTGGTTAACAAGAAGGTTGTAGTCCCCTCGAAGGTTAACCGCAGTCATCCGCTCCACTCTCTGAAGGAATCCTCCCAGAGAAACCGAGTCAGTCTGGCCATTATAAGTCAGTCTCCAGCTACTGATGATGCTCACCGCTTTCCCAATCGACATATCTGCGGTAAGTCGATGGGTGGGTAGGTTACTGAATGGTGCTCGTTCCGCACTGGGAACATCTTCCCAGGAGAGATTCTGGAACTCGCCTAGATTGAGACCACCAGAGAGTGGCGCGGCGCCTGGTACCTTCGAATGGTTGTTTGTGGCAGCGGTATAGGGTGGCGGTGCACTGTCGGTGACATAAGATCGGGGTGCCATACGCGCCGAGGGTTCCACGGGCGAGCGTTCGGTTCCGATATGAGCTGTTGCCACCTCAGGTGATGGTCGACGAGATAGATGGTCCAACTCCCTTCGAACGCTATCGTTGACCAGGCGTGGCAGAATTTCTTCCAGACGCTTGGTAATTGCCTCTATCGGGTCCAGCTGTTCCGACGTGGCCCTAACTATCGGTACGCGAGGTGGCGGCAGAGAATAATCTAGGCTATTCCCACCCAGAATAGGCCGAGGAATAGGTAGGCTCGCTCCCCTGTCAGGGCTCATTTGTGAGGGTGGGGCCCTCCTAGAACGCGTATTATACGGGTTCGTCCGACAAATAGCGCCTTGCGCTTCTGCATCGTTACTTCCCCTCACCTTAGAGAAGGAATCATCTCTGGATGACATTGTTAAGACTAGGCTGAGAAGGATCAATTCAATGAATTTAACTAGATATCTGATCTACAAATTGTTTCGGTGATTGTTTCGATTTGTTGTTCTTTTCGTTGTCTTCGATTCCAAAAAAAAGGTTATCTCTCACGTATATATATACAAATATCTATCGTTATTTTGTTTTGATGTTACTTTTCCAGATATAATGTTTTTTTCTTCCAGGGCTTCCACCAACAGGCGGCAAGCAGTTCAATCTGTAATTAGGCAGCGCCAAGTCACTCACTTCTCCTAGCAGGATATTGTATCGTTACAAAGTTAACCGGGGAAAAACCAAAAAGACTACCGAGGCGATGAGAGTGCAACCAATTTCGTGCCAGCGATGCGGACGAAATACGCGGTGTTCAGAGACACTCTGCGGTTCGTATTCCAGTCATCGCAAACACGGGGTGGGAGCACTCACTCAACCTATAACGCATGAAAAGTAGAGGCATTCTCCCGATACAGAAAGGTTAGGTATAGATCGTATCGTCAACGAGATCAAACAAGGTAGGTAAACCCACCAGGTGATATTCTCAGTTGAGGGTGCGATCCTCCTAACGTGCGCCTGGAAATGAGTTCCATCAACTCTCCCTACGAGCCGTGCTCCATGAAAGAGATGACTTCCCATCATGACTGGCCACACAAGGACAACACGTCGGAAGAATCCTGTCGCGAGACAATAACTTAACGAGGAAGTGTTGAACAGCCAAATGCGTGCAGCACTACGAACTTGAACTTTAGTTCAAGAAGTTCAACAATTCCAATTGGTGGGTGACCCCTATATGAAAATCCCTAGATCGTATAGATCAATTCACCAGCCTTGGGTGACACTACTAAAGTTTTTAGGGGGCCCCACGTTGGGCGCCATTGTAACGATTTTTTTAAACTCTTTCCTTCTTCTCCGATCGGGTCTCCGCTGAGACCGACGACGATCGGCGTCACACCGATGTGACAGCTGGACGTGCAGTCCGTGGATTGAGGCAAAGGACTACGTATCGCGCCGAGAATTAGTCCTGCCTCTCACTTGGTGTTTGGGGTTGGTGGCTGCTGGCGGGCTAGCTAGTTCGGTGAGACGTGCGGTCGAGGGTCTTAAGGTCCAAACACCAAGTGTCCGAGTTCGTTACACAAACTCAGCCACCTGAAAAGCCCTTGGGTTACGCGTTTTCAATCCACAATCATCAAACAAAAATCAAAAAAAAAACTCTAACCTCTCTATTCTCTACTTTACTCTAAGTCCGCGAGACCGTCTTACCCGAACGCGACTTCTCGTCGGCACACAAATAGACTACCGCGATACAAGAGTACTACTTTACCGGCAACACACTCAATATAACAAAATCAAAGCTAACGCGAACACTGTGCCGCGGAAGAACCCGAATCACTGCTGAAAACAAAAAAAAAAGAAGGGAGGAACCTGGCGAAGCCTCGCCAACCAACGATGTTATAGGCTGGGCCCAGCCTCCTTGTTCCGAACGTGAGCGAAGCTCATTATTCCGCGCTCGGAACCCCATGTCAGATCGAACTACCTGACCTACCTGTTTGGAAGGAAGTCCCGGAAGAAAATCTAGGAGTTTAAGTGCAATTCATATTTATTTCTTTTTTTCTCTAAATTACTTTATATTATTCATTAAAATTCAATTTAACAAAAGCAAGGGAAACATAAAATAAAATAACAAAAAAAAATCAATTTAATAGTATATGAACCATCTAAATAAGCGAAAAATATTATCATCAATCAAATCATTATTATTGTTCCTATCGTTTTCAAGTCAGAATTAATGTTGTGTTGGCAAAATTAAAGTTAACCTAACTTAACATTTTTTTTTCGGCAATCGTCTTCATCCCGTTTCAGAATTCATTTCTTCTCCTTGATTAGTTTTTCCTTTGTTTTGCCCTGTAGCTTTTAATCGACGGCATGCCTTATTTTTTGGGTTTAAATGTTTGCTGGGTGAGTTTTTTTTTCTCTCTTGAAAAGTCTATTCTGTTGTTGATGAGTTCCAATTAAATTGCATCCATTTTTGCTGGATCCTAGTGTGCGCCACTTCACAGCAATCACATGTCACTCGTATCATTGAATACAACACCGTACATATATCAAAATTAGATATATTTTTCTGTTGAGTTGTGAACGCGAACGAAAAACAAAGGCAGAAACTTGCAAATTTTCAAATGTTTAGATTACAATAAAATAGAACACACGTGTCTTAGAATGCCTCGAAGAATAATGATTTGACCGAAATTGCTACTTCTTATGGTTGTCCTCACGAAGGATGACCGGTTTTTGTAGACCGACAAAATGTCGCACCGAGTTCACCGTGAGAGATACTTTTTTCCGGTCGAACGGAGCCGAGCACATGTGCGGCTTGGACTGAACAACACTTCCACTGAATGAGCGCGTTTCCTTGATCCTTCACTGCCGTCCTAACTACACCTGACGTTAAGGATTAAATGTTTTAAACATGGGATTCGCGCTTAACATCACGTATCTTTGTTCGATTCTTTCGGAACACCATAGAATTCATTATATAACCGATATAAATGGAATGCACTCTAATCACGTCGTGAACACGTTTTCTTTTTTTCAAGTCCCAGCTTCACCTATTGCACCGGTGGTCTTGTCGAGAATCCCGCTTAAACTGCCCATTTTCCCGTTCCCAGAACCAGAATCGCGCTGTCGACCCCTTCTGGTAACTTGGAACCTGCTTGTTGCTAACCGGGTTCCCTGTCGTGCGCAACCAGTTTTCCCAGTGGGTCGTTCCTGCATAGCGCTGGATGGCGACGTGCACGATCGAGGCGACGTGATCCAAGCCAGCGCGGATGTGCAAAAGGGCGCATTACACATACAACGAATTTGTTACTCCGCCAGCATTCAAATGGCAAAACCAAATTGGCGGCGACAGGAGCCACGAAATTTGTATGAAAATACAATTCCCATATGACATTCGTCACCCGGCATGTGAAGAAGACTCCGGCATCTAATTTATATGTGAGTTATGTATCGCCTTTGCCACTGAGAATTGAACCCGCGACGTCCATCGCACGAAGCAAGCGCTGTAGCGTCGAAGCCATAGAGACAGTTAAGAATTTTCATCCACACATTCGAACACATTGGATAGCAAGCCGTCAGCCGAGCATCGATGAGAGAGTGAGCGAGCCGCCTCTCTCCGTCGTACACAGAACGGCAGTGTAGGCTGAGCGTCGGCTGAGTATTGTAACGTGGCAACTTGCCAGCATTAGGGGAGCGCTACGAAATAGCACTACTCATTGAGCGTTGTAACGAGGCAACTTGCCAGCATTGAGGGAGCGCTGGAAAAAGGCCCTACTCGTTGAGTGTTCGCTAAGCTTTGTAACGTGGCATTTGCATTGCAAATAGTCGTTTATGTTGCTTATTGGAGACACGGAATGTGCCAGTCATCCGTATAGTGGCGGATATGAATGTAATTTTGAAAAGAAGACATTTTTATCAATATCTCGAAAAGCACGACTCGCAAGAAGATGTTATGTCCAGAAAAAAGGCCATGCATGCAGTTTTATAAAATTCTCGATCATCCATCTAAATTTATTTTATTTATGTTCAATGATGGCGCCAAGGACAAAATCAATAAAACTACCACCGCACTGTTCCAATGGGACGTCTATCAGTTGAACTTCTATTAAAAAAATAAGACTAGAATTCAAAATTCCAAGAATAGAACAAAAAGTCTCTTTTTCGAAGTCGACTGCATTTCAGTTAATTGAATTGTATGAGGAACAATTGCTGAAGTGCAAATGAAAAAGCTTCTGCATTCAGAATTTTTTGCCCGTCTCTCGTAGCTCGTTCGTATTTCTACATCAACAAAAAGTTATGATTGTCTAGAGCTCAAAAAATCTTCAAATATTATAAGGAAAATTAATTTGGTGGAAAAATGGTCAATTAGTATTCAGCAAATATTTCTATCAGCAACAAATATTCTTCAATTGACAAAATTTGATTTAATCGAACAAATCTTTTTATGCAAGACGACGTTGTATTTACGCTTCAAAAAGAATTCAAAATCATCTTGAACGTTTTTTGGTTTTGTTAAAAACTATTCAATTTAGTCTGGAAGAAAAACTTGCTACGACATTCAAATCTTATTACTACGTCTAAAAAAATATTAAAATACCCTTGACATACTCTTTTGTTTTCAAGTTACACTTCTATTTCTTGTAAAAAGCAATTCGGGTGTAAAAATGAATAATGAAAAATTGTATATTAGTGTGTTCGTTCTAAAAACAAAGAATAGTGTGACCTTCACGCCATTTACCTTCGCCTGCAACACATTTCTTCGAAATATTGACGACTACAAAAAATTCCTTTTCTGTACAGCCTACACTCGCAGAATGATCGTTTATGCGTTCAATCAATATTAACTATGAGTTCAACAAGAATTGCAGATAATGCAGTGATTTCTGACAGGTTTTCTTTGCCATTCACTTTACATTTCAATATTAATGCAATACTATAAATTCTCGCTTTATAACTAAGCAATACTTATTAATATTACGAACTTGCACTGAAGTTCACTACTGAACTTCCTCCAAATCGTTTAATTTCCTGCTTGTATCATAAATTGTTTTATTTCAGTAATGGCTTCAAGCATTGGGCCAGTGCCGATCGCCAGTGCCGATCGCCAGTGCCGATCGCCAGTGCTGGCGCAGTGCCAACCCCCAGCACTAGGTCAGCACTCGAATGCACTACTGGGCCAGTAGTCAGCCAGCACTCAGCCAGTACTGGGCCAGCACTGGCAGCTGACCGTAGGCCGTTCGTTGTACGCCAATGCTTGGCCGACGCTTGGCGTTGTTTCCACTGCTCCAATCTTCGACCTGGTCGAGGAGAGGTTCTTATCTGAAGAGGAGGCGGACAAAACATTGTGTCGTGATGCTGAGGTTTCTCAGATAAACCTCCATCACTCTAAGGCGACATCCGCCGCACTGCTCCTACACCTGGCCCAAAAAGCAAAGGAGCTAGTACTGACCCAGGAACCTTGGATTGTAGGCAACCAGGTTTGCGGGCTCAATATGAAGGCATACAAAACAGTATCTCTCTACATAGCAGGTAAACTGAGAGCTGGCATAGTAATGAAGGAAGGCTTCAAGTTTCTAACCTTGTACAATTTCAGTGACCAGGACACCATTGCCAAAGCTGTGGAAAGGCAGTCGAAACCCCTTTGGGCTGTCTCCTGCTATATGCCACATGAAGTTCTGCCAGCTCCTATCGACCTAGAGAGGATCCGTCACAGAAACCACTGCACGGGGCATCCAACTATCCATCGGGGCGGACGTCAATGTCCATCATCGCATTTGGGGTAGCACCGATACGAACAAAAGGGGTGAGTCACTGTTTGAATTCATTTTAACGCATGACGTAGCCCTAGTAAACAAGGATGAGGATCCTACTTTCATTACGGCAAGCCGTAGGGAAGTTTTGG
Organism: Oxycera nigricornis; assembly: GCA_963942545.1. NCBI lineage: Eukaryota > Metazoa > Arthropoda > Insecta > Diptera > Stratiomyidae > Oxycera > Oxycera nigricornis. The sequence goes on from OZ012664.1 coordinate 11,978,232, forward strand.
ATATCACTCTAACGAACGAGCACTTGCATCACGCTATCAAAGGATGGCATATATCACAAGAATGCTCGTTCTCCGATCATTTATATATAATGTTCAATGTGGCTTTTGACCCTCCCAAAAATCCAACCTTTATTAACAAAAGGAGGATGGATTGGGTGAAGTACCAATCAGTATTCGAGTGTGCACTAGGAGGGGGACCTCCGAAGATTGAAGACATAGGCGGTCTGGAGGAAGCCATTGGGGCCCTTACATCTGCCTTCAATGAAACAGCAAGGTCTGCACGCAGTCCAACGAAGTCTAGGGGGAAATATAAGCCCTCTTGGTGGAATAGTGACATTGCGGAGCTGTGGAAGAAATGTAGGAAGTCCTTCAATCGGGCTAAAGAATCCCATGACTGGTCTTCCTATAAACCCAAACTGAATGAGTTTAAATGCTCCATAAGAAAAGCAAAACGCACCTCGTGGAGAAGTTTCTGTGCAGAAATAGAACACTCCAAGGATGTCAGTCGTTTGCGAAAAATTATGACGAGCTCCTCCTCATTTTTGGGTCTGTCAAGGACGCAAATGGGACCTGAACCAAATACAGCTCCAAGACGTGTGCCATTCTTATGGACACACACTTCCCGCGCAGTGAGGATGTGGCTGACAAAGCCAATCCACATATGCCCCCGAACTGCCTGTCAGCCGCTGTGTCTGTATACGACAGGTTCATACGCTGGGCAACCAACTCATTTCAATTCTTTAAATCCCATGGAATGGACAACATCTTCCCTGTTGAGGTCCAGCAGGGCTAAAAGCCATCTTGTAAGCATGTCTACAGATGGCTTATATTCTACAGTGGTAGAAAGCAGCTAAGATAGTCTTCATAACCAAAAGCGGGCAAGACATCACACTCCTCACCTAAGTACCACAGATCTATCAGCTTCACCTCTTTTCTACTGAAAACTCTGAAACGGCTGATAGAGATTCATTGGAGAGCTACTAAGCTTAAGCGTCAAAGAATATCCGCAGGCGGTTTTTTTAGACATCGAAGGTGCATTCAACAACGTCAGCCACAAGGCTATTGAGAAGGCACTCGAGAATAACAATGTGGATGGTTAACCTGATTAGGTTTATCGTACAACTGCTAAGCAGCAGGGGCATCAACTTCCCACTAGGAGACAGCACCCTAAGACGGGGGACGTGCAGAGGCATCCCGCAAGGTGGGATGCTATCACGACTTCTATGGAACTTAGTGGTGGACAAACTCCTGTCAACAATAGAAACGACAGGCTGAAAAATCGTAGCATACACCGACGATGTTGCAATAGCAATATCGAGCAAATTTGTCAACACCCTATCGGAAAGATTAACCTTTGCCCTAGGCATTCTTACCAAATGAAGCAAAGAGTGAGGTCTAAAGATAAATCCGCAGAAAACGGAACTTGTGCTCTTCACGATAAAATACAAAATTCCACGATTTGTTCCACCTAAACTTGATGAGACAAGTCTAAATCTATCTCATCAAGTCAAATACTTATGTCTGATTCTGTTCTCCAAACTCGCATGGAAAGCGAACATAGCAGAAAGATCGTGTAAAGTAGCATGCGCAATCTACTGCTGCAAAAGAGCTATTGGGAAAATGTGGAGACTGAAACCCAAAGCTGTATCATGGCTCTATACAGCGATAGTGGAACCAATCCTTCTGTAAGTAACGTGGCTGGTATGTTTCAGACCAAATGGCATCCGGACTCGTACAGTCCTTTAAGAATGACGAACGTATTTTTGGGATGTTATCCGAGTGTACTTTTATTTGATGACACCCCTTACCCAACCTAGAGCTGTTATGTACTGGGCTCTTCTGAGTTTATCCAGTATACTGTCTATGTTTGGCAGGGAATATTTGTCGTCAATTGTTATCTCGTTTAGTTTGCGATAGCTGACACACAATCATAATTTTTGTTTTTCTGAAATATCCATCTTCTTTGCAACTGTTACTGTAGGTAACGCGTAGCGACTTTTAGACTAATAATCCCTCATTGTTCCATTTCCTGTATTTGACGTCTTACTTGTTCCTTGTATCTTGGGGATAGTGGATATAGCCTTGCGTTAATTGGTTGATCGGTGTACTTATCTCGTGAGTTATCGAATCAGTATTCTCCATACTTGAATATCAAGTTTTTAAATTTCTCGAGCAAAGTTTTAATCGATTGCCTTTCTTCTTCATTAAGTGTCTTAGATTCATTCTTTTTGAATTAGAACTGAGTTCGAAACATTTGAGAGTTGCTTCGTTTACAGATGAAAATATAGGAATTTTTGGTCAATTGTTAAGTACCATGTAATTGTTGTTAAAATCTTACACTTCAACAATTTTCCTTAATACATCCTTACAATTAGCACATCGTATGGTTTATCTCCTAGATCTCGCTTGATTGCTTTGTAGTTGAACTCTCGGAGTATAATTGTTATCACTCTTTTCACTGTTTCTGTAGTCACGTCCTTGAAAGTCTGAAGTTTCGTTTTAGTTGTCTCAAATACCCTAAATTTTTAGCAATTAATCTTGCTAGAATTAATTATACTCACCGTGAAACCTGCGTCAATCAACCCTCTTCATTGAATATCGTCAATTATTAGGGTTACGAATTGTTTCTTCCTTAGGCCTAGTACAAAAAAAAGAAGTTTGATATTATGAACCTCTTCACTGAATGCCTGTTGTTCTGAGCTGTGGCTAATTTGTCCTATTTCCATAGGTTGAGGTCGCGCATTTCCCATTATGCCTGATGGATTGAACATTGACCGTCGAAACTGACCAGAGTAGAATCTTCGTTCAGTTCTGAGCCCATAATTATGTGACGGAAAATTTCGATTTTGCCGAAATATATCAGAATTGGTGATATGATGATTATTAAATCTGGGATTATTGAATTGACATGGTTTAGAGTGGAATTTATGATGATTATGTCTAGTGTTGGCGTGTCTTTAGGTAGTGCGTGACTTCGGTCTTCTGACTTCTGTAAGGAATTCTTCATCTAATTTTGTGTCGTCATAACGAATGGATGTAAAAACGTGTTCGATTTTGTGAAGATCGAATTCATTTCTTATTTCTCCAAATAAATCTCCCGAAATAATTTGTTTAATTCGATTAACAAGAAGTGCATAAAATGTTGCTTTTGTTTCTCCGGAATTCCATTCGTAAGTAAAATTGATGTAAATGTCGTAAATATTTTTTTTTTAATTTGAAAATTTAAATCGAACATGGAACTTAGTTTTAAATCTTCAATATTTTATCTCTGTATTCATACTATCTTACAACTGACTAATAACTAAACTACATCGGGTTTTTAGACCTTTCGATCCAAGAAATTAATTCATATTTATTTAGTTTCTCACAGATACTTGTACATTAGATGTCGACCAGATGGATAGATGATAGTTTGTAAATACGGCACGTCATGTGTTCGAATACGATCTATACGAGAATGGGAACCAAAACAATTTTTTCTAGGAGGCGGGCTAGGTCGATTAAATTTTCGCGAGGATCAGTGATCTGAATGTTTTTGGAAAGTATTAGAAAAAAACCTGTGGTGATATTATTTATATCAAACTTGTTTCATTATAAATATGAATAGTGTATTGTTTTGTATGAATATGTTTTGCAACCATGGAAAATATTGCTTTTTTCTTTAATAAGATATCTTCATCTCCAAAACATTTTACCATTGGAAGCGTTGATTACCACAAATGCAAATTGTATTGAAAAAAAATAATGTTTTTCAAATTTTAAGCAATTTTTTCACTAAAATAAAAAACAGCACAGTGAAAATTATTGAAATTCTGCTTTAATTATGCACATATTGATAAGCTTTGAATGACACAACAACAATGTATTCAGAATAAGAAACATCAGGTATTATTCGTATGAACTCTTCTACATCGTCACTTTTAATGATTTTTTAATATAACTTTTTTTTTGCGGTTATGGAAAAAAAGTTCACATCTACTTGTATAAAAATTGATTACTGAGATGTGCAAAACAGGTTACAAAATTATTTTTTATGAAAAAAGCCTTAATTTGTTGCACCTTTTTTGTTAAAGTAAAAGCGGATCCAATATTTTTTTCCGAAATTTGATAGAATCATAAAAAATTTAATACACGTTAATTGAAACTTTTGCAAATCTTCTGTCTGGTTTGCGAGATATAGTGCATGACAGAAAGGACCTTAGAGGGGTAAAAACAAAACACACCACGACCGAAGTTTCCCAAAAACTATTGAGCTTCTTTCCAAAAGCACTTTATTTATACTCTAAGGACCTCAAAATGTACATATGTACATAATGAAAATTTCAATTTCGATTTTCGAGGCGATTGCAGGAACTTCCCATATACTCGGAATACATATGAAATAGTGAACCCGAACTCCACAGACACTACAAAATGCTAATTTTAGAGCTTCAAAGAAAAAATTGATGTTTTTGGCGTCTACTCGCCAACACTGCAGACATTCGCCACATGGATGGTCTTTTAAAAAATTTATGCTTGATGAGAGGTTTTTGTCTCTGCTAGCTATCGCAGATACTTGAATCCGTTTTATACCGTATATAGAAACTACAGCTTTTACTTATTGTAAATTCATGATACAAATTATAAGCCATATGAACAATACAACTTTTTATTACAAAAAGGAAGTATTGCACATTGCCGACGTAAAAACCTTCCCGAACAGGTTTTGTCTTTCCTCGATGCTAGCGCTAGAATCTCCCGCAGCGGCAATCTACGACAATACAGTCTGGACAACAGTATTTTGATAGCAAAGGCTCAACGGGCGAACTGCTTACACGCACCCTTACGATGATCATCGCGGGGGAGGTGAAAAGCAAACACAATCTAGCTAAATTTAAACTTAATGTCGAACTGAACCCACAGCGCGACAGTTTTCATTTGTGCGTGGCTTGACTGACTGCAAATTATTGCTCGGATCAATTAATACATGCATGCAAGCAAGTGCCTTCTGTTGCCAATTGAATACAGCCGAAAGTGAACTAGTGAACTGAGTAATCAGCGCGTCGTATTGTTCGTGCTAAAAAGAAGAAAGTTACTGGTCATCGCCATGGTCGAGAGCCGAAAGTGTGAAGAATTGAAAGAGTTTTTAATTGGTAGGTCATATCATTGACCTTTGGAATGCATCATTTTCTGATTCTAATGAAAGGCGCAATTAACACATTCAGTGTGCATGGAGTTCGAAAACTGGCTGGCATTTGATGCCAATAGTTACGGACAGCGGAACAACGGGCGCTTCCTTCTTTCCACTGTGATTTGGGGTTTATCCAGACCCAGTAAACTCCTTACAGGTGAAAATCCTCCATTGAAAAAAAAACTTAGATGTCAGAAACTTTTTCATAGTTTCCGAATGTTCTGTGCACGGAATGTGTTAATTTAATAGTACAAATGAAAGCATTGTTGCGAATACACATAATTTGATTTTCGCCCTCGTTACAGATATTTGCGCTTATTTAGAGGATAATCTACACTCAGCTGAATACGAAAATACATCGACGATAACTGCAGCGCTGGATTTTCGCTGCAAGAAACTTTTAACATATTTTGATAATATTCAAGGCGCGACTGATAAGCAAGACAGCGAAAATCTCTATATTGACATGACCGGTAAAACAAAATATATTTTTCATCCCTATGATAAACCATATCCTGAAACAAGCAAGAACACTCGTTCTGGAAATGATTTCATTTTCATAAGTCAGTCCTCACGCAGGCTAGAGCTATCAAAAGATGAAATTAATGATTATACGATCGGTACTCATCAAGCTCGAAGATGCAGAACCCTGCAAGAACGAACATCAGCAATCTCTCCTTGCCCTTATGCAACTCTGCCAGCTGATCAGTTTCTAAAAAAAAATCCGCTATGGCACGGTCAGCTTTTAAGAATTGTCAGACGTCGCTTCCTTGGGCAGACTAAGAAGTATTTTTCAGGAGTCTTAGGCGATTGGCTGTTGTGCTACGCAGACGAAACCGCTCGAAAGCCATCACTAAGCCTATATCTTGTAGGGGCAATAATTCGACACTCCGGCGAAGAAAAACTGCATCAAAACTGTTTCGAAATTTATGTTGTATCTAAGAAGTGCTATGTTTTTCAATCGAACTCGAAGAAAAATGCAGAATCCTGGGTACGTCTCATGTGTATGACGTCAAGGGGCCACAATTGTGACCAAAATGATAATATATTCGATACAGGCAAGTGTCCCAGGGAAGTATGCAACTCTGCGTTGGTAAATAGTCACACGAAGAACATCCGTCAGCTTCCCAATCCACCCGCTCCTGAAGCATCACATTTTCAAAAGCCAACAAATAAAAACGATTGTGACGAAATATACGAAGAGCCATGTCCAGTGATTAGCAAACAACGAATCGATGATTGTAACTTGATTGTCTCGGAAAACGTTTCAGATTCTGCTGTTGATACCAGAGTGACCGAGCCAAGACAGGATATATTTGAAAGCTATGATGTGCCAAAAACTTTTTTAGCAACACTCGCTGGTTCTTCATTCATACCATTGGCAAACCACCAGTCACATGAAATATCGCAGGAAAAAATTCAAGGAAAAATGAAAGTCTCCCAGGAAAAATTTCCTGCACACCTAGTGATTCCCATTGAGGTGGCAGTAGAGAAACCAGTGGAGCCAATGTGCCTAAATAAAGGGAGCGAAATTCAAATTGCATTCGATAACTCGAAACCAATTGAGCAAGACCGGTCTGTTACAATCCAATGGCAAAACCATTCAACGCTTGTGGAAAAGTGGCTTCGAAAAAAGTTTAATAAGGGAAACTACAGTCTTAAGTGGAATGTCGGTAATTTAAATCGCTCTCCAAAGGACACACTTGAGTTACAATCATCTAAAAGAATTCAATGCCACGATAAAACCTGTGTTGGAAATCGAATACTTGTGTCTTCTGCCAAAGGTGAAAAAGTTAATATGATTGTTAACCAATTGGTTGATTCAAAGGGGGGTGTACCAATTTTTAGATGTAATGATACTAATGCATTCTTTGCAGACAGTAGCTTGAAAGAATCAAACAGTTTTACGTGAACTCGTAAGTTAAGGACTAAAGCTATGAACTAATGGTCACCAATTGTCATAGCTGAATCAAATGCAATTTTGAGAACTAAAATCGTATTTTATTCATACTAAGCTTGAACATCAATATTTTTATTTTCGTCGTTGGGAGGTGGAAATCTTCAAAAAATACCGAGTTGCTCCTGCTTCTCGGCATGTCGGATTTCTACCGACTAAAACCACCTCCGTTTCCTCCAAAAAATCTTTACTCCATTACTCATTGCTTGCACTGTCCGTGTGCAATTTATTTCCTGACATCTTGTTCATTTAAATAGTACTTCCCAGACGATGTATATCGGTATAAGGGATAGTACCAGTATCTCAAAAGTTTTATTCAGAGTTCAATATATCTAATTTTGTTTCACATTTGTAGCAGGAAAAAAATATAAGCGTTCTTAAAAAATGATATATATATATATATATATATATATATATATATATATATAAAAATAAAAAAAAAAAAAAAAAATTAAATTAAAAATTAAAATTAAAATTAAAAAAAATTAAATTCAAATTAAAAAAATGATAATAAAAAAAATATTACCGTTCTTAATTATTTAAATTGAATTTTCAGTAAATGTTTACGTAGCATGATTTTAAATGTCATTATGTTACGCGCTTCTTTTATTGTTTGAGGTAGCTTATTGTAAAAATTTGATCGGATCCATCCTCAGGCGCTCTGTTCTAGCAAATTTTATTAAAATATCATTTGCGTTTCTCATATTGTAGTCGTTTTTTCTCCCATTTATATCTAGTTTCGTTGTTTTCATTTGTTCAATGTGTAAATTTTTAACAATGAATTTTCCTTTTTCCATTTGAATCAGTCCGTCTACGTTAAGTCCTTGTGTTGTTTTATATACTTCAGATGTAGCGGTCATCCTTTGCAAGTTATATATGGTTTTGTATGCTTTAGTTAGTAGTCGTGACATGCTCATGAGGTTATTTTTGGTAGTTTGGCTCCAAATTATAATCCCGTATGTAATTCTTGAAATTATGTATGCATTTTTAATTTGTATTTTATTTTTAATTGAGAAATAGCTGAAACGATGGAGCAAACCAACGATAGCTGCTATTTTTTTCCTCATATCATTTATATGCGGTGTCCACGCTAGTTTTTCATGAATTGTAAGTCCAAGGTACTTCATATGTTTAACTCTCTGAAGAGTTTTATTTTCTATTTTTATCAGTGGCTCAATATCAGTTTTATTTTTTTGTTTAAAGATAACGTATTTGGTTTTGTTCGTGTTTAATGTCAATTTGTTCCGTATGAGCCATTGGGAATATTTGTCTAAGTCATTGTTTATCTTTTGTTCTAAGTCAGTTTCATTTTTACCTGAGTAAATCAGTATCGTATCGTCAGCGTACATCACAACTTTCCCGTCGATTCCTTTTTTTAGTTATGTAAATTTGGTTTTAGTATGGACTACAACTTGAAACTCAAAAAATTTATCACTTTGAAAATATTTGTGAGTTCACGTAAATTTTTTTCATCTTATAATGCTTTAGATCATAAATTTATTCTATCATAAAACTGGTGGATTATATATACAAAACTCTACTTCGATTGTTTAGTTTTTTTGATACTAAATGGGAATATTTGCAGATGTCATCAAAAAATTGATTGATATTGAAATATCAACAGTACAAACAATACAGAGGTTGTCTATTAGGATCTCTAAATAACGTCCAATTAATTTGAAAATAGTGTTGGAATCAATTAAATCAAATTGATTTCATTGATAATAAGCTCTGTAAGCAACAAATTCTTGTTTCGTTTAATTATTTTATAAATATTTTATATATATTAGTTGAGGTTTCATTTAGTTTGTTTTGACTTGAATAACTTTTCACAACTTTGGAAATAAATAATAAGAACATCAAACGTAAGATTGAGAATGATCACATTTGAAAATATTAAAGCGCTTATTGGTGAAGCATCAACTATTCTAGAGTGATGTGTGTTGTTTTTCTAGTCTTCAAGAAAGAGTGTTCTCTCCTAGTCCCTATGCAAGTCAATCAAATGCGTGTACTAATTGAGGCGCAGTTTTGCAAAAGGGTATAAGCTCCAAAATCGAAAAAATCGAGTTTGATATCGATTTTCATGTAAAATTTCACGAGGAATCGAATGGTCCCGTTCCGGTTTGTCGAAACGGGACGAATCCCGCCTTAAAAGCATGAAGTTTTTTCAAAACGGTACTAGTTCTATAGTTTTTTCAAAATTTTACATATTTTATATTCTTTTCATATAAATAAAATTGATACCAATGTGTCAACAACGTCACATAACAGTGAAATTTAAATTAAATTAAATCAAATAGCATCAATAGAAAACCCATCTCTTGGGCTAGGATGGAAATGGTTTTGCAAAACAGTGTAGAAATCGGATGTGTACCGTTTTGCGAAACCTGCCCAATTTCATAGCTAACTTCCCATCTAATGGAACAGGTAATTGAATCATGTTGATAGATAAATACAATCTCGCTACATTCTAGATAATTTAGCAACAATTCAGTTTTTCAAAAATGAAAATGCCAAGAGTATAATTGTTTTTTTTTTGATTCCCGAAAATTCAGCTTTTTGGAACAGTACCCTTTTGTAAAACTGTGCCTCAATTTATAGTTCATTTTCATTGAAATGTCTTAATTGTATCTCTCGTCTTTGAAAAACTTCTTGGCACGTAACATCGGTTAACTTGACATTTTTTACATTGCGACAATTGATTCGGTGCAAACAGTAATATTGATAACTAATTTGTGCAGTTTCAGATCAAATAAAATTTGGCACATATGAAGCACACGTTAAGGATATCTAGTCTCTAATATATTAGACCACAACAACCAGCCCCCTTCCTACCGATTTTGAGAAAAAGCCTTTTAATTTTTCAACGTCTCTTATGAACTAGTAATTTTCATTCTAAGTAGAACCAAAGCAGCGTACCTAACACGCTATGATATGGTCGTGGATTCAATTCCCGCTGACGATAGTCTTTTTTTGAAAGAAACCGTTAACATGTGCAATTACAAATAGGTTTTTTTTTAGAAATCAGCTAACTGTTTCTTCACTAATTATACTTAAAACTCGTTGTTGAGCTTCGAATGCCAAAAATGCAAATTGGATTGAAAAAAACGTATGTGTTTTTTTTTTAAAAAATATTTAAAATAAAAAACGGTTCGTAATTTATGGAAATTTTTTATTATTAATTCGCTTTGATTAACCTCACAACATCGTCTTTAACATAAAAGAAATTGGGTTGTATTAGTCGTAGTAGCCTTTTATTCAAAATGATTATTATTGGGTTTTTATTTTTATTTAAATTAATTTTGTAATCACGAAACAAACTTTTGCTGATTTTTAGACAATCATTGATTGATTTTAGAGCGAAAACAATGATTATTTTTAGAAAAATCCGAAAGCTCTTATACAGAAACTTAGTAAATCCGTCAACTAGGACCAAAAAATAAGTATTTCTCTGTGAACTTTTCACAAAGGATCCTAGGTGATCAACATGCAACGTATGCATGGGCATCGTCATCTTCTCAATACCATGCAAATACCCTGGCACTAATTCTTTATACATTTGCGCATTGATACTAACCAATACTCCTTGGCCGAGAAATAACTGATATTATCATGGTGACACATAACAATTTATTTTCTTATGCTATTAGATACGACCCCTCTTTTCGCATTTTCTGTGTTTTTATACAATCTAGTATCGTTTAAACCATATTCTTGATGAATTCCTCGTCGTATCTGAATTATTTCATTATATTTTTCATCCTTAATTTTAAATTATACCAACGCTATTCAATCTAAAACTTTATCGAAAATGAAATTAAACCACGTTTTGGATGTATAAGCTCTCTTTATTGGGAACAAAACACAAGCCGAGTCTTGTCTCTACAAAATCTGAAGAAAATCTAAAAAAACATTTGCTTCGCGCATGCGGTTTAAAAGGCAATGATGGTTGCTCAGTTTTTTTTCAAATCCGACATCCTCCCACCATTGAGATACAAGTAAATGGCATCTCAATTACAGTACATCCTTCGTGCCACTCATATTTGACTGAAATAAGATTGTAGAATATTATAATTAACAAAATTTCCACACAGGACGGTCAACTTTCCAGTAATATCTACATAAACATCAAAAATATTAAACACAATAATAATTTTGAAAATAATACTACTTTAAATAACAACCAAGAGAGGTATTAGTAGTATAAAAAGGTATGTTCTAGGGCAATTTCTATGTAAAATGTTTGTGGTTATAACGCTATAGCGTCTTCCGGTCTTTGGTGATAAGGAGGGTGTTTGTGAGCGTGCTGTGACGTGTGTGTATTTCCCATGATGTGATTCATATGTGATAAGGGAATTCCGAAGAGCGTTGGATGGATGACGTATGATATGTTAGATGGATGACGAATAAATTGCTAGTTCAGTAAGAATAGTCTGAATGATTCAAGTTACTACCAGACAGACGCAAGTAGTTTATCATTTTTTCATGATAGGTATTGAATGAAAACGAATTTTGTTAGCCCGATAAGACGCGTATTGCAGTGCGCAAGAGTATATAGTTTTGCCGGCGGGAGATAAGGAGTGGCGTGCCAACTTAGTGCTTGGAGTTGTTATCAGCATGTGAAATGACTAGTTTTGTAGTGCCGGAGGTGAATGCTCACCGCAAGCAAATTTATTTTGATAATGGGAATTGGATTGGTTTATGGGAATGTTCTTATGCGGTTTTCTAATCTTCTTGGGAAAAATGTTTCTTCATATTATTGAAATTTATTTTGTTGGAATTATGATTAGAAATACTGCTTTGGTTACTTCACTTCCGGACATGTTTATATATGCGAATTTAATAAATATTGTTGAAAGAATTACAGGCGAATGTTTGTGGTTTTTCTATTTTCCGATTTTCGGTAAAAGTATAAAACCGGGTATGCACGGACGGACGGATAGTTTATTCGATTGACGGTTGACATCGTAGGTCACATTAGAGGATTTTGTATTAATAATAAAAATCGTAAATAAAGTAGAAGCAGTGAAAAAAAGTGACGAAAAATTACAAGTGAAAGTGCAAGTGAAAACTTTAAAAGAAAAAAAAACAACTGTGACTGTTAAATATAGAGACAACTGCTTTGAGTTGTAAGATACGTTTGATTTGGTGAGTACTTCATATATATTTATATATATTGTTGTTGTTATAGGTGAAGTTTGGATATTAACCAAAGATATGTAAAATGATAATAATGTTAATACATATTTTGTATTTTTTGATTTTTGGAAAGTGAAAATTGCATATTAACGAAAAATTTGTAAAATAATAATATTTATTGTATCTTCATGCCCGCACGCCCCGACAGAATGTATCTTTTTTTCGTATTAATCGTTGGCCTATACGTATGTATATCTGTTTATCGAAATAGTTTAAACTGGAAAATGTTGAATCTGTTGTTTATGTGCGTGAAAAAAATTTGTGATGCCGCGCTGGTATTGATCGTTGGTTTATACGTTTATACCATATATTTGTTGGAAAAGTTTAAAGTGAAAAGTGTTGAATACTTTCTTTTGTGTAAGTGAAAGGATGAGTCATACCGCGCACCGTGTGCGGATATAGATTGCATTGAGACGAATTGGTTCTCAATGTTCAATGTATGAATTATTCATGTCCATTCGTAGACTCCCCCGCGTTTTACCAAGAAACATTGATTTTTTTCTTTTTGCTTTTAGGTTTTGAGAAAAAAAAATAATATTTTGTCAATATGCATTGCGAGCATTGCAATATGGAAATACAAATTTCGCAGTGACCATACCATTTGCGAAGCAACCTACAGAAGAATAATTCGTCGGAGTTATTTAACGAAAATTTTAAGCGAGTTAGGAGCTGTTTCAATAATCGAATCGAAACTCTTATCTTTGAAAATAAAGATGACAATTTGTTGGATGCGGATGAGTTTCTGAGGAGGATGGAGGACCCATTAATGCAGTACCTTAGTGAACAAGCGTGGGTCTATTAAATTTAATATTGAACTCTTCGCAGAGCTCATTTTTATGAACTGATGAAGGGCTCGATACCGAATGTGTAGTGAGCATCAAGTCATTTCACACCCAAATGAGCAGAATACTAAAGCGATGTGAATTGGATGAGATATTTAGCAGCATGAAAATTCAAATAAGAAGGAAAATCGGAGAGTTCCAGGAGAAAGATAGTGGATGGGCTCTAATGAAGATTACTCATTGTGAGCTGAATGTAAATGACTACAAGCCGCTGAGAGGAAAGAACTATATTACCAGTGGCGGCTCTACCTTTGGGGCTAGTGGGGCTCAGCCCCACCACTTATTAAGGAGCCTATATTAGTGCAAATGTGATAAAATATCATTAAAGATTTCAATATAGTTTTCATAATTTCATTTCATTTCAAAATATAATGTAGCATTTTTTTCGCCCATGCTGTAGTTTACTTTCACATAATCTTGTTGTTACGCACTGTAGAACAATTTGTTTTTCTCTTCGACTCGCTTCGTTGTGCCTGCACCGAGTAAAAGCTGAGAGTAAAATTCAAACTTATTTTCTCTTTGACAATTTTCCACCTTTACTATGAGGAAGGGCTACATGAAATAAGCCCCGATTAAGAGAATTTTGATTTGAATGGCTGCGTGAATTCCATGGTGAGGCGGCGGGAGTGTGCGTGTTTGAAATAACATGTGTATACGAAGCGGTCGGGCTAATCATATGCATATGGGAATATTTGCAGATGTCATCAAAAAATTGATTGATATTGAAATATCAACAGTACAAACAATACAGAGGTTGTCTATTAGGATCTCTAAATAACGTCCAATTAATTTGAAAATAGTGTTGGAATCAATTAAATCAAATTGATTTCATTGATAATAAGCTCTGTAAGCAACAAATTCTTGTTTCGTTTAATTATTTTATAAATATTTTATATATATTAGTTGAGGTTTCATTTAGTTTGTTTTGACTTGAATAACTTTTCACAACTTTGGAAATAAATAATAAGAACATCAAACGTAAGATTGAGAATGATCACATTTGAAAATATTAAAGCGCTTATTGGTGAAGCATCAACTATTCTAGAGTGATGTGTGTTGTTTTTCTAGTCTTCAAGAAAGAGTGTTCTCTCCTAGTCCCTATGCAAGTCAATCAAATGCGTGTACTAATTGAGGCGCAGTTTTGCAAAAGGGTATAAGCGCCAAAATCGAACAAATCGAGTTTGATATCGATTTTCATGTAAAATTTCACGAGGAATCGAATGGTCCCGTTCCGGTTTGTCGAAACCCCCCCCAATTTCATAGCTAACTTCCCATCTAAAGGAACAGGTAATTGAATCATGTTGATAGATAAATACAATCTCGCTACATTCTAGATAATTTAGCAACAATTCAGTTTTTCAAAAATGAAAATGCCAAGAGTATAATTGTTTTTTTTTGATTCCCGAAAATTCAGCTTTTTGGAACAGTAAAACTGTGCCTCAATTTATAGTTCATTTTCATTGAAATGTCTTAATTGTATCTCTCGTCTTTGAAAAACTTCTTGGCACGTAACATCGGTTAACTTGACATTTTTTACATTGCGACAATTGATTCGGTGCAAACAGTAATATTGATAACTAATTTGTGCAGTTTCAGATCAAATAAAATTTGGCACATATGAAGCACACGTTAAGGATATCTAGTCTCTAATATATTAGACCACAACAACCAGCCCCCTTCCTACCGATTTTGAGAAAAAGCCTTTTAATTTTTCAACGTCTCTTATGAACTAGTAATTTTCATTCTAAGTAGAACCAAAGCAGCGTACCTAACACGCTATGATATGGTCGTGGATTCAATTCCCGCTGACGATAGTCTTTTTTTGAAAGAAACCGTTAACATGTGCAATTACAAATAGGTTTTTTTTAGAAATCAGCTAACTGTTTCTTCACTAATTATACTTAAAACTCGTTGTTGAGCTTCGAATGCCAAAAATGCAAATTGGATTGAAAAAAACGTATGTGTTTTTTTTTTTAAAAAATATTTAAAATAAAAAACGGTTCGTAATTTATGGAAATTTTTTATTATTAATTCGCTTTGATTAACCTCACAACATCGTCTTTAACATAGAAGAAATTGGGTTGTATTAGTCGTAGTAGCCTTTTATTCAAAATGATTATTATTGGGTTTTTATTTTTATTTAAATTAATTTTGTAATCACGAAACAAACTTTTGCTGATTTTTAGACAATCATTGATTGATTTTAGAGCGAAAACAATGATTATTTTTAGAAAAATCCGAAAGCTCTTATACAGAAACTTAGTAAATCCGTCAACTAGGACCAAAAAATAAGTATTTCTCTGTGAACTTTTCACAAAGGATCCTAGGTGATCAACATGCAACGTATGCATGGGCATCGTCATCTTCTCAATACCATGCAAATACCCTGGCACTAATTCTTTATACATTTGCGCATTGATACTAACCAACACTCCTTGGCCGAGAAATAACTGATATTATCATGGTGACACATAACAATTTATTTTCTTATGCTATTAGATACGACCCCTCTTTTCGCATTTTCTGTGTTTTTATACAATCTAGTATCGTTTAAACCATATTCTTGATGAATTCCTCGTCGTATCTGAATTATTTCATTATATTTTTCATCCTTAATTTTAAATTATACCAACGCTATTCAATCTAAAACTTTATCGAAAATGAAATTAAACCACGTTTTGGATGTATAAGCTCTCTTTATTGGGAACAAAACACAAGCCGAGTCTTGTCTCTACAAAATCTGAAGAAAATCTAAAAAAACATTTGCTTCGCGCATGCGGTTTAAAAGGCAATGATGGTTGCTCAGTTTTTTTTCAAATCCGACATCCTCCCACCATTGAGATACAAGTAAATGGCATCTCAATTACAGTACATCCTTCGTGCCACTCATATTTGACTGAAATAAGATTGTAGAATATTATAATTAACAAAATTTCCACACAGGACGGTCAACTTTCCAGTAATATCTACATAAACATCAAAAATATTAAACACAATAATAATTTTGAAAATAATACTACTTTAAATAACAACCAAGAGAGGTATTAGTAGTATAAAAAGGTATGTTCTAGGGCAATTTCTATGTAAAATGTTTGTGGTTATAACGCTATAGCGTCTTCCGGTCTTTGGTGATAAGGAGGGTGTTTGTGAGCGTGCTGTGACGTGTGTGTATTTCCCATGATGTGATTCATATGTGATAAGGGAATTCCGAAGAGCGTTGGATGGATGACGTATGATATGTTAGATGGATGACGAATAAATTGCTAGTTCAGTAAGAATAGTCTGAATGATTCAAGTTACTACCAGACAGACGCAAGTAGTTTATCATTTTTTCATGATAGGTATTGAATGAAAACGAATTTTGTTAGCCCGATAAGACGCGTATTGCAGTGCGCAAGAGTATATAGTTTTGCCGGCGGGAGATAAGGAGTGGCGTGCCAACTTAGTGCTTGGAGTTGTTATCAGCATGTGAAATGACTAGTTTTGTAGTGCCGGAGGTGAATGCTCACCGCAAGCAAATTTATTTTGATAATGGGAATTGGATTGGTTTATGGGAATGTTCTTATGCGGTTTTCTAATCTTCTTGGGAAAAATGTTTCTTCATATTATTGAAATTTATTTTGTTGGAATTATGATTAGAAATACTGCTTTGGTTACTTCACTTCCGGACATGTTTATATATGCGAATTTAATAAATATTGTTGAAAGAATTACAGGCGAATGTTTGTGGTTTTTCTATTTTCCGATTTTCGGTAAAAGTATAAAACCGGGTATGCACGGACGGACGGATAGTTTATTCGATTGACGATTGACATCGTAGGTCACATTAGAGGATTTTGTATTAATAATAAAAATCGTAAATAAAGTAGAAGCAGTGAAAAAAAGTGACGAAAAATTACAAGTGAAAGTGCAAGTGAAAACTTTAAAAGAAAAAAAACAACTGTGACTGTTAAATATAGAGACAACTGCTTTGAGTTGTAAGATACGTTTGATTTGGTGAGTACTTCATATATATTTATATATATTGGTGTTGTTATAGGTGAAGTTTGGATATTAACCAAAGATATGTAAAATGATAATAATGTTAATACATATTTTGTATTTTTTGATTTTTGGAAAGTGAAAATTGCATATTAACGAAAAATTTGTAAAATAATAATATTTATTGTATCTTCATGCCCGCACGCCCCGACAGAATGTATCTTTTTTTCGTATTAATCGTTGGCCTATACGTATGTATATCTGTTTATCGAAATAGTTTAAACTGGAAAATGTTGAATCTGTTGTTTATGTGCGTGAAAAAAATTTGTGATGCCGCGCTGGTATTGATCGTTGGTTTATACGTTTATACCATATATTTGTTGGAAAAGTTTAAAGTGAAAAGTGTTGAATACTTTCTTTTGTGTAAGTGAAAGGATGAGTCATACCGCGCACCGTGTGCGGATATAGATTGCATTGAGACGAATTGGTTCTCAATGTTCAATGTATGAATTATTCATGTCCATTCGTAGACTCCCCCGCGTTTTACCAAGAAACATTGATTTTTTTCTTTTTGCTTTTAGGTTTTGAGAAAAAAAAATAATATTTTGTCAATATGCATTGCGAGCATTGCAATATGGAAATACAAATTTCGCAGTGACCATACCATTTGCGAAGCAACCTACAGAAGAATAATTCGTCGGAGTTATTTAACGAAAATTTTAAGCGAGTTAGGAGCTGTTTCAATAATCGAATCGAAACTCTTATCTTTGAAAATAAAGATGACAATTTGTTGGATGCGGATGAGTTTCTGAGGAGGATGGAGGACCCATTAATGCAGTACCTTAGTGAACAAGCGTGGGTCTATTAAATTTAATATTGAACTCTTCGCAGAGCTCATTTTTATGAACTGATGAAGGGCTCGATACCGAATGTGTAGTGAGCATCAAGTCATTTCACACCCAAATGAGCAGAATACTAAAGCGATGTGAATTGGATGAGATATTTAGCAGCATGAAAATTCAAATAAGAAGGAAAATCGGAGAGTTCCAGGAGAAAGATAGTGGATGGGCTCTAATGAAGATTACTCATTGTGAGCTGAATGTAAATGACTACAAGCCGCTGAGAGGAAAGAACTATATTACCAGTGGCGGCTCTACCTTTGGGGCTAGTGGGGCTCAGCCCCACCACTTATTAAGGAGCCTATATTAGTGCAAATGTGATAAAATATCATTAAAGATTTCAATATAGTTTTCATAATTTCATTTCATTTCAAAATATAATGTAGCATTTTTTTCGCCCATGCTGTAGTTTACTTTCACATAATCTTGTTGTTACGCACTGTAGAACAATTTGTTTTTCTCTTCGACTCGCTTCGTTGTGCCTGCACCGAGTAAAAGCTGAGAGTAAAATTCAAACTTATTTTCTCTTTGACAATTTTCCACCTTTACTATGAGGATGGGCTACATGAAATAAGCCCCGATTAAGAGAATTTTGATTTGAATGGCTGCGTGAATTCCATGGTGAGGCGGCGGGAGTGTGCGTGTTTGAAATAACATGTGTATGCGAAGCGGTCGGGCTAATCATATGCATATGGGAATATTTGCAGATGTCATCAAAAAATTGATTGATATTGAAATATCAACAGTACAAACAATACAGAGGTTGTCTATTAGGATCTCTAAATAACGTCCAATTAATTTGAAAATAGTGTTGGAATCAACTAAATCAAATTGATTTCATTGATAATAAGCTCTGTAAGCAACAAATTCTTGTTTCGTTTAATTATTTTATAAATATTTTATATATATTAGTTGAGGTTTCATTTAGTTTGTTTTGACTTGAATAACTTTTCACAACTTTGGAAATAAATAATAAGAACATCAAACGTAAGATTGAGAATGATCACATTTGAAAATATTAAAGCGCTTATTGGTGAAGCATCAACTATTCTAGAGTGATGTGTGTTGTTTTTCTAGTCTTCAAGAAAGAGTGTTCTCTCCTAGTCCCTATGCAAGTCAATCAAATGCGTGTACTAATTGAGGCGCAGTTTTGCAAAAGGGTATAAGCGCCAAAATCGAACAAATCGAGTTTGATATCGATTTTCATGTAAAATTTCACGAGGAATCGAATGGTCCCGTTCCGGTTTGTCGAAACGGGACGAATCCCGCCTTAAAAGCATGAAGTTTTTTCAAAACGGTACTAGTTCTATAGTTTTTTCAAAATTTTACATATTTTATATTCTTTTCATATAAATAAAATTGATACCAATGTGTCAACAACGTCACATAACAGTGAAATTTAAATTAAATTAAATCAAATAGCATCAATAGAAAACCCATCTCTTGGGCTAGGATGGAAATGGTTTTGCAAAACGGTGTAGAAATCGGATGTGTACCGTTTTGCGAAACCTCCCCAATTTCATAGCTAACTTCCCATCTAATGGAACAGGTAATTGAATCATGTTGATAGATAAATACAATCTCGCTACATTCTAGATAATTTAGCAACAATTCAGTTTTTCAAAAATGAAAATGCCAAGAGTATAATTGTTTTTTTTTGATTCCCAAAAATTCAGCTTTTTGGAACAGTACCCTTTTGTAAAACTGTGCCTCAATTTATAGTTCATTTTCATTGAAATGTCTTAATTGTATCTCTCGTCTTTGAAAAACTTCTTGGCACGTAACATCGGTTAACTTGACATTTTTTACATTGCGATAATTGATTCGGTGCAAACAGTAATATTGATAACTAATTTGTGCAGTTTCAGATCAAATAAAATTTGGCACATATGAAGCACACGTTAAGGATATCTAGTCTCTAATATATTAGACCACAACAACCAGTCCCCTTCCTACCGATTTTGAGAAAAAGCCTTTTAATTTTTCAACGTCTCTTATGAACTAGTAATTTTCATTCTAAGTAGAACCAAAGCAGCGTACCTAACACGCTATGATATGGTCGTGGATTCAATTCCCGCTGACGATAGTCTTTTTTTGAAAGAAACCGTTAACATGTGCAATTACAAATAGGTTTTTTTTAGAAATCAGCTAACTGTTTCTTCACTAATTATACTTAAAACTCGTTGTTGAGCTTCGAATGCCAAAAATGCAAATTGGATTGAAAAAAACGTATGTGTTTTTTTTTTAAAAATATTTAAAATAAAAAACGGTTCGTAATTTATGGAAATTTTTTATTATTAATTCGCTTTGATTAACCTCACAACATCGTCTTTAACATAAAAGAAATTGGGTTGTATTAGTCGTAGTAGCCTTTTATTCAAAATGATTATTATTGGGTTTTTATTTTTATTTAAATTAATTTTGTAATCACGAAACAAACTTTTGCTGATTTTTAGACAATCATTGATTGATTTTAGAGCGAAAACAATGATTATTTTTAGAAAAATCCGAAAGCTCTTATACAGAAACTTAGTAAATCCGTCAACTAGGACCAAAAAATAAGTATTTCTCTGTGAACTTTTCACAAAGGATCCTAGGTGATCAACATGCAACGTATGCATGGGCATCGTCATCTTCTCAATACCATGCAAATACCCTGGCACTAATTCTTTATACATTTGCGCATTGATACTAACCAATACTCCTTGGCCGAGAAATAACTGATATTATCATGGTGACACATAACAATTTATTTTCTTATGCTATTAGATACGACCCCTCTTTTCGCATTTTCTGTGTTTTTATACAATCTAGTATCGTTTAAACCATATTCTTGATGAATTCCTCGTCGTATCTGAATTATTTCATTATATTTTTCATCCTTAATTTTAAATTATACCAACGCTATTCAATCTAAAACTTTATCGAAAATGAAATTAAACCACGTTTTGGATGTATAAGCTCTCTTTATTGGGAACAAAACACAAGCCGAGTCTTGTCTCTACAAAATCTGAAGAAAATCTAAAAAAACATTTGCTTCGCGCATGCGGTTTAAAAGGCAATGATGGCTGCTCAGTTTTTTTTCAAATCCGACATCCTCCCACCATTGAGATACAAGTAAATGGCATCTCAATTACAGTACATCCTTCGTGCCACTCATATTTGACTGAAATAAGATTGTAGAATATTATAATTAACAAAATTTCCACACAGGACGGTCAACTTTCCAGTAATATCTACATAAACATCAAAAATATTAAACACAATAATAATTTTGAAAATAATACTACTTTAAATAACAACCAAGAGAGGTATTAGTAGTATAAAAAGGTATGTTCTAGGGCAATTTCTATGTAAAATGTTTGTGGTTATAACGCTATAGCGTCTTCCGGTCTTTGGTGATAAGGAGGGTGTTTGTGTGTGTGCTGTGACGTGTGTGTATTTCCCATGATGTGATTCATATGTGATAAGGGAATTCCGAAGAGCGTTGGATGGATGACGTATGATATGTTAGATGGATGACGAATAAATTGCTAGTTCAGTAAGAATAGTCTGAATGATTCAAGTTACTACCAGACAGACGCAAGTAGTTTATCATTTTTTCATGATAGGTATTGAATGAAAACGAATTTTGTTAGCCCGATAAGACGCGTATTGCAGTGCGCAAGAGTATATAGTTTTGCCGGTGGGAGATAAGGAGTGGCGTGCCAACTTAGTGCTTGGAGTTGTTATCAGCATGTGAAATGACTAGTTTTGTAGTGCCGGAGGTGAATGCTCACCGCAAGCAAATTTATTTTGATAATGGGAATTGGATTGGTTTATGGGAATGTTCTTATGCGGTTTTCTAATCTTCTTGGGAAAAATGTTTCTTCATATTATTGAAATTTATTTTGTTGGAATTATGATTAGAAATACTGCTTTGGTTACTTCACTTCCGGACATGTTTATATATGCGAATTTAATAAATATTGTTGAAAGAATTACAGGCGAATGTTTGTGGTTTTTCTATTTTCCGATTTTCGGTAAAAGTATAAAACCGGGTATGCACGGACGGACGGATAGTTTATTCGATTGACGGTTGACATCGTAGGTCACATTAGAGGATTTTGTATTAATAATAAAAATCGTAAATAAAGTAGAAGCAGTGAAAAAAAGTGACGAAAAATTACAAGTGAAAGTGCAAGTGAAAACTTTAAAAGAAAAAAAACAACTGTGACTGTTAAATATAGAGACAACTGCTTTGAGTTGTAAGATACGTTTGATTTGGTGAGTACTTCATATATATTTATATATATTGTTGTTGTTATAGGTGAAGTTTGGATATTAACCAAAGATATGTAAAATGATAATAATGTTAATACATATTTTGTATTTTTTGATTTTTGGAAAGTGAAAATTGCATATTAACGAAAAATTTGTAAAATAATAATATTTATTGTATCTTCATGCCCGCACGCCCCGACAGAATGTATCTTTTTTTCGTAAATTATATTATATAATAATATTTTGTCAATATGCATTGCGAGCATTGCAATATGGAAATACAAATTTCGCAGTGACCATACCATTTGCGAAGCAACCTACAGAAGAATAATTCGTCGGAGTTATTTAACGAAAATTTTAAGCGAGTTAGGAGCTGTTTCAATAATCGAATCGAAACTCTTATCTTTGAAAATAAAGATGACAATTTGTTGGATGCGGATGAGTTTCTGAGGAGGATGGAGGACCCATTAATGCAGTACCTTAGTGAACAAGCGTGGGTCTATTAAATTTAATATTGAACTCTTCGCAGAGCTCATTTTTATGAACTGATGAAGAGCTCGATACCGAATGTGTAGTGAGCATCAAGTCATTCCACACCCAAATGAGCAGAATACTAAAGCGATGTGAATTGGATGAGATATTTAGCAGCATGAAAATTCAAATAAGAAGGAAAATCGGAGAGTTCCAGGAGAAAGATAGTGGATGGGCTCTAATGAAGATTACTCATTGTGAGCTGAATGTAAATGACTACAAGCCGCTGAGAGGAAAGAACTATATTACCAGTGGCGGCTCTACCTTTGGGGCTAGTGGGGCTCAGCCCCACCACTTATTAAGGAGCCTATATTAGTGCAAATGTGATAAAATATCATTAAAGATTTCAATATAGTTTTCATAATTTCATTTCATTTCAAAATATAATGTAGCATTTTTTTCGCCCATGCTGTAGTTTACTTTCACATAATCTTGTTGTTACGCACTGTAGAACAATTTGTTTTTCTCTTCGACTCGCTTCGTTGTGCCTGCACCGAGTAAAAGCTGAGAGTAAAATTCAAACTTATTTTCTCTTTGACAATTTTCCACCTTTACTATGAGGAAGGGCTACATGAAATAAGCCCCGATTAAGAGAATTTTGATTTGAATGGCTGCGTGAATTCCATGGTGAGGCGGCGGGAGTGTGCGTGTTTGAAATAACATGTGTATACGAAGCGGTCGGGCTAATCATATGCAGCCCGTTCAGTGCTTCGACAACGTTTAGTCTTGGCATGGTCTGGATAATATTTTTGAGCAGGCATGAGCAACATTTTTTTACGACGGGCCGAAGGGGGTGAAGGTGATAATGCAATAGTAGTCTCATCAGTGTAGTGCATGGTATTAGTACTTAGTGTGCCTTCGTAGTGTTTAGTATTTTTTTAAAATTTTGTAGTGCTTAAAGTTTGTTTCAGAAAAGGGTTCTTCAGGTTATGGTATTTATGATTTTGATTAAATAAATAATTAACAAGATTTTCCTTGCATGTGTTAAAACTTGCTAGAAGTTTGAATTTCAATTTTAGTAGATTTGAATATTTATACAAATAAAACGTCTAGATAAAAGAAATTGCTTTTGTTGTTGATGTTGATGGAAGAACTATATACAATGTAAAACTGTTTTTGCTGAATTTATTTATTGATGGTTTTTGCTCTTGTTATTGTTGCTTTAGTTGAATTTATTTATTACTAGTTTTTTCGATTGTTATTGTTTTTTTTTGTTGCATTTATTTTGAAAAGTGCGACAGGCCTAAAAGTTGTTTCGTTGCAAGAATTCAAATGTTTTTAAATAATTTTTTTACTCAGAGTGCACTGAACTTTTATTAAAGGTTTAAATGTTATTCAAAACACGATAATAGGAATATATCTTTGATTGCCATTGAATCTCCTTTTGGGGAAACTGATCACTTAAAATCGCTTAACGCTCCACATGTGGTACCTCTTGGGTGGAGTGGAAACTCACATAAGAACTTATATTGGTGATATAAAAATTCGTACCCCACCATACTTAACTCCCACGAGCCGTCACTGTATATTACACTGCCAAAACACTTAGCTGACAAAAAGGCATGCATTACTGTAAGGAACCGGGACCATTATTGCTTCAAATGGAGCGTAATATCTGCCTTGTATCCAGTTGATAGTGCTAAGCGGACACTCTCATACCGGATCGCGGATATAACTGCCGACGTTATAACGTTGAGGAATGGTATTGTTGTAAATTTCTAGGGAATCGAGTTTCCTCTCATGGTTGAAGACACTCTCGAGGAGCTGAATTATTCCATCAGTATAAATGTATTTGGTTACGATGCGGAAACTAGGAAAATTATAGGTCCTTGCCATATTTCAAAGAAGGAGAAGAGGCATCACATAAATTTGCTGCTGTTGCAGGTCAACGATAATTTCCACTATGTTTGGATAGAGAACATTTCAAGGTTTGCTAGATTTAAAGCTTTTTTATATACTAC
The DNA here is from genome assembly GCA_963942545.1 of Oxycera nigricornis. NCBI lineage: Eukaryota > Metazoa > Arthropoda > Insecta > Diptera > Stratiomyidae > Oxycera > Oxycera nigricornis. The sequence continues at coordinate 12,003,035 of OZ012664.1, forward strand.
AGATATAATTTGTTGTTTTCATTTTTCCGCAGATTAATTCGTGCAGAGCAAACATTGCACTGCAATTCCATTTATGTGTGCAATCAGTGTTTGCAGCATTTTCGAAGTGACGAAAAGCTCGAGAAGCATAAAAATGATTGCAGCCGTATCGTTACAGAAATGGTGACACCAGAAAATTCAATATTAGAATACAAGAACTATGAACGACAGCTTGATGTTCCGTTTGTGATTTATGCTGACTTCGAGTGTCTTCTGCAAGACATTGATACCTATGTGCCTGATCCAAGCAATTCTTCATCAAAGCAACTGCAGGAGCATATACCATGCGCTTTTGCGTATTATATGAAATGTTCGTTTAACTCAGAACTATATAGGTTTAGGTTATATAAAGGGCCAGCAATGAAATTTGTTGATTCGCTTGTAAGTGATGTAAAGTGGTACTGGGTAAATTATATTAAAGAATCTAAGCCAATGGATGTGCTAGCCCCAGAGGAAGAAAAAGGATTTCGAAACGAATCGGCTGTATGCCATATTTGTCAGTAAGAGCTTGCAAGTGAAAGGGTGCGTGATCATTGCCATTTCACGGGCAAATATAGAGGTCCCGCGCATAATTCATGCAATTTATTATAGCGGGTACCAAAATTCATTCCTATATTGTTCCATAACCTTTCAGGGTACGATTGTTATTTATTCATCAAGGAGTTGAATAGGCTTGATGGAGATATATCGCTTATACCGATGAATAAGGAACTGTACGTTTCATTTTCAAAGCGCATAAAAGTTGATGGCTTTAACCAAACGATTGAGCTGAGATTTTTAGACTCGATCAGATTTATGCAAAGCAGTTTGGATGCTCTTGTAAAAAATTTATCCCGTGATGATTTAAAAACTGTGTCTTTGGCATATGGTTATTTATTTATTTATTTTTTCAAAATTCATCTAACAGACTAATAACCCAATTACAAGATAAAATGAAGCCAAACAAAAAAAAATTAATTGAATAACACGCTCTTAAGTCTACATTCAAAACTAACTAATAAATTAGGAAACGGACCAAGTTGCAGTTCATTATGAAGTCTAGGGAGACGCAACATTGGCGAATTGAAATAAAGTTCAGTCAGTCAGTCAGTCAGTAATAGGACGTAACGAAGTACGATACTCTAAGTATTCGGGAAGGATATAGTTTGATTGACGGTGGTGAAGCCGAAATAGAAAACATTCATCCAAGAGGAGTCTACGGGAATTCAATGTAGGTAGTTGAAGCTTGGCAAGTTGATCAACATAGGGTGTGTATGGAATATTAAATTTAAAAAAAATCAAACGAGTAAATTTGCGTTGGACGGATTTTAACAAAAAGTCCGAAAATTGGTGATGTGGTGACCAAACCTGAGAACAGTATTCAAGGATGGGTCTAACGAGGCTAGTGTATATCCGCAAGGAGGAAGAAATGTCAGTAAACATGTGCGGGTGCCTTAGTACAAACCCAAAGACTCGAGAGGCACGCGTGGTGATCGCCACAATATGGTCCTCAAATTTTATTTTCGGGTCAAAAGTCACTCCTAAATCTTTAATTTGGAAGATAGAAGTTAGCGGGAGATTCTGTAAGGTGTAAATATGACTGAGTGGACTAGGTTTTAAGGAGAAAGACACTGTGTGGCATTTCTGGATATTAAGAGGGAGATTATTATTAAGACTCCATATGTAGACAGCATCCAGATCGGATTGAAGAGCAAGAAAACCCTCTTGAGATCGAATAATTCTGTAGATCTTTAAATCATCAGCGTACAAAAGACACTGAAACTCTACAACTAGAGGGAGATCATTGATAAAAAAAAGGAATAGAAGAAGGCGGAGAATAGATCCCTGAGGAACACCGGATTTTTGGGAGAAATTCAATTTACTTACGCGAAAAGGTGTGTTTCCCTATGATTACATAAATTCATAGGGACGACTAAATGAACCTTGCCTGCTTCCTCGCGATAAATTTTTCAATAAAATATCAAATAGTGAGTGTAATGAAAATGACTACCGACATGCGCAAAATATTTGGAAAGAGTTTAATTGCATTGTGATGTCGAACTATTTAGAACTATATTTGAAAATGGATGTGCTACTTTTGCCCGATGTTTTCGAAAATTTCAGGAAAGTGTGTCGAAATATATATGGTTTAGATCCATGTCAGTATTACACAACTACAGGATTATCGTGGGACGCAATGCTCAAAACAACATACATTCAACTTGAATTCCTGACTGATATAACCATGTATCATTTCGTCAAACGAGGTATTAGAGGTGCAAGCACTCAATGCTCGCACCGCCATTCAATCGCCAATAATAAGTATATGGCAAATTATAAGGAAGAACATCCATCTAAGTATCTACTCTACTTGGATGCGAATAATTTGTATGGGTGGGCAACGACCCAACCACTTCCTGAATGTGACTTTAAGTGGGTTGAAAATCCAGATGACATTGATGTTCATGGTATTGCAGCAGACTTGGATATTGGCTACATATTCGAAGTCGATTTGGAATTTCCGTCTGCAATACATGATAAAACATAACGATTTACGTTTTTGTGCGGAGAACAAAGCAGTGCAAGATTCTAAAACTTCGAAACTGATTGTCGATTTAACGGATAAGCAAAAGTATGTCATCCATTACAAAAATCTACAGCAATGCATTGCAAATGGCATGAAATTGACCCGTGTCCATAGAGCTTTGCAGTTTAGAAAATCTGCTTAGATGAAGCAGTACATTGATCTGAATACATTTCACCGCAAAAGGTGCACAAATTCGTTTGAGAAAAACTTTTTTAAATTGTTAAGTAATGCGGTATTCGGGAAAATCATGGAAAACGTAGACAAAAGGAAGAACGTTAAATTGGTAACAGATTGGGAGAGTCGGGGTAGACATTCGGGAGCTCGAAATCAAATATCGAAGCCCAATTTTCATAGCGCTGCTGTATTTACAAAACCCATGACCGCTATACAAATGTATCGAGTGCATACTACATACAAAAATGTGGTCTAAGTGCGACCATTGAGGCCCACACGACTAACTTCCCAGTGGGGTGAATAAAAAGCTATAATTTGCTTTTGTTATTAATTACTATTATTAACCATTATTATTCAAAATTGATATAATTACTTTTATTATTTTTATCAATTTTTTACCTAACCATAAAAGCTTTGGTAGAGGAAGACGTCTCCACCACCTGGTCATCCTCTACCAAAGCCTCGGCAACCTCGTCCTCTTCGTCCTCGTCATCCTTCTTGTCCTCCACTTCGTCGTCAACCTCGTTCTTCATTTCGGCTTCGGAATCCACAACTATTATTGAGGGTATTTAATGATTATTTACAATAATCATTCGTTATTAAGAATGATTGATCGTTACTGAATAATTATAATTGACTTTATATATACAATATCAAATTATAACTAATATTATTTGATTGTTATTAACAATATTAAATTATTTATAACAATATCCAATTATTAACTGCATTAGCGTCTCTACTCCCATTCACCCAAACCTGATAATATAAGGTGGGAATTTTATAAATTAATCTTTTTTTAAATAACATTTTTTTAAAAATCTGATCACAATTTTGCTAAAACGCACAATAATAACAACATTACTATGAAGGTATTTGGTATCTGCACGAATTAATAGTGCGTATCAATTTTTAGTCGTTTTTTCAGTTTATTCATCCTAAATAAAAAAAACTGCCCAACCGATTTTTCTGAAAAGTTATTCAGTTCTAAGATACGTAATTACGCGTCGTTTAAAACCGGTCCCACGTCAATCCAATCTTTGGTTCGTGAGATAATCGAGACGAAAAATTATTCCGAACGCACATACGTACATACGTACAAACGCACATCCGCTCATACGCACATCCGCACATACGTACATACACACTCACAGACATCTCTCTAAAAACGATGGATTTGGATTCTAGAGACCTTAAAACGTGGAGATATGTCAAAATTTGGGATTTGCAAAATCGACCCCATTACAATAACTTCCCATAGGGAACTGGGAAGTTAATAAACCGATCAACCTTGGGTTCACCGTTCTCGACTTGTCAAAGCTGAAGATGTATGATTTTCATTACAGCTTCATGAAACGCAAGTATGATAAAAACATTACTCTCAACTATATGGACACGAACTCATTCAGAACAAAATTTGTAGGGTCAAGACCTAAAATGTACTCATTAAGTGTAGATAGTGGTGATGTGATTAAGAAAGCCAAAGGAGTTAAGAAAATTGTAATGAACGGCTTAACTTTACATAATTATCGAGATTGCTTGTATAGGAAAAAAAATATTTAGAGGTAGTATGTATGTATTTAGATCTAAGCTGCACAATTTATATGCTGAATGTATAAATACGGTAGCATTAAGTTTTTCAGATGATAAGCGGTATATAAGGGAAGATGGGGTTAGCACATACGCTTGGGAACATATAAATATCGTAATGGATATACATTAGTATTAGTATAAGAGAGAGAGGGGAAAGGAGTTTAAAAATATGTACAGAACATAGACCATAAGACATTATAGCAAATTGTGAAATAAATGTAAAAACGTAAGAAATTTAAAAAAAAGGTGTTTTTGATAGAGAGAATCAAGTGTAACAGTATAAATGGATTCAGGATTGAATGTATGAAATCAGTTCGTTTTTGCAAAGTGATTGAAAATGAAGTTTCTAAATATATTTCTTCTATTGGGTGTTTGGGTATATTGTTTTCAATGTAATCCAGTGCCAGTGTTGTCTCTTAGTGAAAACAACAGCACTAACAATTTAAAATTTAATCTTGCATTGCCTAGTAACAAGACAGTGCAGATAGCACTATCTTTTCGATTGATGACTATAAGTACCGCTTCAACTACAACAACAACAACAACACGAACGGATATATCATTTCAAAACGATGATGGAATTTCATCATCAGGCGTTATACCATCAGAGGGTTTTACGATAACACCTTCCACAACAATAACAACAACAACTACAGTACAACCATCAGTAAAGAAATTTATCACAGTTGATGAAGCAATCGAAGGATTTCGGCAAGATTTAATAAAGAAAGAATTGGAAATAGCTGGAATAATCGAGAGTAAACATATTTTTTACAGACATTTTAAATTAGAGTTCAATGATGATAAAATTTTAACAGTTCGATGCACATACGATAGTAACTATTCGAAATGTTCACTTAAAATCACGTGCTACGAGTATCATGAGTTCAAAGCGGAGAGAATTCTTAGCAATGGTGAAGTTGTATATATAAGACAACAAGATCCGAATTATAAGTCAGATATAGAATTTTTGGATTTAACGAATATGAAACAAACATATACCATGAGTATTAACTGAACCACCAGCTGCTGCGCACGTTGACGATCTGAAAAGGGAGAAAATCTACACCAACGTCAATGATATTAACGACCTTCAACTTTGTATTGAGTATTACAAACATTTTTTTAACAACAACAAGGAACTAATATTGGAGGAGCACTTTAACGAATTTTTAAGAGACTATACGTTTGTGAATTCATACATTACCATGAAACAGAATGTCAGCAAGTTTGGAAAGCATTATGTGAACTGTCCTTGGGCTCATAATGATGCGAAATCAGGACCAGATAATTGTGAATGCTATAGTGTACATAGAAGAGTCTGTAAAATGAAAAAAAAATTGTTCAACTGTATAAGCGATTAATGAATAAATAAATTTTATTTGAATCTTAAAATTAACAATCTTTCATAATCATTATTATTTTAACATCATGTTTTTAACATTTATCCAGGAATTGTGTTCTTCTGAAAATCCCAACCACTTTACAAATGCTTTATTTCCTCTCCTTTTTAAAACTTTTTCTACAAGATAAAACGACGGATTCTTAGCTTTTAGCAGTTCAAGTTCATAAAAACCACCTTTAATCTTATTTCCTTCATAATCTTCTAATAGGTATGTGACGGGGTTGGTTATCCGAATTTGACGAATCCTGAAAATCTCCGTGGTCCAGTTTGGTGTATAGCCCTTTTCAAATACATGCTTGTATTTACTGATACGAACATGATCAACCACGTTGTATTTAATTGGAGCCATCACTTTATTATTGTTATATACGGTAGACAAAAGCAATTTTTCGTTGAAACAGCAGACGGAGCCATTTTTATTGTTTATTACACACCTCAACGAGATCATCAACTATACAAATCCACTTGTAATTTCCATTCATACTAAACTCCTGCCACATCATGGACTTCAGCGTACGATTGAATCATTCAACAATTAAAGCCTTGAGAGAACCATAAGTGGAATAATGGTTTATTTGATATTTTTCCATGATTTTTTGAAAAGACTATTGTACAATTCTTTTCCATTGTTAGTTTGCAAGTTTTTAAGAATGGGTCCTTGTTGAAGTATGTGATCCATCGCCATAGTAACTTATTTTCCAGTCTTGGATTTGATGGGAATCGCCCAGGCAAACTTTGAAAACGTGTCGTGAAGAAAGCGAAACCCCGTATTTTCACTCGCATATACTCCCATTTCAACCAAATCTGCTTGCCACAGGTCATCTAAACCTATTGGTATAACTCGTCGTCGCTTAAAATTTTTCCGAGCGGGTGTATGTAATTCGTCTACAACTTTTCGTTTGCTCATTTTAGAATGAACTGAAATTTCGCATTGTAGTTTTAGTAATTGTATGCTTAAAGGTATCACTATTCACCAATGTATATTGTTTGCGTGTTTATTATTGTTTCTGGATATATTTATCTATATATTTCTTAAGTTTCTCAATATTAATATCAACTTGGTTTTTTGTAGAAGCATCATCATTTTTTATTGGCTCTCCAAGATTCTCCAATCGTTTAAAATTTAGGATGTAATTGCCAGGTTTCATTTTATGGAAACCTACTCCTGGTGCGCCATCTTTACCAGGTTTTCCTTCCACTCCTGGTGTTCCTTGCGAGCCTGGTGCTCGTTGTTCACCATTCGACCCTTGAGGACCTGGATGTCCTTGAGAACCTGGAGGTCCTTGAGAACCTGGAGGTCCTGCAAACCACGCAATCCTCCTCTTTCATTTGAAAATCGACCAAACTTATCAATACCCATCAGTAGCGTACGCAGGATTTTGATAGGGAGGGTCATATTTTTGAAGTCTTGACTAGGTACGTTTGATAGTGCTTCGGTGTAGATATGAAGATATAATTATGTAATCATTCTTTTTCACTGGTCAAAGTTGGAGTCCTCCAAAAATAATTCTGGCAGACTTTAGCCCGATTGCATGTCTGGTTTCATTTACTTGAATCAATCATGATATTTTCATTCAAATTATAAAATTATGCGCTTGACGTGTGAAAGAATCTACACTGTATTTGTAGACTTCCTTGGAACCGTAAAGTGTATAAGTTAAATTACAACACCTTTTTCTTTAAAAACAATGACAAACTGCAAGACATAAGTCTTGCGTCTTTATTCAACTAAATTTAATTTACAACTCCACTTATTCTATTCCTATTTCTAAATTTATAAGCTAAAATTGCTGATGTCAGCGTCTGGTGCGTATATCTAAACATGGGTTTCTTAAGAGGCTAAAATTGCTAATGCAGCGTTTGGTGCGTATATGTAAACATGGGTATCTTAAGAGGCTAAAGTTGCTGATGCCCGCGTCTGGTGCATTTATTGCTTACAAGTAAACAATGACTTCTGCTGGCCACTGCATTTTCCTTCATGCTGCGATACGCTGGTCTGGTTGCATCTTATGTTAACTCCTCCCCCTTTAAAAACAATCGTCCTCGATTGTCGAAAATATGAAATGTTGAACTTTAGCGCCGGTATATGGTAAGTCACAGATGAAAGATTCTCCGTGTTGCGATGCGCTGCCAGCTGTAGAACCTGATGATCAGTACTGGAAGGATATTTTTTAATTTCATTTCGTTTATGGCAAAATTTAGCTAATCCTATTGCAAGCACTCTTGTTATTGTGCCAATGAAAAAAGTTCCGTTCAACTTGTGCAAGGATTCTTTCGTTGTTAGATCACCAGACAAGTTATTTAGGAGTAAGATGTCAGGAGAGCTGTTGTTGATGATGAAAATGTTTTCATCACTGATGACGTTGTAGTTTGCTTCTAAGCTGCTCAGCAGATTTGGTATACGGGAAGTATTACTTATATCTAACAAATCTTTTTCCTTACAGATAGAACAGTAATTGAATTTTTGCATTCCTTAATGATCCCATAAATTACATTGTGATATTTTATTATTTTTGAAAATGGGATTTCGTTTATTCGAGTTTTTGAGAACATCATTAATTGTTTCTTGAATGGTAGCAAAATCCTCATGATCGGCGTTTCCTGCGAGCCATTTTCAGGCTGTATCGCTAAAATCTAGTGACCTTTCCATTTTCCGTGGTTTTAAGGTTGTGAACGAAAGTTTCAATTTGTCTTAACTCATGTGATAGATTTAACACTGCATCAGTTTTTGCTATGAATCTCTCGTATTGGTCTAAATCGATCTTACGTGTAAATTTAAAGTTTCCATTTTGTATTCTGGTTTATCCTAAAAGTAGGGTCACTACCTGTGAGTTCGTAAGGTCGAGAATTTGCACTTTTGCCTGATCAATCTAAAATAGTTAGCTGTGAATTTTATCTTTATGGACGATTTTTCCTGATTCGGTTACTAGTGGGTAGTGTGGTTATTTTCTTTAACTTTCTCCTGCTTGTAGCGGGGGGTAAATTTAGAGTCTTTACGCCTATTTTGCTTAACAAATATCACCTATTTGATAACTCTTTGCTGGCTGCCGAGATTTATTGTGAAATCGCAAGTCTTTATATTGCTTGGCCTTGAGCTTCTCAATGTTTTTCTTTCGAATATTTTCGATATCTTCAGGCGTGGCATTATTAAAACGCTCGAAAAATAAGTCTACTGGTTTCTTGCCAGTGACAGAATGGACGGAGTGGTTATACTCCTTGACTGCTCTTTCTAAAAGCAGATCAAATGAACTAGAGGGTTCTTCCCTTTTTAACATCGCATTGTCTCGGTCAAGGTTGAATGCCATCGTTCTATTTGCCTGTTCACCTCACTTTTATAAGGTGGCGTTCGGAATATTTTAATTTGCAATTCGTCCTCCAGCATTGACATTAATGTAGGAGATCTAAGTGCTCCTTCATTATCGATCACTACGTTTTCCGGTATGCAAAAATATAATAGGATATCTCTTAGGGGGTTTTTGATGTCGAATTTCGAAAATTTATCTATTGCTGTAAGAACACGATGTTTCTCAGTGGCAAATAGATCTATATGTACAGTGTGGCCAGAATATTTTGGAATCGGAGTTGAATGGATAAAAGGTTTATTGGGATGTCGATCATATTTGCACTCTTTGCAGATGGTGCATCTTTTCACTAATCGTTTGATTTTGGCTGCCATCTTGGGAAAATAAAAGTTTTCTAGCAATTGTACACGATTTTCTTCTGCATTTCTATGTGCTCTTTTATGCACTTGCAGAATTCTTTATTCTTGTTCGATTTCATTCACGACATCTTCTACAATTTTTCGTGTAAATCTCACTTTATAGTTTCTAAAATGATGTGGGACTGAATTGTACCAAATGTAGCTTCGTCTGTAAGTAGCCCGTTACTGGCAGATGGGTTTAGATACCTTTTAAAAATCTGAATGATTTCCTCTTCGGTGTAAGTTTCTTGAATAAAAATATGCCGTGCGTAGCGGTCAAAAGGGTTTTTGAGTTGATAACTTCTTTCATTACCGATTTTGAGGATGACTTGGTTTCGAAAAACATTAATAGGTGTTTCCACAATGGGAATCAGATCATGCGCTGAACTTTCAGCACTGTGCTCGGTGGGGGTCATTGAGTTGATTTCCGGAAAATTCGGAAGCCTGGAAAGTGAATCAGCGACGACGTTGGCTTTGCCTGGTTTGTACTTAACCTCGTGATTATACTCCTCCAAAATAGCTTTCCATCGCTTCATTTTAGAATTTGTATTTTTATTGCTTAGCGCATACGTTAAGGCTTGGTGATCAGTGAATATCTTCACTTTTTTAGAACCGTGAAGGTAGTTTCTCAATGAATTGAGCGACCATATTATGGCTAACATCTCCTTCTCGTTTGCCACATAGTTCTCCTCAGTTTTGCTGAGCGTACGGGATAAAAAGGAGATAGGTTTGTCATCCTGCGACAAAACTGCGCCTATGGCAAAATTAGAAGCATCCGTGGTTAGCTCGAAAGGTTTGGAAAAATCTGGATGTGATAGGACCTCTTCTTTAGATACTAGGGAGTTCTTTAATTTTTCGAAGGCTTCTCGCGCTCCTTTGTCAAGCACAATAGCTTTATTTTTGAGAGGTGTTTGGACACTCGTCCATTCTTCCCTCTTAAAAGGGATGTCAGAGGCTTGGCGATTCAAGCGTAGTCTCTGATAAATCGCCTGTAATAGCCTGACATACCAAGAAAATATCTGAGTTCCTTGAGCGTTCTCGGAGGCGGAAAGGAGGCAATAGCTTCTACTTTTTTAGGGTTGCTCTTGATCCCTTCAATGCTTATTACGAAGCCTAGGAATTCAACCTCTTGTTGAAGGAATTCGCATTTATCGAGATTAATTTTCATGTTGGCTTTTTCTAGGGTTTTTAAGACTAATTCGAGGTTCTCCAAGTGCTCTTCTTCGTTTTGACCAAAAATAATTATGTCGTCAATGTAAATATAGCATCGTATTCCGATGTGTTCCCTTAATATGTCGTCTAATGCTCTCTGAAAAATAGGTGGACCATTTTTTAGTCCAAAGGGTAACCGAACAAACTCATATTTACCATTGTTTATTGAGAATGTTGTCTTTTCAACATCGCATTCTCTGAGGTTTATTTGATGAAAGCCACTCTTAAGGTCTATTATTGAAAAAAAACTTATTATTACCAAGATTTGAGAGAACTTCATTTAACTCTGGTATTGGATATGAATCGGTAATATTAATGGAATTCAATTTCCTATAGTCAAACACAAGTCTGAATTTCTTTTCTTCAGATGCATCTTCCTTTTTAGGGACAACCACGACAGGGGCGTTGTATGGGGATCTTGACGGTCTGATTATTCCGTCATTAAGAAGTTTTTGGATTTCCGATTCAACTACGCTTTTAAGAGCTTGAGGGTATGGATACGATTTCGAATACACGGGATCATTCGTCGTTGTGCGGATTTCTCCTTTGACTGGTGTAGCATAGGCCTGTTTTAAATGTGGATCAGAAAGAACATTTGCGCAATTTTTAAGAATAGCTTTAACGCGGTTTATTTGTAAACTAGTCATGTGCTTCGTTCTGATATTCATATGATTAACATTTTGAGAAAGTTGTTGTTTCAAGGGAAGACATAAATCCATTTTAATGGTCATATAATCGTTATCAGTGTGAATAACGGCTTGTAAGTTTTTCAGTGTATCGTTTCCAATGATGCCTGCAAAAGTTTGTAAGTTCGGTAAAATACAGAATTTTAGTTTTTTCGTATGAGGTCCAAATATATTTACAAAAGCATGGTGCGTCACGTTAACTACACCACCAACAGAATTTACTGAAAAAGGTTTTTCATTCGCTTTAGGATTCCAGATGAGTTGCGGTTGAATATAATTTTTGTTTGATCCTGTATCGATCAAAAATTGTAAGTGTGTTCCGCTCTTCTCTTTGAATTCGAAATATGGAAGCGAAGAGCTCATAGATCTAAAAAATTAACGGTGTCATTTCCCTCCTGCTGCTCAGAACTGTTTATATCTATGGCATTCATATATTTCTCGAGATGATTCTTCTGGCTGTATGCTGAAGAGCCTTTGTTGTTTGTTATAACATTCACTTGAGCTGATGGTAATTGCTGCGGTCTTTTGCTATGAAATTGGGGTCTTCCTATTGGGTTTCGGTTTTGATAATTGACCGCACGAGAATGTATGGAATGGTCAATATCCATTGGCTCGTACATTCTTGGCTTTGGAGGCAATTGATAATAATTTGGGTTCGGATTTTGATACTGTATCTGTCTGTGAAATTGGGGTGTTTGAGGGATCCGAGGGTTATGAAAAAGCTCAGGATGAAAACTTTGTTTTGAAGTATATTTATTGTTATAAAAACGACGAGTTTCCCCTTTTGATGGCAAAGGCGGCCTTTGCGGCACTTGCGAATAGTTTTTGCGAAGAGAATTATTCGCATGCTGTGTACGATAATTTATAATTTCCAACTTCAGACATAATGACAGAGCTCGTGGAAGGTCCACTGGCTCTCGAATACTTAATAATCTAGGTAAATCACCTCTATGGCCTCTAACAAAAGTGTCTAAAGCCTTTTCTCGATAACATTGGGTCAGACTGTTGAGGGAATCCTGATTTAGATCCATGGCAGCTAGTTTGTTAAGAATCAAGGAAAGATGATGGTAGACGCTTTGATAAAATTCGTTAATGGTGTTTACACCTTGCACAAGCGTAGTAAGTTGGTATTCCAAGGTACCTAGGTCTCGCTTGTCGGCATAATGTAGGGTTAAACACTTGGATATCTTCGGCCAATTTAGTGGAGTGTTGTACGACTCCAACGCAATGTCGGCTTGCCCAATTATTTTGTTACGAATGACCGAGAGTATGCCGTAATATTTCGGGGTTCCCTTAAGGTGATCATAGATACGCAGAATGCGTTCTACGCTTTTTCTCCACGAGTTATATTCACTGGGATCCCCGGAAAACGTTCGCAAGCTTTTAACGACGTCTGGAATTTTATCCATGTCAGATAAGTTCCTATCGTTTTCAGCATTGATTGGCACGTCCGTTTCATTATTGATATCCGCCTCGGGATTCATAATGGACGTAAAAAATTGGCGACCTTGCGTTTGCAAGGTTTCCGTTACAACGTGAGTGATAATCGATACCAATTCGCGATGATTATTTTCGTTATTAAGCGCTATGTTGATATTTTCGTTTCTATTAGCACCTTCCGAACCCACAGGAGCACTCTCTACGCGCAGGATCGGGGGACGAATCAGATTATTTGGATTTGTCATTTTTTTCGTTTTGTTAACGAAGATCACGAGATTCTTCGCGGTGGTATAAATCTACCGAAGTTCTAATCGTGAGGATTTCACTATTTTTTAAAACAGACACGAAAGCACTTTGTCACAGAAATGTCAATATTTTCAAATACAAATCAATATTAAATATTAAAATTTATACAAAAGAGCTACAATGTTATTGAATATATGTATACAAAAATATAAACAATATGAAAAATTGGCCAAAATTTTCCTTTATGCCAAGTATTTTTGCTTTCTTATACTTCCTGTGGGTGTCGCTTTTACTGTGGCAGGGTATGCCACGTTTGGATGGCAGGGTATGTCACCTCTTTGATTGTCCGCTCCGCTGATAAAGGTTGGCAGCTGCTTCTTTTTGCTGTATCTGCTACTTGGGGGCCTTCCTTTACTATCACCACTATCCTTCAGCGTTTTAAGCGAAGGTCAACATGCACTTTTTACGCACGATTGAAAATGTATTTCGTACACTTGGTTTTCGCGTACTTGTTCTCGTAGCGACGCGGATCACGGTCCCTGCTCGGGCGCCAGTTAAATTACAACACCTTTTTCTTTAAAAACAATGACAAACTGCAAGACATAAGTCTTGCGTCTTTATTCAACTAAATTTAATTTACAACTCCACTTATTCTATTCCTATTTCTAAATTTATAAGCTAAAATTGCTGATGTCAGCGTCTGGTGCGTATATCTAAACATGGGTTTCTTAAGAGGCTAAAATTGCTAATGCAGCGTTTGGTGCGTTTATGTAAACATGGGTATCTTAAGAGGCTAAAGTTGCTGATGCCCGCGTCCGGTGCATTTATTGCTTACAAGTAAACAATGACTTCTGCTGGCCACTGCATTCTCCTTCATGCTGCGATACGCTGGCCTGGTTACATCTTATGTTAACTTATATGCATGTTTGCAAGTACATATATTGAGACGCCTTCAATACCTACAGGCCAGAAATGAAAGCAACTAATGAAGTAAATGACGTGGGAAAGTGAAACTGTCACTAAGCACAGACAGAGTACTATCGTGATCAGGGCTGGCTAAGCTTATTTACCCAAGGGGGGGGGGGGTTTGAACCCGTAACTCCCCCCCCCCCTGGGTACGACACTGATACGATGACTACTGCTAACGTATTTATTCTATTATTTGCGATTCTTTCAATTCTTCAATGGTTGATATAATTTCGTTGTTATGATTATTGTGACCTGCTTGCTGAGATGCAATAAGTAATCGCAACCAATCCACTCATTCATTCCGGTCATCCCAATATATGTAGTCTTTCTGTTTATCGGATGTTTTCATTGAAATATAGTCCTTGCGTTCAAGGTTGGATGTTTCTCTTAGTCCACTCCCGACCTTGTTGCTGTTTAAGACTTTCGCAGTTATTTTTGTATATTTGAAACTTCGACTTCCGTTTATTTGACTAGCAGGATCGTAAGAACGTCTGTGAGCATTCAAGTGTAAAAGAATACTTTTATAATTTTGCAAATCGTTGTTGTTATATGTAGTTCCATCTGGGTGCTTCATAAACAGCAATTCGTATAACCCTGGAGTTCACGTATATGATTTACCATCTACAAGTATTGCATTGCCATCGATCACGAAATTTGAATTTCCTATTTTCCACTGTTCTCCATCACCAAGGTCATCTTTATATACCCCATATACGTTGTCAATTGAAGACAGTTCATTTATATATATACCCAAATATTTCATAGGTGTATCCAAAAATTGGTTCTTTATCATGTATTCCCTGAGATGTTGGCGCCCTTCTGGACTGGAGACATATTTACGAACAGCCTTTGTGGAAGAGTTGGATGAGGTGATGTCCGCAGTAACAGCGTAGTCACGAAGAGGTTTTGCGGCAGACTTGGCTGAGGTGGTGGTGAGATTAAGTTTTCGCTTAAACTTTGATGTGGGAGTTTTAAAGTTGTCTTCATCGTCAGTGTTTCCCTCTGATCCTATTTATTGTTCGTATTTAACTCGATCTGAAGGTGCCGATGACGACCGTGGCGTCAACCCTTCTTTTATTTTATTTTTTATATCTGAGTCTTGGAAACACTTGGCTTTTTTAACAAATTCAGCTATTAAACTGCATCAAACTGTATTGAACAGCTATCTAACTGCATTAAATTGGTATGAACTGCTAAACTGTTCTTTTCGGTTAAAGATTTAACCCATTTATAAATTTGTTCGATTTTTTGATGTGCTTTCATAGTATTGATGGATAATAATAGGCCTACTGGGGAACTGACCATCTTAAAAAAACCGGTAACGCATCAGCGTAGTATCCCTGTGTTGATGTGGAAATCTACGAATGCCTTTTGATATTTTCAATTGCTTTGATATTATGCTTTGCTGTTATAGTATTATGAATATATCGAATCCCTTTCTATACCGACCCTTGACTAAGGAGCTATCCTTATCAATTACAAAAAATCCGTATTTATCGTTCCAACATTTTTTGCACATGATTTTAAACTGTTCGAAAGTCATGACGGTGTTCACATGATCATTGCAAATGTACCTTAAATTCAGCTCATCTTGTTTGAATATAACCATAAAATTAGCATTATCTCGAAAGAGATGCTTCGGTATTCTTGTATAGGTTTGACACAAATAAAAACTGTCAATGTTATAATGTCGTCCCATACAGAAATATGATCGAACGTTATCTTGTTTCTCGGTGGCAATATCATCGAACATAAATACAGAATTTGACTTGGCTTTTTCCTTTGGAATCACTTCACTGTTGTTTGAAAATGTATGAAAGCCTAGTCCGAAAATAGGTTTAAAAGCCTCCTTCAAGTATCTATATTTGGGTTGATGTAATGATTTCGAGTAGATATAAATATTTTCAAATTTAACACCATTTGGATGTTTTAGCAGAGAAATCATAACCTTGGTTTTGCCACAGTTTGAAGGACCCAAAATAAGACCTCGAATGTTATTAGGTAGTAAATCGCTATGTTTATTAGTTTGGGTTTCATTTGCAATATCAACATTTTCCACCGTCAACTTTTGCTGTTGTTGATTGAAGCGCATCATTCGTTTGACTAAAACATTAAACAATAAAATATAAACTAAGTTTCTTTTTTGTTGTTGGGAGTTATATAGTCTACAAACAGCTGTTGAACGAGGTGGATCGTATCGTATGTAACCAACAAAGAAGCCCCCCGATAAGTATAAAATGATTGATCACAAACAGAAATATAGTAGTAGATCACGAAAAGTGGTGAGCGGAAGAGGGTTTATTAATACGCTCATTAATAAACTACCCATTGAGCTACATTTACCTGGTTACCAATACTGTGGTCCTGGTACAAAATTAAAAGAACGACTTGCAAGAGGTGGTCCCGGCATAAATTTATTAGGCCAAGCCTGCAAAGAGCTAAGTTCTCTCGTCAACACGTGAGAAGGAACGTTACAGTTATTTATTGACGTGGATAGTGATTCGACTTGCCTGGAAAGGTTGACGGTGATCGACCGCCCTGCTTTGAAGGTACCGACGATTGATTCCCAGGAGTTGGTCGGTTCCCCGCGAACGACACACTCCTCTGGAAGTTTTCCGACATGGAACATTTAGGACAATTTCGTTTGAGAACTTCCTCGTGTCCGCAACCGAAACAAAAGACTTGTTTCGTGGGCTCTGGACGATTAGAGAAAACATGTCCAATGTCACGACAATTCCAACAAACACCATGGTAATTGGAAGTAGTGACTGGACGTTGAAAGGTAGAATTGTCAGACCTACGAAACGGGTTACGATTGGCGGATAGCCTTATCGGCTCATTGGACTCAGGGCCAATGGATTGGGTATTGTTACTTATTTCGTGAATGGAACGCCGCAATATGGGTGCGGTTTTTCGGCTTGGACTGTTGCGATTCCAAACTGACTCAACTGAAATACAACATTGAACCAATTCCTGAGTGGTTCCAAACTGTCGACCAGGCATATGGTCGCTGAGACGCGTATGCATGTTACGGTACAAAATCACTTGTAAATCAATATCCGGGAGTATGTTAGTTAATTGAAGAGACATATTTTCAATATCATCGAAAAATTCGATGAAGGGTTCGTTATTACGTTGAGTCCGAGCGTCAATACGTCTACGGATGTCTACGTCAGAAGTGATAGAACCATACCTGCTCAAGAATGCATTTTTGAAACTTAACCAATCAGATGAATTGGGTTTTAATTGTAGGTATTTCCAATACCACACGGCAGCGGGTCCACGTACCAATAAATGGAAATTTACAATTAATTCGGGATATGGCACTTGATAGGTTTTTGAGAGTGTTTCCACTTGAAATAGGAATGTCTCCGCGTTGAGACCTGAGGTGGACCCGTCAAAGCAGATACCCCATCGGAAGATCGGGACATGTGTACGGAACGAAGAGTTGGAATGCTCTCTCCCACAGCTTTGAGGAACATTTGAAGGTGACCCGACAGAACATGAAGACCTAGAATGGTCAATTCCCTCAACAGGGAATGTGAGATTAGGGTTGGGCACGAATAATGGCCCTTGACTGAAATCGGATTCGATTGGAATGCACACGGAATTATTTACTTGGGAACTACCTCCCACCTCAGCTAGTTGAACAGGATCGGATGATTTCCGATTATAAAGATTTGTTTTTATGGCGCTGTCTCGCCCTAACTCCAACGAATGGCTACTTTTAGACCGAGTATTAGACATATTAGGTGTAGACACTTTATTAGGCCAAAATGCCATAGGAACGTCCATGTTGTTATTGAATATTATTTAAACAAATTACGTTAATACGAGGACCGATATACTAATGTAGAATTATATACGAAAAGATATACGATACGATATAGATTAAATATTTCCGCAAGGCAAGTTAAATTTGACGAAATTATATTTTACACGCGACGAAATTTGTATACAAAACTAATATGGGGATACTGATTACTCGCTGATAAGCGAAACGCCCCAAAAGCTAATACTACCTAAAGTGATCAACCTGCGTAGATATTCAAGAAACGATGTATTAGATACGCGATACCAGCACCGATGTGTGAGGGTGTGTGTGCGATTTACAATTTTTTTTACATAATTTGTACATAAGTTTTACATAAGTTTTTACATAAGTTTTACATGATTTTTACAAGGTTTTACAAAGTTTGACAAAATTTTACAAAGTTTTACAAAGTTTTACATTTACTTAAAGGTACCTTAACAGGTTTGTACAGACATTAAACCTGGTTAAATGGAATATATTGGTTTTGTTTGTACTTTAGTTTGATATTAAAGTGTGTGATTGTTTTCCTCCACAAAAGCAGCGATGTAGGAACGGGTAATTTTCAGATTTTACGTTAATATATTTTTGAACCATTTGCGCGACACTACCAGTTTTCAGCCAAAATTTACTAATTCAAGAAGAAGTTGGTTTAGATAAGTTCGAGAATCGTTAGCGACGGAATCAAAACGTATGAAGCGACAACAAGTGCTGCAAAAGCTTACTTGACTCAAACTACCTCGCGGCTAACACATCACGACACGATTCTCGAATTTACGAAGAAAAAACTTGAAACACGAAAGAATTTGCAGATATACTGCCGTAGAATAGACACGAAGGAAACGGGAATATGAGAAAGGTCCCATAGTTTGGGCGCCATTTGTCACAGTCCCGACTTCGCGCACAAACCCGAGGATCCGAGATCGAGTGCTCCACCACTTTGAACGCTCCTCGACCCCGGATGCCTCGTGTGCACCCGCGCCGCCGGGACCGGTACAAAGTCGACCGCTTAGTGGCGGTCGCGATTTAACTTTTTTTTTTGGTTTCCCCGACTAGCTCGCCGAGTCGTGGTTTTTATGAACAAGGAGAAACACCGATAAGCATTACTACATGCGTCACCCTTGCAAAAAAAAACAATCACATCACTTTTTTGTTATAATTATTTCATTATATATTATTATTTTCCTTTTTTTTAAATAACCCAATTCATCTCCTTAAACTTAACTTAATCCACATTAACAAACCAAGCTAGACGACTACACACTGAGGCGCACAATCTACGCTCGAAATTCCATTGCTTTATCCAGTGCCGCCGCTCGTATGCTTCCCATTGCACAGTTTAACAAAATCCATTTTCAACGAAATAGGTGTATAAGCGGAATAATTATCATGATCCTTTAATCAGTTCGAATGAAGTTTGCTTTCCATTGCGTCACCGGTACTTTCTGTTCTTTTGGCGTAATTTCCACATTAATTATTTGCAAGGCGTTTTCATGCTCTTCCATCACTATTGTTACAGATTATATTTGCTATCGGTTTTATTAATTCACAATAATTGTTGTTCTTGTTCTTCACTTAGTTTTTCTTCGCTGCTCGGAACTCCTCAGTCCGGCCGGTTCGACAGTCAACACCACACTCTCCCACACTCACACTCCATTTCCGGCATGTCGAACATCGAAAAGCTACTCTTCGCGTAGCGTGGCGTGATCGATCACTCGTATTCGCGAAAGCTTGAACACGATCCGAGCGTTGGAGCGAGATGACGCGTTTGAATAGCTTTTTCGGAACTTGGCGAGCTTTACACTTTCAAATAATCATTGCCAGGTAGGTATTTCTCTGATTTAGTTATTTCGGGCAGAAATGCGCGAAGATAATTTGAATTTAGTTTATGATACGTAACATTCTTGTAATCGCCTCGAACATCGAAATGGAAATTTTCAACATATCTTTACGTCTTGAGGTCTTTAGAGTATATTTTAAGTGTTTTTAGAAAGAAGTATGTATGTGTGTGTGCGTGTGTATGTATGTACGTGCGTTCGCGGACAGTTTTTCTACGAGCATAACCCACGCAAACAAAGTCGTATCAATTTTGTTATTGTGTCAATCAAAGCTGATTAGTTTTTAGAAAACTTCGGGCGGGGGAGTTTGCTGTTTTTACCCCTTGAAGGTCATTGCTGTCATGCGCTATATCTCACGAACCAAACATGCGATTTTCACCATTGAGGTGTCAATTGACATTTATATGATGCCATCAAACTTTTAAAAAAATCGTTGGATCCGTTCTTTAATTTATTAAAAAAAAGTGCAAAAAATTAAGGTTTTTTTCAAAAATAATAAATTTTTAGCCTGATTTGCAAAGCGTAGTGATCTTTGTTTATAATATTTATATACTCTAAATTGTGTTTGAAAAAACCAGCAATCAAGACATGAAATTCAAATTAAAAATCATCAAGTCATCATGACCTTCAAGGTCATTCATGTCATTCTCTATATCTCGCGAACCAAATATAATATTTGCATCTCTGAGATGTCAATCGTCGCATGCTTTAATGTTTATGTTTTCATGTTTTTAAAAAATCGTTGGAGCCGTTTTTTAATTTAAAAAAAAATTTGCAACAACTTAAGGTTTTTTCGTGAAAAAATAGTTTTAAACCGGATTTCCACAACACAGTAATACATGTTTATAAAATTTATATTGTCTTATCAGCTTTTGAAGAGAAACCAGCAAACCCCTTTTCCATGATCACCAAAACAAAATTAAATTAAAAAAAAGTTATTCAAAGCCATAATGTAAAAAGTGTTCATACGAATGATATTACCTAATTACTCTTATTATAAAGGCCTTGTAGTTGAATCAACCAAAGTTTAATACCATTTGTATAATTTGAGCAGATTTTTAATGGTTTTTAAAGTACTTGTTTTTAATTTTAATAAAAAACTGCTTAAATTTTGAAAACCAAAAACAAATTCAAATTTAGATTTGTTGTAATGAACGCTTTGGATTTTGATTTTTGACTGCACATCTAATATTTTTCAAGACCAACTGAACTGATTAGCCTGTATTTTCCCAAATCTTGAAAAAATACAAACTCAATGATTACGCTGAAGTCATGACGATTTTGAACACAACTATTCAAAATGGGCACCATGCGACAAAATCTCCTTAGTGGGCGTAATAACAAAACTGCATTCATTTTTGTTAGCGCTCTTTTGTCCTTCAAGCTTCGATATGAAAATAACAAATAACGTAGAAAAGGCTTTTTAACCTACCCCCACCAACCACCGATTGATCCACGTGAATATTCAATCAAACCAATCTACCCCCATCCACCAAAAGCACTACGTATTTAATGGACGCTCCCGTAGATGATACGATTCATATTAACTCATTCCAATTACTGTCATGAGAACCTCTAATTATTATTATTTAAAGTAGTAGTATTTTCATAATTGTATTTAATATTTTTAATATTTATGTAGATATTACTGGGAAGTGGACCTTGTGGACCTCAAGGGTCGCACCTCGCGGCGTGTTGAATTTTTTATGTCTTGTATATATGATCTTGTATATGACAGGTCTCGAATTTTGTATGCGACTTGTCCTACCGGGCGAACTATAACTCCAGGCACAAACCTTGCTAAGAATGTGGTTACGAACGTAAACCGTTTGGCCGTTAGCAAAAACGCGAGGTCGGCTACGGAAGTCGTATCGACGCTTACCTCTTTGGTAGGCTTCCTGAAGCCTATGGACTACTATATTCTGTATTTCACGTAATTTATCATTACGTTCCGTAATACTTATTTGTCCGTCCGAAAGAGAAGATAATTTTCTAAGCAAGGAATACTCAGAAACATTTCGAATGGCTTGGAAGCCGAACATTAAGAAATGTGGTAAACAGCCTGTAGACTCGTGCACAACATTACGAAAAGCGGCACAAGATTCGCACAAATGACCATCCCAGTTGCGATGATCATTCCCAATGTATGATCGAATGGCAGACAAAATGGATTGGTTAGTGCACTCAGACGCGTTTGGTTGAGGAGCATAACGTGGAGAGAACACATGGGTAATACTGTAATCAGTCATGAGTTGCGAGAATATTTTTGAAGTGAATTGAACTCGATTGTCAGAATGAAGGTATTCCGGCACTCCATAAATATGGAATATACTTTCAGTGAGGAACCGAACGACTGCTTCTGAAGTAGCCTTCGGCATGGCCTTGAGCCATATAAATTTAGTATAATGGTCTGATACCACATGGAGTTGGGTATTACCTAATTTAGACCGAGGGTATTGTAGTGTATCTCACTACGTGTAGTGTATCTTACTACGTATCTTACTACGTCATAAATTACTACAACATAAAATTGAATCAAGTAACGTAACATCATAATTTACGTATCTTATCTTATCACGTCATAATATAAAATTGAAGCAAGTAACGTAACGGCATAAATTACTGCAACATAAAATTGAATCAAGTAACGTAACATCATAATTTACATAATTCACTGCAACATAAAATTGAATAACATATGGCACACGCCAAGATGCAATATGAGTATTAACACGGCTACGAATGATCGTTCGCAGTGTGAACCCTGTGTTGTGGGTGGTCTGTTGACAATCCATGTGAACTAGGGAGAATTTATGACTAGGAGAAAAGGGATTGCATCTGCTTAGCAAGCAATAGTCCTCAAGTGGATGTGTCGAGAATGAAATTGATTTATTAATTAGTTGGTAAGTTTAGTGCATAGAAAATTTGTATAAAAGACATCTAGATAGTAAGGAAATCGTTCATTAATTTCTTGACTATAGTCTGCGTATTATCGCGGCTCGTCCTGAGATTCTTGAATCATAACAAGATTGCGAATACGCAGTCGAACCTAGTGAAGGATAAATAGGCGCCTAGCGCTGTACAAATAAGATTGCGATTACGCAGTCACTTTAGCTTTACTGGTAACATTCTATTTTATAATAAAAAATCTTAAAATTCATATTGTTTTGCATTTTCAAAACCAAACTTTACATGGCGATCCTGCCAATTCAGTTTCCAAGACAAACTGAAAATGGACCTGACAGAGGACTACAAATCGGAAATTGACCGAATGTTTGAGAAGCTGTGCAGTCGAGTGGAGGAATATATACCTACGGCGAGCCGAGGACAACAGGTGCCAACGTATAACCCCACACCTGTCGCGGAAACCAAAAGGTATTTTACGCCATCGGGAGCTCCGATAATGGTGAAAAGAAAGCCAGCGACTTACGAGGAAGCTATCATAACAGCCACGGATGAAGAGTTAATCGACATAGGACCAAAGAAACGTCTTTTACCGACGAAGAAGCATCAGCCAGAAAAACGAAAGCGACAACGAGGAGGAAGAAGAAATAGGCTACGCAAGGAAAAAGCTAACCTATTTTCAATAATAGCGATCACCCCGGAAAGAAAATTGAAGAAGCAACTATTCATGCAAGCAAGGGAAGTAGCAAACCAGCTGAGGTGTTTAAAAAAAGGAATAATTAACAAATCTTCATCATATTTTTTTACATATTTTATATTGGAACTTGTGGTTCAATTAATTCCAGTTAATAATTTTGTTTCGAAAATAAACATACGTCTAAATATGTAAGGAAAACAATAGGTAGGCAAATAAATGTATAAATCCCACTTTTGAAAAATTTTGTAAAATTGGACTTGTTTTCAACTCACTTTTCGTGTCATGCCTGCTGCACAAATCAGAGTTCTTTTGGAACAAGTCAAGTAAGATTGTTCAAATGCTAAAAAGAGCATCAACAAACCCTATAAATTAGAAACTCTAAAAGCAAAATTAGATAATTTGGAAGAAATTAGACTAAAAGTTAGAGAATTGGCAGCAGACTCAACGGATATTGAGATTATCAGTTTGAAAACAGCGTTCAAATTATCATACGAAGATTATAAGACTTATTTAGAAAAACAAACAGCAAAAATGAGTTCTTTTGATATTGCGACAGCTATCAAAGTTATTCCAACCTTCGAAGGAAAGTACAAGGAATTTCACCCTTTTCTAAAAATAATAGAATTCTCATATAAAACATTGGCTGAAGATTCGAAAATAGAATTGATAGATTTTGTATGCAGCGTTAAATTATCAAACACTGTGAGGATATCATTAGGTGTAGAAATACCCGATACATTAGAAACTTTGAGGAACACGCTAACAAAGAAATATAAAAGTGTAAATACGGTAGCCAGTCTTCAAACATCTCTCAATAGCATACAACAGCACAATACATCAGCAGTAAGCTATAGAGACAAAATGTTAAATATAACAACTGAACTAACTCAACTCCAGATCGATGATTTAGGTAATACAGCAAATACAGTCACAAAACAAGCAATAACATCCCTCAATGAGAAACAAGCTCTTAATACCTATTTAAATGGTTTAAATAATCAATTTAGGGACACAATCTTCTCAGCTAGACCAAAAGACATTTGCGAAGCAACTAATTTGACCATTGAATTAGATAAAAGAAACAATTTAAACGGAAAAAGTATAATGTATATGAATGACAGAAGAGTTAATAACAGACCAAATAGCAACTTTAGAAAAAAATTTTTTAATAAAGAATCTAATAACTGGAATTTAAAAAGCGAAATCAAAATAATAATTACAGTAACAATATAAATACACACAACCGTAACAATAATTTTAACAATAGGTACAACCATAACAACCGCCACCATTATAGCAATAACAAAAATAGCAATAACAATTATAATCATAATAATCATAGGCGTACTAGACGCATTAATTACATTGACAACCAGGGAAACGTACAACCGTCCGGGGAGGAACACCAGTAAATTTAAGAACCAACCTTACCGGAAACAGGATATTCAATATCACTAATAATGGTTCGAACTATATACAATTAAGATGCAAAAACACAGAAACATTCTGACTTTCTTGATAGACACGGGAGCAGATATTTCAATTTGTAAAATTAATACCTTAGATGTTAATGATATAGATAATAATAGTAGATGTAAACTAAATGGTATAACAGAAGAAATAGTAACATCTCTAGGCACAACAAATCTTAGTCTCTTGATAGGCAACAACACAATCATAAACTCCTTTCAAATAGTGGAAGATAACTTTCCAATCTATACTGACGGAATAATTGGAAGAGATATTCTTGAAAAATGCTTTTGTAAAATATGTTTTGAGACATATACGATAACGTTCACAATTAACAACGAAGATTTTGTAATACCAATGAGCACGAAGCCATTGAAGATTGTTGAAATTGAAATACCCGCAAGAACGGAAGCAATCATACCTGTAAATCTGATAAGGAAAGTAGATAGTATAGTAGTGAATAAAGAGATACCTATACGGTAGAAAATTTGTAGTGGTAACTGACCACAGGCCACTAGTATCTCTGTTCACACATAAAAATCCTTCCTCTAAACTAACACGAATACGATTAGATTTATCAGATTACGATTTTGACATAGTTTATAAACAAGGTAAAATAAACACGAACGCGGATGCATTGTCCAGAATAGATTTAAATTCGGACATTTTGAAAAAGATGATTCCTCTTGATAACGATAATAGTATCAAGAAAACAACAACAAGAAAGAGTCAGACAATAATGTTAAAGCGCACATTAATGATGAAACTCCCGAATTACATACGAAGCCTGATCAACTTCTAGTATGGGAATGTACATCGATATCGGATATCCATAATATTGTTAAATTGAAATTTATATTGCATCAAGCAAATAAATTTAAAATCGTACGTAAAAAAGATGAAATACATGTGTACTGTTGTGATAAATCTAACAAGAAACACGTTTCTGTTAATGACAAGCAATCAGTCACAGCATCTTTAAACAATGCTAAGCTTACTGACCGCAATGATAATTCTAATACGATATACGTATCTATCATGAAGAAGTTGTTGGAAACAGTGCTTAACTGGAACATCCATACGCTAGCTCTATCCATCAATGATGAGATATTCCAGGCATTGAATCTAAGTGAATTGAAAAACATAATAAATAAGTTGCAACAAAACACTTGCGCAAAGTTGAAAATAATTATACATAAACCCCCGCAAAACGTAAAGAATACTGCAGTTCAACACCAATTAATTGAAGAATACCATGATACGCCACATGGAGGTCATTTAGGAATCAGGAAAACAATATTAAAACTCAAACAGCGCTACTGATGGAAGAACATGAGCAAAATGATAAAGAAGTATGTGAACAATTGTGAACAATGTAAAATAAATAAGAAAATACGCCACACAAAAGAAAAAATGATAAAAACAGACACTCCGTCGACAAGTTTTGAGACCATAGCCATTGATATTGTTGGTCCACTTCGTATCTCAAACGGTTATCGATACATACTCACAATGCAATGTGAATTGACAACATTTGTCATTGCTTCTCCACTAGAGGCTAAAGATGCTTGCACTGTAGCCAAATCACTGGTAAACAATTTTATACTAACCTATGGATTTTTTAAAGTACTTAAGTCAGATCAAGGCACTGAGTTTACTAATAAGTTAATGCATGAGATTTGTGAAATGTTAAAAATAAGACAGATATTTTCCACACCATACCACCATGAGACTTTAGGCACGGTAGAAAGAAATCATCGAGTTCTTAACGAATACATGTTAGCTTTCACTGAAGATATTAATTGGGATGAATGGCTACCATATTATACTTTCGCGTACAACACCACCCCTCACGTAGACAATAACTACACTCCATAGGAGTTAACATTTGGTAAATTATCGTATCTGCCTAATGACATACTCATGTGTCAAGACAAAATCTATGATATTGACAATTATGCCAAAGAATCAAGAGCAAGACTCAGATATTCAATAAATAAGGCCAGAAAATTAATTGAATTAACGAAGACTAAACGTACACAAAATCAAACAAAAACAAATCCAATTAGTATTAGAATAAACGATAAGGTACTATTAAGAAATGAAAATAAGAAAAAAGGTCAACCACCATATATTGGACCATTTAAAGTTGTAAACATTGATAATGTTAATGTAACGTTAGAAATCAACGGTAAAATGAAAAAAGTACATAAAAATAGAATAAAATTATTTCACACTATATAAGTACACAAATGTAAAGTATTATATAAGCAAAATCTTGTATTCTTGACCAACAAACCACTTTGAGCATGATTCGTATTATACCTCATTGTATAACACTCATCACTTTTACCCCGAGGGTGTAGTGTATCTCACTACGTGTAGTGTATCTTACTACGTATCTTACTACGTCATAAATTACTACAACATAAAATTGAATCAAGTAACGTAACATCATAATTTACGTATCTTATCTTATCACGTCATAATATAAAATTGAATCAAGTAACGTAACGGCATAAATTACTGCAACATAAAATTGAATCAAGTAACGTAACATCATAATTTACATAATTTACTGCAACATAAAATTGAATAACATATGGCGCACGCCAAGATGCAATATGAGTATTGACACGGCTACAAATGATCGTTCGCAGTGTGAACCCTGTGTTGTGGGTGGTCTGTTGACAATCCATGTGAACTAGGGAGAATTTATGACTAGGAGAAAAGGGATTGCATCTGCTTAGCGAGCAATAGTCCTCAAGTGGATGTGTCGAGAATGAAATTGATTTATTAATTAGTTGGTAAGTTTAGTGCATAGAAAATTTGTATAAAAGACATCTAGATAGTAGGGAAATCGTTCATTAATTTCTTGACTATAGTCTGCGTATTATCGCGGCTCGTCCTGAGATTCTTGAATCATAACAAGATTGCGAATACGCAGTCGAACCTAGTGAAGGATAAATAGGCGCCTAGCGCTGTACAAATAAGATTGCGATTACGCAGTCACTTTAGCTTTACGGTAACATTCTATTTTATAATAAAAAAAAAATTCATAATGTTTTGCATTTTCAAAACCAAACTTTACAGTATGAGCCTAAAAAGTCAATAAATATTCGTTGTAGAGGACGTTCAGAAACACGAATTTCGCCTAACGGAGGTCTCAACGTTTGATTACTGGACTTAGTTTGTTTGCAGATAGAGCAGTGACGGATATACTTTATAACATCCCTTATACCAATTCTTATCGTCTGGGAAGTACTATGTCCTAAAATTTTAAATACGGAGAATTACTAAATTTTGATGGAGAGAGTGATTGAAGGAAACGGAGGTGGTTTTAGTCGGTAGAAATCCGGCTTGCCAAGAGGCAGGCGCTGATCGGTATCTTTTGAAGATTTCCACTTCCAACGTTGAAAAAAAACATCCAACTTAAGCTGTGGCCAGTAATAGTAACGGCGAAAATTTTCTGCTGTTTTATGAACCCCACAATGTGAAGCTAACAGAGCGTTATGCGTTTGTGCAATAAGACATTCATGCAGACTATACGGGACCCATAATTTAGTTTGGGGAGTATTTACATCATTATTTGAAAGAACACCAGTATTCATGTATATTTTCCCGTCTCGTACCCATAAATTGGAAAACTTATCGGGTTCTCGCTCAATAATCGCGATGCGATTTACATAAGAAGCTTCCTGAAAAGCAGAATCGATGAGAATAGAGGATAGATACGAATGTTCAGACAGAATCGGGCCTGACTTAGTGATGGATAGGGGAGATATGATAGATGAAACGTTTCATGTATACGCGATAACGCGTCAGGAACAACATTGACCGAGCTTTTACAGTGTTTGATTTGAAAATCAAACCCTTGTAGTTTCAGACTCCAACGAGCCAATCTACCAGACAAATCCTGTTGGCTCATCAGCCATTTTAGACTGGCGTGGTTCGAAATTATTGTAAAAGGTAGAACTCAAATATAAGCGCGAAATTTTTTACGCTCTGTACCGCGGCGAGACATTCGAGCTCAGTTATAGGCTAATTACGTTGAGCTGCATTGAGTTTGCCCGACATGAAGGCAATGGGGTGTTCTGTACCCTTGGTATCCTTTTGAAAAAGGACAATACCGATACCGGTAGTACTAGCATCGCATTGAATATAAAAATGTTTATTAAAATCGGGATTAATCAGAACGGGTGCAGATATTAACGCTTGTTTAATCTGTTGGAACGCGTTGTCCGCAGCATCAGTCCACTTGAAGGAATGTTTGCCTTTCAGTAGGTCCGTTAAAGGAGCGGTAATGATAGCGAATCGAAGAATAAAGCGCCGATACCATTAGGTTATTCCCATAAAACGACGAACTTTCTTTGCAGACTTCGGGGTCGGATATTCGACAATACATGAAATTTTAATGGCATCCGTTTTGAAAATTCCGTCACTCACAATATATCCGAGGTATTTTATTTCACGTTGAAGGAATTTGCTTTTCTGCAAATTGATAGTGAGACCAGCGGCCGTGAGAAAATTGGCTACTTGGCCTAATAGATCGAGATGCTCATCGAACGTGTCACTAGTAATAAGTAGATCGTCCAGATACACAAAATTTTTATCCTGGAACTCGTGAGGAATAACTTTGTGCATAAGACGACGCATTGTTTGTGGGGCATTACAGAAACAAAAAGGCATGGCTGTAAACTGATAGAAAGGTCTACCGGGAACAGTGAAAGCGGTTTTTTCACGTGAATCTAAAGATAAAGGAATTTACCAAAAGGCATCCTTTGGATCCAAACTAGTAATAAACTTAGTGGATTGTAAACACGACAAAAGTCCGTCAATAAGCGGAAGAGGGTAGGCATCCTTGATTGTCACTTCGTTTAAGTGGCAAGCAGGGCTCGATCTAAGGGGAGACAAGCCGGGCAAATGCCCAGAGCGGCAAAAATGAGGGGCGGCAAAATTGAGGACAGTTGGTGGCTACTAAAAAAGGAATTTTATTATTTTCGTAGCTAATGGAGGCATAATTAATTATTCGGATATATTAATCAAATAGTCTATTAGGTAAACTGTTCAAAATTGAAAATTGATTTTAAACGAATTAGATAATACAGCGACAACAGAGTGTGTAAATCCAAGTCAGAAACAAAGAATTACCGATATGTAACTAAAAGTAGTACTTGATAGCGTTTTATACATAAATTGATAAAAAATAATTATTTCTATCCGCAGTGTCTGAAAATTTCTTGAGCAAACGTACATCTATACAGACACGCATGAAATTTTTCATACTTATTTAGAAGCCCTAATGGACTAATATATGTGAATATTTCATACACAAAACATGCTTATGACTTACAATATTTCATTATAAAGGGCGGCAAAAATTATTTTTGCCAGGAGCGGCTAAATAGCTAGATCGGGCCCTGGTGGCAAGCGTCTAGACACAACCGATTTTTGCCCGGTGTCCGAACTAACGTAACAGGAGAACTCCAAGAACTCTGACTCTCTTAGATAACTCTCAAAGAGAGCATGCGATGAAGTTCCAGATAAAGCTGATCCTGAATCACCGGAGAAACAGAGTAATGGCGCTGTTTGATGGGTTTTGCGGATCAGATATCGATAACATGTGACTGATTGTAGTCGAACTTGTTGATCAGTAGTAAACTGATGAAATGGATTGATCTCTGGATTAGAGACAGATGAAATCTTCGAGATGGAGGGTTTTTGAAACGATACTATGTTGAATGTATTCCAAAAATAAATTCCCAAATAAACGCGATGTTACAATGAAGGTACTACCAAGAACCGAAGTGGTATAATCAAGTTACCAAAAGTGATGTTAGTAACAACGTATCCCAATACAGATACTTGTTGACCGGAAGCAGTACTGACGTGTAGTTTGGTATTATGTAAATAAAGATTTAATGAAGATATAAGCTCTAGAGCCCCCTGACCTATTACACCAACGCTGGCTCCGCTATCAAGCAGACCGCTTAGTTTACGACCATTTACAAGAATGTTTCGAAAGGGACGAGAATCGATATTAGCAGGAGTTGTAAACACGGAATGAATAGCTGCTTTACGCAGTTATCGGTTTCTATAGAAGTACAAGGCTGCACGTTTACGTCTACGAATTTGACTATTAGAAGAAGAAAAACGATCATTAGGTTTACGGCGAAAAACAGAAGTTTTATTGGGTGAAATTATTGATTCGGACTTATGGTTTATGCTCAGGCTTGTAACATGGTCGACATGAGGCACGAATTCAGATTGGGTACTAAGTTCTCTCGTCAACATGGGAGAAGGAACAGTACAGTTATTTATCGACGTGGATGCTGATCCAACTTACCTGGACAGGTTGTCGGTGAACGGCCGCCACGTTTTGGATGTCGAGACTTGTGATTCCTAGGAGTGGGCCGGTTGCCCGCGAACGATACACTCCTCTGGATGTTTTCCGACAAGGAACATTGAGGACAATTTCGTTTGAGGACCCCCTCGTGTCCGCAACCAAAACAAAAGGCTTGTTTCACGGATTCTGGGCAATGTGAGAAAACGTGTCCAATGTCACGACAAATCCAACAGACACTATGGTTATTGGAAGTAGCGACTGGGTGTTGAAAGGTAGAGTTGTCAGATCAACGAAAGGGGCTCAGATTGGTGGATGACACTAAAGGTTCATTGGACCACAATTTCCAATATCACACGGCAGCGGGTCCACGAACCAATAAATGGAAATTTACAATTAGTTCGCGATATGCTACTTGATAGGTTTTTAAAAGTGTTTCCACTTGAAGTAGGAATGTCTCTGCGTTGAGGTGGATCCGTCAAAATAGATACCCCATCGCAAGATTGGGACATGTGTCCAAAACGAAGAATTGGAATGTTCTCTCCCGCAGGTTGGAGGAACATTTGAAGGTGACGCCACTGAATGTGAGGATCTATAAGGGTCAACTCTCTCAACAGGGAATATAAGATTAGGGTTGGGCACGAATAATGGCCCCTGACAGAAATCAGACTCAATTGGAATGCACACGGAAGTATTTACTTCGGAACTACCTCCCACCTCAGCTACTTGAATAGGATTGGATGAGTTCCGATTTTAGGGATTTGATTTGATGGCGCTGTCTCGCCCCAGCTCCAATGAATGGAGGTTTTATATGGATGGGAACCTCTTTTTCAATCACTTCCGACCAGTGCAGGTTGGGTCTTGTTGTACGCGGTTACAAGGAGTTTTGATGGGGAATCAGTGCCTTTTTGAGTCTGGTGTACGGCGCCTGGTGGTGGTGTTTTGTTGTTTGTAAGAGGGGTGTTGTGGTTGGTTGGTTGGGGTGTCAGGTGTGTAGTGGTGATTTGTGTTGGTAGAAGGGTGTAGAGGTTTGTTCAAGTGTGTAGCGGTGATTTGTGTTGTGTTGTGAGGGGTTGCTGAGCGTGGTTGGTAGAAGGGTGTAGAGGTTTGCTCAGGTGTGTAGCGGTGATTTGTGTTGTTATATTTGCATGGTGAACAGATGTGTGCATGTAGATACATTAAGAGTGTGATTTGCGAGTCGCTAAGCGATGGCCCAGTTGGTTGATTGTTAGGGGTGTAGGGTGTGATAGAAAGAATCTATTGAGTTTTTGTAAAATGGATTACCAGGGCGTCATGAAAGGCTGAGGGTAAAATATTCATGTAATGCCGTGTGCGCAAATTTTTCTTCCTACATCAATGCAATTGTACCTTCTGGCCACGGTGAATATATGTAGCGTCTGTTCGAAACAACGAATGATGGGGACAGGGTAAATCCTTGCACGCACATTTTCTGTGGCACTGTATCAAAATTAGCTTAATGTATTACGAACCCAATGATCTTCAATACGCCGTGTTACTGTACGTTATTTGTGCCAAAGGCAAGCCGAATGATGGGCGAAAAGAAGGGTGACATTTTAATGGTAATTGCCATTCATACTGAATTCTTATACTAACCTTAATGCATTACGAAAAGTATCTAATTAACTTCATACACATGTACGTTGAGATGTATTTAAATAGCCATGATCGGACAGAAGTATGGTAGTTTATATAACTATGTATTTATTTTCTTAATACTGCTAGACAGTCTACCAGGAATTCATTAATTCAGGAGGTTAAGATATCTCAAGTCTTTTTTGAAGGCGAACGAATGGTTGTAGAGAGGCCGATACATATTTTTTGTAATTAAATTATACAGCTTATACAGTTATGATTGCTGGATGATCTTCTAATTCTAATTATGCTTTATTAGGAGGACTTCGTTCAGTAGCTCAAACTATTTCTTATGAGGTATGATTAATTCTTATTTTGTTATCTTTTGTTTTTATGATTGAGGGGTTTAATATATTTTATTTTTATTATTATCAGCATTTTATTTGATTTTTTTTATTATCTTTTCCTTTAAGATTAATTTGATTCGTTTCTAGATTGGCGGAAACTAACCGAACTCCTTTTGATTTTGCGGAGGGAGAATCAGAGTTAGTATCGGGGTTTAATGTTGAGTATAGAAGAGGGGGATTTGCATTAATTTTTTTGTCTGAATATTCTAGTATTTTATTTATAAGAATATTAATTTCTTTAGTTTTTCTAGGGGGTATAATTGATAGATTAATATTTTTTTTTGAGCTGACTTTGATTTCTTTTTTATTTATTTGAGTTCGAGGTACTTTATCTCGGTTTCGTTATGATAAATTAATGTATTTAGCTTGAAAATGTTTTTTGCCTTTAGCATTAAATTATCTTATATTATTTATTGGAGTGAAAAATTTTATAGTTAGTTTAATTAGTTGAATATTTTTTAGTAAAGTTAATAGAAACTTTATTTTCTATCTTATGTTTTCAAAACATATGCTTTGTCAAGCTCATTAACTTTAATTTAATAAGTTATCTCATCAATTAGTTACTAGCGGATTAATTAGGTAATAAATAAAGTAGATTACTGTTAAAATTTGTCCTGTAATAATATATGGGTCTTCTACTGGACGGGCTCCAATTCATGTTAATAAAATTACTGTTATAACTATAGTTCAAAATAAAATTTGGTTCAAAGGATAAAATTGGATTCCTCGAAATTTACTTAAATGATAAAAAGGTAAAATTATTAAAATAGCAATAGATATAACTAAAGCAATGACTCCTCCTAATTTATTAGGGATTGATCGTAAAATAGCGTATGCAAATAAAAAGTATCATTCAGGTTGAATATGAATTGGGGTTACTAATGGGTTTGCTGGAATAAAATTATCTGGGTCTCCCAGTAAGTATGGGTTTGTTAAAGCTAGTATAGTTAGTGCGGCTTTTATTACAATGAACCCTACAATGTCCTTATAAGTAAAATAAGGATGAAAAGGAATTTTATCAATGTTAGAATTTAATCCTTGTGGGTTATTTGATCCTGTTTGATGTAGAAATAAAAGATGAATTATAGTTATAGCTGCTACAATAAAAATAGAGATAAGTAAATTTAGATAAAAAATAAAAAGATGAAACATATAATTAAAAAATTTAAAATTGCGCTAGCATCTAGTTTTAAAGATTGTATTACCTGGTTGAGGAATACAACAAATAAATTTAGGGATGGAAATACTTATCCGACATAAGAGGATAAATACAGGTTTCTACTACAATTGATAGAGTGTTACGGCTATATTTAGCGTAACGCTCACCATTCTTACACCGTAGCCGACCCTGTCCACGGTTTGGGCAATCCCACCCGCGAAGAGGGGTGTGAAAAAATTTTAAAGAAAAGGGCGCCACCCGTTTCTGCGCCGGGACTGCCCTGTCCGCGAACCCTGAAACGAAAATAAGATCCGAGACGACCAAACCACCGATCGAATAGGGATTTGCCGCACGAAAACAAAAAGTCGCAAGCGAGGAACCGACGCGATTCCTATTCCTATACCAACTGCTCGAAAAACTTCGTTGAACAGGAAAAACGGCCTCCAAACGACTCTTCAATGGGGCACGTCCACATTTTCGTCACCAGACGGCAATCAACAAGGAAAGAAAGACTTCGTTGAGCAAGAAAACGGCCTCCAAATGACTCTCCCACTGTGCACGTACGCACTTTCGTCACCAGACCCGATCAGCACCCAGAAACAAAAGCCCCCGCCAGCTGTACATTCGGTCCTATATATGGGATTTCCCGGTCCCGTTTTTTCCGCGTCGGCGGTCAATGCCCATTCAGCTGGGCAGTTGACCTCATCGCAGCTTTCCGAGCTTTTGAACTGTTTTTTGCCGACGCACATCAGCTGGCGATCGTAGCTTCGTTGGTTTGGTCAGACGTTGTGCCTCAATGGGGGGGAATGCTGTGACTGCTGCCTGTCTGGTGAAATACTCGTGGCAGTCGTTAACCATGGTGAAATGCAAGTACCAATGGTTGTGGGTATCACTGGCGCATAGTAGACTCCATTGGAGGCATCGTAGACC
The DNA here is from genome assembly GCA_963942545.1 of Oxycera nigricornis. Taxonomy (NCBI): domain Eukaryota; kingdom Metazoa; phylum Arthropoda; class Insecta; order Diptera; family Stratiomyidae; genus Oxycera; species Oxycera nigricornis. The sequence continues at coordinate 12,038,217 of OZ012664.1, forward strand.
GAGCGGAGCCTGTGTTTGGATCTGTTGCAGCGATTGGGTGATCGGTGTTTGTTTTCGTCATTGCTGGCAACTTATCTGCAGGGTCTGTGACGTTGTCAGGGACACTCTCCATAACAAACTTACTACCTTTTTAGTTTTCTAATCTAATATTCTTACATACCTACATCTCCTCTACATTTATATAATTCAACTTCTACTTCTTACCATATAATTCATTAGTAACAATATAATTCAATAACAACACTATAATTCATTAATAACAAAATATTTCATTAATTGGCTTGATTGGGTGAAGTGGCGAACGTAACATCATCAATTTTCTTTAAAAACGGCGTTTACCCGCACGGTGGTTTGGGGTCTTCAAGAATATGGCAGACCCCTTTTTGTCCTTCTTGGTTGTGGGTCGTCCACGTTGCGTGGGGAACGTAACAAGAGTTTTCAAAGTTACATCATCTGTCGTTTTCAAATGGTTTGCTAAACGAAACATTTAATCTTTTGGTGAATAATGAAAACTCCTCCAGCTCTAATGATGTTCAACAAGAATGTGTTGGCGAAGGTAATCAGGGGGTGGCTCAAGCGATATATCAAGATCCTTTCAAAACGTTTCCAGGAAAGAGAAGCAATTTAAAAAATTTAACGTCACAGGTGTCACCTTAAGTTTTCAGATAAAGGACTTCACCAATATAACTGTTGATCCTTTAAGTGCTTTAGTAAAAATATTTGATAAGATAATTGCAGACATTCTTGGTAACGCAAATTCGGAGTGTAAAATATGCTACATCGACGATCTATGAAAAAGTTGAGATGAAAGAAAAGTTTGTGAAAAAATATCTACTATTAACAGATATAGGCCAGTTGCAATTACCAAAACTTAGCGAACAGAGAAATTTTCACACATGTTAGACCCAGGTAAATTCTCGTCCCCAACACCCATAAAATATCTTTAATTTCCATATTGAGTGTAGCGTAGCATCCTTGCAAGCGCATATGTAGTGCCCATATCCTGAGAATATATTCGTAGAAAGTAGATGAGAAGCCGGCTCGCTACTTTGTTCTCGATGCCATGTTATTTCACACCCCATGTTGCGCACATATGCGACACATGTTGCATTAGCTGGATCTTGGCGTGTGATCCTTGCAGCTAGGATCAGCGCGTCATTATCAGTGCAGACGTGCGAGTTCGAAGTTGTGAAAGTTTAGTGTGAACGAGAAGCGACATTAAGGAGCGTTGATTTATTGGAAAGGTAAGCACTTTTGCTTTTTAAGTGTTGTGGTCGGAGTGAATGTGTCTTTCTGTATTGAATTTGTTAACGTAGAATTAACTACCATACCACTGCCCGGGTTAAAGATGTATAGTTAAATGGTTAATAGTTTGAGCGGTTTTAAGTGAAGGCTAATCTGGTAACCGAACCAGGAACCTTGGAGCTAAGGATGGTGCTCCTCCTTAGTGGTAGCGGGGATGGGGCTCCTCGCCATGGGGTTGTTTGATGGCTCACCTCTCCACCCCGGCTGGCATCTCGTGCGCTCTCCCTTGATGTCAGCTTTTAGCTCAATTTTTTTTATATATTCAAATTAAATAAAATTAAAAAAAAATATTTGCCTTACACACATATTGCTAAATTCACGAGAGGACACAGTCCAAGCGATGTGCAGTGCAAAGTTGTGTAAACATATAATTTTATATGGTAATAAATGGGAAATATTGAGTAAAAGATGAAAATGTGTTGTTATTTAATATTTTTACTAACCAATCGTTATATTATAAATAATTTGAGGATTACAAAACCATGGAATTTCATAAAAAAGTCGAGAATAGTTTATGCAAATATGAAGCACGCGAGGGTATAAAAAAGTGATCACTGGATAGCTGTAATACATCTTCAGCCTTACATCTAGTGTATATTGTTTGAAATACTCTCTGACACTGTCGGTTGCGTTGTTGTTGTTGTACACAATAATATTGAAGAATTCCATCTTCTCGTACAAATTTAAAAGGTACTGGCATGTTAGCCAGATACTACCTTGATCGACTGGTATGATGTACTCCTTTTTTAAATCAGCTTGTGTTGCTTTGACAGTTTCAATATTTTATTGCTTCATCTTGATCAGATGAATGTACAAGTGAAGTCCACCCTAGGTAGTAAGTTGATACAGGGAAACGTCCAGGATAACTGAAGATTATTTTAACCTCAAATGTGAGATTATTTTAACCTCAAATGTGAGAGCCCAACGTAACTTTTCGGTCGATCTTATAGTAATTAATTCAGTTGTGCCTCCAGGTTTTCTCCTTTTGTTAGATCGCTGCGGTTTTGCATTGTCCACGATTTTCCGAATAGGTGATGTCATACTGCCCGAAAGGTTATTAAAGTAAGACTGAAATTAAGGGGTTGCTGGCCGATCTTTTTATACAGAGCTCACGCTGCTTTTATAGCGCATGTGTCCTGTCTACAGGACTAGTTGTAACACTCCCTTACATTTTGCGAAGAGACCCTCGAATAGATTCTCCGGAATAAATTAACCATTTCATTATCATTGGTGTCATAGTTTGTAGTAGAGAACCGGCTCAGAAATCTTTTGAAGCTTCTACCACTACAATTAAAATAAAGAAATACACAGCAATACCGCCCGGACGTGGTCGAGAATGCCCTCTGTAACCTCTGCTTATTATTTACAAATACTTTACCATTGAGCCGAAAGAATTTTTAGGAGTACTTGTTAGTAGGATATTTACCGAACGAGTCAAAATATTCAGCTGGTCCTTTTTTAGGGAAGTAGAATACTACCCAATGAACGCCGCTCTTTTGGGACGGATCTGTGTTGGCTATGACGCATGCCGGCTTTCTGATTTTCCAAGGTAAACGTTCGCAGTGATATACACCTTGAAAAAACCTTTTTGTTATGATATTACTTCTCAACGCGTTGATGATCTCTATTGTGTTCATGCCTGTCCTTTCAAGAATATGTTTGCAAGGTTTACAACCTTAGTACGTGATGTTACGTAGCTTTGTAAGAATTCTTTTGTCGATTCTCCGTTCACAAACACTGTTGAAAACTTTCCCAACGATCTGATAAGATCCTCATCGAGTCGCTTGAGTTCCAAGTTTCCAAATACGCCTGTCTGATCTGTAGCTACAGTCAAGGTGGTAGGATATTTATACGTAATTTCTTTCGAGTAAAGTTTGTTCTGTGATGTGAGCCCAGTCAGCGATACTTTCTTAAAGAAGGTTAAGTGACCTATTGAGAAGTATTCAACATTTACAAGGCAATGTGCCATGACTTCTGCTGTGTACTAGAGTAAATATTATACAAATCTGAATGTTATTGCGATATATATATATATATATATATATATATATATATATATATATATATATATATATGTATGTATATATATATATATATATATAACTTTTTTAAAAGCTTGTAAATACATTCCGACTTTTGCCAATTTCAAGCCTTCCGTCATATTCCGCGCAAATTATACAGGTAACGCTTTTCTTTAAAGCTTCTCTGAATCTTCCCGCGATCCTTACCACACCTTGGTGTAACAAACTAGCGCATCCCGAATCGTATGAGCTGCCTGCTGTTAAATCAAATGCTAGCAGAAAACAGCCATCATCAAAGAATTTCTTGGATATCTGATGACCTTTATCAAAATAATTGATTCCAGTCCCCTTGAACAGAAAAAGATATCCTCTAGTGCTAACTGGTTTTTCGTGCGAATAATCAAACTCTAGAGGAAGGTTTGGTACTTGAACACCATTTACTGATAGATTGAAGTTGATCATTTTGTTATGCGTAAAGTTGAAAGGATTCTTTGTGCGCTTTCCGGTGTAAGAGTCGGGATCCACCATACCAAAACTAACAAATTCAATAGTTGCCCTATCACTACATTATCAAGAGATAGAGTATAGGTGTTGGTGGGTAAAGTGTAGGTTTTAACTTCCACCCGCTTGTACGGATACACGGCATTCGATCGGTGGAGTACAGTTCCAGGTGCTAATAATATACTGGGATTGACAGTGACTTGATTCATGAACATTGTCGCTTCTAGAAATTCTACGCGTGGATTAAAGTCATCTTCTTTCGAGTACAAATAAAATTCCGGTTTTTCCAATGAAAGTGTTAAATGGGAGTCCACTCCATTCATTAACAGTTTATCCTGATTCAACAAGTCACTATGAATTGTGCCCATCAGTTCAACGACGTTACTCTTTTCCACCATTGCAGACCTTTTAAGAAAGCCCTCATTTAACTCAGTAGGACCACCGCCAGGTCTTGAGTCTTCAATCATCTCCATTTCATTTTGATCTAGATACCAACCGGCTGATTCGAGATGAGTGGATGCAGCGTCTTTACCATAGTTCAGTTAATTTTCAAAATAGGCGCGATAGTGGTAATTGTTGTCGGTCTGAGCTATATTCTTACCATTCAATTGTACAGTGCATTGCCTAAAAAGTGAATGCATGAGGTTGTTAGCTTCACCTACGGGGTCAGCTTAAACATCAGCTTTCTTAAGTTTCTCCTTTCCCGTGAAAAATTCTTCCTTCCCATTTTTAAATTTAATTAGCTGCACTTTGAGGCGTAAGTAAATGCTGTATAAGTCACGATATGTATCTCCATGTCCAAGTGAGATAAACTCCAGGACCGAATAATTCTCCAGTGATGCAATGGGCTTGTGAGCGACCTCTTTGGTCTTCAGAATACTGTTTTCAATCGGTGGTAAGGAAAAAATATTCAATTCAGACTTCATACATTCTTTCTGCATCGTGTTGGTATTATCTACTTGTCAAATATATCCAATGCACGCTTTCTTAATTGACGTCGTCTTTTTATAGTTTTCTTAGCTCTGCTCGATGATAGCATTCTCACTTTTCTCCCTTTTTTGCGGTTAGACACCGATTTCAGCTGCTTGCTTGTATAAGGGTTAGCTCGTTTTATAGCTAATCTTCTACCTCTGCCATCCATTTCGTCGAAGATTTTTTTTATACCTTTTTGGGCTAATTCGCGTACTGCAGTTCTACTGTTCTTTTAGTACCTGCTTCAGTGGTCTGCTTTCTCCCTCTTTAAAAATGGACTTTCCTGTTTCGACGACTTGTTTGCCTATAGCTTTTGATCCACGTAGAAATAATGGTTGGAGATAGCGTACCAATTCACTGACAAAACTACCAACCCCCCTTCCTCGCTGGTAAACAAGTGACGATCGATACAATTCTCCAGTGTCAGATAATTTACTCTCACTCTGGCCAAGGTAGTCACGTGTGTAGTGTGAATTAATCTCATTAACATAGAGGCGCGTTAAATCCCGTATTGAAACTATGTTGTTATTTCGAACTCGCGAATATTTATAGATTCTTACCTTCGTCTGAAATGGAACATGATGAAAGTTGGAGTAAAGCTAGATTCAAAGTTGACTAGCTCGCCATGATGGTCTGTAATTATGGTTGAGATACTTTCAATAAAAGTTTTCTCAAGTGAACAGTACTCCACACGATCGAACTTAAAAAGGCTATTACAGCCTCCCGGGAATGCTCGTAGATTTCTAAGCAGCTTACTCCCTGTTATTCTGGGTTTAATGATATCCGTATAAACATATATTAAATATTTAAATATTTTCCTTCACAATCGCTTTTGAACATATGCCACAATGTGTCCGTTTTTCAAGTACAGACAATGATTTTTCCAGCAGACTTATACTGTCCAGCATTATTGATTTATCAAACGACTCTTTTATGGTTGCATCAATCGTTTCGGGGTCGCGTTTCTCAACGGGTGTCTTCAGGAATGCGTCGATGAATAAGCCAGTAATATCATCGGTTTTATCCACTTCTATTGGAACTGGAGTTGTAGCGTTTGAACCATCGGCTCTTTTGTAGGGCATGTTAATGATGGTGTGAAAATCAGTTTTAACCCACTCATCGGGTAATATTTCAGTGCCGGACTCTTTAGCGGTGCGGGATATAGATCCTCGGATTGCTGGCGCAATTTTGTTAAACACCTGCTTTCGTAATAGATATGTTGTGTCTCCCAATGGTTTTTTTTTACCAAGTAGCTGAATTCAATTCCACTTAGTAACAAAGCTATGAAATCTGTTATATTAATCGGTGATGCTATAGGCAGCTCTACATTAAGTTTCACACCATAATCTTTCAGCTGAAATGTACAGGTGGCTGGTTGAATACCCGCTTCTTTATCCCGTTTCTTCCCTAATCTATTTGACGGATAAATATATTGATCAACCATCTGTAATAATTCATTGTGGTTTCGTTTGTTTCTTGATATCTGTTCAATTATGTAGTCTATAAGCGCTCGGAATGATTCAAATTTTGCATCTGACTTTAAATAAACTTTCTCAGCAATCTTACCGGACTGATAAATATGTATGCAAAAATCTCTTTCTTCTATAATATTTCTTATGTGGGAGATTACCTTTCCATCTCTATCTTCTTCGATACGATCGTACATTATTTGTTTAATTTCTGTCAGGTAATAGTTATAATAGTCAGGTCTAATTGCTAAAAAAAAATTACGAAAGAAATGATGAAAAGTTCATATTATTTGCCTTATAACATAACTTTTGCAAATCATTAGCATCCCATCTAAAACGAACATGATACTTTCCCAATCCAATAACTTTAGCGATTATTGCGTTTGAGTCCTTTTGAACTGGTAAAGATTGTGGTGCTTCGGTAACGCTTACATCTTCAGATGGTATAGAACATTTAGAAATTGCGCGGCTACCTGGTTCGCTTTTCTCTTTTTTACGTTGCGGTAAAGCGACATACCAATTGCCGGTAAACTTACACACACTCAGTAATATATTTTCAAAAAATGATAGCGTATTGTCAGGGTAAATACCTAGGGAACTGTTGCTCAAGAGACACACGTAGAACTCGTTATCTATTATGTTTATAGGCATTTTTTTACATTCTGTCCCAATTCAGGTTTTTAACTCTGGAACTAGGCTCGGCCTTCAATCTTAACCGTTCACTTTGCCGAGCAGGCTTTCTTATGGGAATGTCAGTCTCAAATTGATCATGGTTTAGACGAGAGGGTCTTAATATAGATTGCTTGCCAGACTTTCGACCTACTTCATCGAAATCCGACGCTACAGCACCTCTATCATCTACTGCATCTTAATCAGTGAAAACGTCATCCAGTTCATCCACACTCATATCCGCTGGAATTGTATACTGCGTTATACCATCTTCGCCGGTTATTATCTTGTAGTCTTTGCTGGTTCCTTCAAATGAATCAGCCACTCTTTTCCTTATTTTGGAAGCAGGTTTAAGACTTTTTGTTATTCCACTTGCTGATAATCTCGCTTAAAAGCAGCATTCAATTCTTGCTTCGATGGTGTTATTTCGTTTACCGACTCAAATATCTCAAATATCGGTCGCGGAGGCGAAGTTTGTGTGTGTATTTCGTTTTCAAATAGAAACATCGTCTGTGTACTTCGTTGACGCAAATTCTTATATTTTTGCCTATCCATGTGATCTTTCGATGAAAGATTTTAAGCTTTCGTCTCCATAAATGATTTCTTACTTCGTTTTGCATTTAAAAATTGTATTAGCACATTCTGGTACTGATACCATTTTGCTGCATCATTTTGGCGCTTATTGTTCAGTATCTTACTCATGGTTTTGTCAAACAGTGTCTGTGTACTAGCGCTCTCAACTGTCTCCTTTAAACGTTCATATACTTCCGGGGGTAATAGAAGCATTTTATGAAGACTGCTATTTCTATGCATATTTTTCAATTAAAGATCCTATCACACCGGAAAGAACACTTCCTAACAATACAGACAAAAATCCTCCTTGCTGTACACTTTACGCAGTCGCGAAACAGATTTTCTTTCCCCTGAAAGCTTACGCAGGCTCTTTTTATATTTGCGCAAATGTGTGAATACTTTTCGAGATGGTGTATGATTACTCTTCAGTGTATTGTGTGTGATTTCGCATAGAGTTTTAATTAGTTCAGGATCGGCGGTTTTCAGTATAGCCTTTCTTAAACACGGGCAACCTTTTTTGAGAACGTATAGCATATGCTTGTTCTCCTTTAATCGTTTCATTCGTGACACCATTTTCTTCTTTCAAAATATCTGGGGAGCAATAAAACGTTAAAAATGTTGTATTAAATATATCGGTGCGAAAACGTAAGGTGTCATTTATATCCTGTGTTAGGTCTATTAGCAAATAGCTATGGGGTTGTTGAGTTATTTCTTTACATATTCTCATAAGTTCTGGACTGTTTTTAGGGTATATCTGTTTAGCGAGATGATGAAATTGACTCTTGTCTCGTGGGTTCTTGAAGCATACTAGATACTTACAATTTAGCGAAATATCCCGGCAAAATTTTCCTTGATGTAAAACATTCTGAGTCATCAGAACGACAGACTGGTTACGATGATGCGATCCTTTCGTAAACAACTCACATACGTGTCTTGAAAAAGCATTTGACATCATATCGTCCAGTACAATTAGGATTAGTTGATTCGTACTATTTGGAAATTCCTCAGGAATAGAGTACAAATATTCGATATTTTCAAATGGCGCTTGCCGTGGTATAGCACTCTGTTCAGCGTTACACCAAATAATTTTCTTCACTGATGACTGAATCATTGCATCGTTTCTAAGAAGATTTTCTATAAATGTCGTCTTCCCGCAGCCAGACGGGCCTGCCACTATCATTGTAAAAGGGTGTTTAAAGTGTAGCATCCTTTTGTGTTTGGAGAAGAAGAACTTCTCATAAAAGCTATTACAGAGCTTTTATTTATACATTTTTTTCAAGATGAGTAGAAGGCAAATTGTTAATGAACTCCTTAGAACTGCTCCTCGAAAAAACTTTAAACGTCGACGTGTTGTCGCGGTTATAAATTTCTGTTGACAATAATTGATACATTTTCCAAGTACGCTTGGGCTCTCCCCGTCAAAAGTAAAAATTCCAATGATGTCGCTAAGGCTATGAAATCAGTTCTCAAAGAGAGACGTTCACCCCGAAATCTACAAACCGATGATGGAAAAGAATTTTTGAATAAAACATTTCATCGGATAATGAAAAACTATGAAATAAACCATTATTCTACATTCAGGCGTTAAAAGCTTCAATTGTCGAGAGATTCAACCGAACTCTGAAGGGCATCATGTGGAAAGAATTCAGTATGAATGGGAATTATCATTGGGTTAGCATTATACAGAAGTTGATGGACAAGTACAACAAAACAAATCATCGCATAATCAAGATGCGTCCCATAGATATTAACGTAACAAATTAAGTACATCTACTTGCAACTGTTTATAAGAAAGTTAAGGTGGTGTCAAAGCCTAAATTTAAAATTGGAAATCATGTGCGAATAAGTAAGTACAAGCATGTGTTTGAAAAAGGCTACACACCAAACTGGTAGACTGAAATATTCACTATAAAGGAAGTGGGAAAAACACAACCACGGACATACTTTCTTAAAGATTATCAAGTTAACACCATACAAGGTGGTTTCTATGAAACAGAATTATTAAAGGTGAAATATCCCGATGTTTACCTTGTTGAGAAGATTTTGAATAGGGTTAAAAATCGAGCTTTTGTAAAATGGCTAGGTTTTCCTTCGGCGCATAATTCATGGATAGATATAAAAGACGTAATGTGAATGCATTACAGGATCCTATCAACACTCGCTGAAATTGCAAAACACGTTAGATTCGCAGAAAGCGTTCACATGAGGTATATGATAGTCTTGGGCTATACGTATCGTATGAGTTGTAAAGGAAAGTGGGAAATGCATGCTCGTGATAGGTTTAGATTTAAACATCGCATTTCACAACTACATGAAATTATAAAACCCGTTCTCTCTTACAAATTCAGGGAGAACATTTTCAATGAGAGGTTTTCACATATTGTATAGTTCAAAACCCCTCATTGAAAACATTGTCAGCTTACAAACAAACTTTGTGCGAACAAGAAGACTAGTGCTGCGAAACTATGCAAATATGACTACTTTGTTGCGGAATACATGGATGTACTTCTGGATGAACATCGTGAGAGGCTGCTAAGTGATATTTAAACATTGAAGTTATACTCAAAGATCCCGTCTACCATATCAATTCACGGAATACACTACAATTCATGTCCATGGTTTTATGACAATGCCGAATCCGGACCGGATACATGTGAGTGTTGTGATGTTGAAAAAGCCTCCAAAAGAATACGGAATTTAATATCTTTTTGTTACAGAGTAAGAAATGTTAAGTTTAGAAATTATATAAGTGACATTTTAATACAATGTTAAATTACATTCGAAATCAGTCTTTTATTTCTTCATACAGTTGTGATATGGAAAAAGTGAATTGGAAATAATAACAATGTTGTATAACAAAAAATGCTTTTTATTCAACGTTGATATCTTGAACAAATTTTATTTTGAAATAATCACACCTTGTGCCGTCTTTACCCTCGAATATGATATTGTAATTTGTGATCTCGTTCAGCTCCTCAGCCTGACGTTGTTTTTTTATTTTCTCCGAGAATCCGGTAGATAACAGTAGGTGCCGTCCACCAAATGTACAATGATGCGTGCTTCATACTGCGTGGTTATCAATCGAAAACATTTAATTCTGTATTTTTTTAAAGTACGTCCAATGTAGCAAGTGCAACATGTTGATCAGGGGTATAGTTGCAAATGTTGTCTAAAAGTGCCGCGGTTTTCTGAAAGGAAAAATTGATAGTAAACCTTAGCTATAAAACTTAGTTGTATTACCTACCATTTTCAAAGTTATTTATATATTCGCACTGAAACAATTTGAAAACATAAGATGGGGAACCCTAAGCTAGCTTACACCAGCTGCAAAGTAGACCTTTATCGGGCTGCAATTTACAAAATTGGTTTTTATCTGTAACAGGAAAGTACAAATTAGTTATGAATAATATATATATAAATGATTTGCTCACCAACTCTCACTGTTGTAAGTATCCTCAGATATTCCACAGCGCCGAATTCCTGGCAGTATGTGCGCTAGAAATTTCAATCATGACTTTACTGTGTAGCCTTCCTGGAATTTATACCATTTTTTCCACCCCGGTGATCATAGCTGAGTCACTTTCATTCCCCCTAAGCCCATTCACGACCACCCTTTAACGACTTTAATCAAAACACACGCACCACAATTGACAATGTACAAATTGCAAGTATATGCATGTAGTCTGTGCCACCGGCCGTGTTAACCAAACGTCATTTTGTCATGAAGCTAATTAATTCACACTGCAAATTGAGCCATGCCACTTAATTACTCCATTTCGCAATATAGTGTCAAATATGTGCAACACAAAAACTCATAAAGAATGCGGAAATCAAGTCGTTATTTTAATGATATTCACCCTCAAATCTACAGTTCCCCAGCAAAAAACAACAAAAAAATGAATAATCTGCCGTTACCTACTTGATCATTCATGATACATATCTACACAAAAGAAGCACCTGTTAAAACAGGGTCAATGCGACAAAACGATCAAACCTTCGGGGAATACCTTTAATTACAATAAAACACATGTATCGGCCGGATCGGACTTGAAGTATTTTAACCTCCTAAATTAATGAACTCCTAGTAGACTGTCTCGCAGTGTTAAGAAAATTAATACATAGTTATATAAACTACCATACTTCTGTCCGATCATGGCTATGTAAATACATCTCAACGTACATGTGTATGAAGTTTTATATTTTTCGTAATGCATTAAGGTTACTATCAGAATTCAGTATGAATGGCAATTACCATTAAAATTGCTGTCTGTTTCTTTTCGCCCATCATTCGGCTTGCCTTTGGCACAAATAACGTACAGTAACACGGCGTATTGAAGATCATTGGGTTCGTAATACATTAAGCTAATTTTGATACAGTGCCACAGAAAATGTGCGTGCAAGGATTTACCCTGTCCCCATCATTCGTTGTTTCGAACAGACGCTACATATATTCACCGTGGCCAGAAGGTACAATTGCATTGATGTAGGAAGAAAAATTTGCGCACACGGCATTACATGAATATTTTACCCTCAGCCTTTCATGACGCCCTGGTAATCCATTTTACAAAAACTCAATAGATTCTTTCTATCACACCCTACACCCCTAACAATCAACCAACTGGGCCATCGCTTAGCGACTCGCAAATCACACTCTTAATGTATCTACATGCACACATCTGTTCACCATGCAAATATAACAACACAAATCACCGCTACACACCTGAGCAAACCTCTACACACTTCTACCAACCACGCTCAGCAACCCCTCACAACACAACACATATCACCGCTACACACTTGAACAAACCTCTACACCCTTCTACCAACACAAATCACCACTACACACCTGACACCCCAACCAACCAACCGCAACACCCCTCTTATAAACAACAAAACACCACCACCAGGCGCCGTACACCAGACTCAAAAAGGCACTGATTCCCCATCAAACCCCTTGTAACCGCGTACACCAAGACCCAACCTGCACTGGTCGGAAGTGATTGAAAAAGAGGTTCCCATCCATATAGAACCTGGTTCCAAGGTACGTCACTTACAACTGAATGGCTACTTTTGGACCTTATCAGGCCAAAATGCCATAGGAACGTTCATGTTGTGAATGAATAATATTATTTATAAAAGGTACGTCAACACGAATTATGTACGAAACGGTATACGATACGATATAAACTAAATAATTCGGTAAGGGAATTTAAATTCGACGAAGTTATATTTCTACATGCGACGATATTTTGATACAAAAACTAATATGGCGATACCGATTACTCGCTAATAAGCGAAATGCCCCAAAAGCCAATACTACCTAAAATGATAAACCTGCGTTACCAACTACGCCAACGATAGATATGTCAAGATACGATATAATAAATGCGCGATATCGGCATCGGTTTGTGTGTGTGAGTGTGATTGTGCGATTTACAAAAATTTTACATAAATTGTACAGGAATTTTTACATAGGTTTTACATAGGACTTGTACCTAAGATGTTACAAAATTAAACTTGACTTACTTTTACTTAATTGTACCTTAACAGATTTGTACAGACATTAAACCTTACTAGAAATGGTTTGAATGTAAAATATTTATTAACTTCCCAGTATATGGGAAGTTCTTGTAATCGCCTCGAAAATCGAAATTGAAATTTTCAACTTTTCTTTACGTTTTGAGGTCTATAGAGTATATATAAAGTGTTTTTAGAAAGAAGTATGTATGTGTGTGTGTGTGTACGTACGTACGTATGTGCGTTCGCGGGCAGTTTTTCTACGAGCATAACTCACGTAAACAAAGTCGTATCGACTTCGTTAAGGTGTCAATCGAAGCGTTTTTGCAATCTTAAGAGCTGATTAGTTTTTGGGAAACTTCGGTCGGAGGGGTTTGCTGTTTTCACCCCTTGAAGGTCAACCATGTTTTGCGCTATATCTCACGAACCAAACATGCGATTTTTATCATTAAGATGACAATCGACGCGTATTGACATAAACATGATTCTGTCAAATTTTTAAAAAAATCGTTGGAACGGTTTTTTAATTTTTTGAAAAAAAGTGCAAAAATTGGGGTTTTTTTCAAAAACATCAAATTTTTAACTTGATTTTCAACACGCAGTAATAAATGTTTATATAATTTATATACTCCAAACTCTTGTGAAAATACTACCAAATGTTTTTTCATGATTACAAAAAAAATTAAATTAAAAATAAAAAATCATTAAAAGTCATCATGACCTTCATGGTCATTTATGTCATTCATTATATCTCGAGCACCAAATATAATCTTTGCATTATTAAGGTGTCAATCGACGCGTATTAACATTTTAACGATGTTTTTAAATTTTAAAAAAAATCTTTAAAGCCATTTTTTTTAATTTAATAAAAAAAAATTGAAAATTAGTGTTTTTTTTTCATAAAAAAATTAATTAATGGTTAATAAAATAAACATCGTAATAATAAATGTTTATAAAATTTATAAACTTTTATCAATTTCTGTAGAGAGACCAGCAAAATATTTTCTCATGATTTCAAAACAAATTGAATCAAAAATAAAAAAAAATCATTCAAAGTCACCATGTAAAAAGGGTTCATACGAATTTGTATACCTTAAATCTCTTATTCTAAAGACATTGTTGTAAAGTCAAGCAAAGTTTATTATTATTTGCATAATTTGCGGAGATTTTTAATAGTCTTCACAGAACCGTGTTTTAACTTTAATGAAAAAACTGCTTAAATTTTGAAAACCAATACAAATCAAATCAAATTTGCAATTGTGGTAATCAACGTTTTGAATGGTAAAATGTTTTGTAGTCAACACTTTTTAAGATCATATGCTTTGAAAAGCTTTCATCAAATAAAAATTTGTAGTTTTTAGGAGTTTTGTTCTTTAGTATTCGTAAAATTTCAGTTACTTCCTTCATCATTTGAAATACATATATTTTACTTTTTACATGCAATTGAACCTATTTTTGATTGCATAATCAATGTTTCTCGAAACAATTCATTGATGTAAAATCGTGAAAACATACAAATTCAGTGATTATGCCAAAATGCTGGCAATTTTGACCGCAACTATTCAAAATGGCCATCACGCGACAAAATCTCTTAAGTGAGCGTAATAACAAAAACTGCATTCATTTTTGCTAGCGCTGTTTTGTCCTTCAAGCATTGATATGAAAATAACAAATAACGTAGAAAAGGCTTTGTAAGTTGTCCCCCCTCCGATTGATCCACGTGAATATTAAATCAAACCAATCCACGAAATTTTTTACGTAATCAATTGACGCTCGCGTAGATGGTACGATGAATATTAAGTCATTCCAATAGCTTTTATGGGAGGTAAATTTTTATTATTAAAATTAATATTATTTCCATAATTATTATCGTGTTTAATATTTTTAATATCTATGTAGATTTTACTGGGAAGTTGACCGTGCGGACCTCAAGGGTCGCACCTCGCGGCTTGTTTTTCACAAATTGTGATTATTATTTGTTTTGTTTTCAACTTTAGTTTTATTTATTTATAATATTAAAGTTTGTGATTTTTCCAAAAGCAGCGATGTATGACAGAGTAATTTTTAGATTTTACGTTACTATATTTTTTGTACTGGAACCGGATGTCGAACACTCAAATTGTTAAGTACATGTGTAAGGAATTCACCCATGAATCGAACAATTTGCGCGACACTACCAGTTTTCAGCCAAATTGAATAATTCTAGAAGAAATTTGGTTTAGATAATTTCGAGAATCGTTAGCGACGGAGTCAAAACGTATGAAGCGACAACACATCACGACACGATTCTCGAATTTACGAAGAAAAACTTGAAGCGCGAAACAATTTGCAGATATACTGCCGTAAAATAGGCACGAAAGAAAAGAATATGGGAAAGGTCCCATAGTTTGGGCGTCATTTGTCACAATCCCGACAGCGCGCTTCAACCTGAGGACCCGAGACCAAGAGCCCCACCATTTTGGACGCTCCTAAACCCCGGATGTCTCGGGTAGACACGCCTCGCAGGGACTGAAACAAAGTCGACCGCATAGTGATGGTCTCGATTTAACATTTCCGCGGCTAGCTCACCGAGTCGTGGGTTTTAGAAAAAGAAACACAGGAACCCATTTTCACACGCGCCATTAAGGAAAAATATCACAGCACTTGTTTTTTTCTATTCCATTTTTTTATAATTAATTATTTGGGAAAATCCCAACATTTTCATTTTGTCAAGTTCTAAGAAATAGTTTTTCTTCATCTACGAATAACTCTAGTTCATTTTCAACAGTAGGATATATGTAAAAGATATATATCTATTGATGACAATTCGTTTTTCTTCTTCGTTTTTTTTTTCACTATAATAATATGGATGGATGAAATTTCGCCTGCAATTCAATTGATGATTACTTTCGCGTGTTTTATTTAAAAACTGCTATTCCGCAACTGTTTCATTTGACCTCTTGGCATGCGTGGCAATCGTTTTCATCATTTGAAATTGTGAGAATTTCGCAGTTAATGTTCGTCCTCCATGCGATTAATCATTTCCCCAATCAAACGGCACGGCGATTCGACCAGGCCTCCCCACCAATGCGTCCTTAGTCCGATGGGTGCGGTCTCCCTGGGGCGCTCAGCTATGCTCCAGCAAAGCGGTCCGACGGCGGCTCGGCTGCTTTTTCGCGACTAAATAAGTCGCCGATACAACACAAAACACTCGAAAATGGGGTTCGGTTCGACCGCTCGATGGTCGCTCGCTACACGACGATTTTCGTTTGCCCACAAATAAGCAGCACCGTTTTCGATCTCACTTTGAGCTGCGCACAGATTTCAATCTCTGTGTCATATCGAAGGATATAATTTTTAATTAAAATAGAACATTCGTTCTGATGGTATGGAAACCAATCATAACGAATGCGTTTACGATCGTTCCCATAAGTCATAGTATGCAAAGATGCATTTTCTAATTAAAATGAACCATTTGTCCTGATGGCATGAAAACCAATCATACCGAATGCGTTTACGATCGTTCACATAAAGTCGTAGAATGAAGCATGGAAGGATGTATTTTTTTAATTAAAATGAAAGTGTTTAAGAGACCGTAAATTTATTTTTAGAAATGGTTGTGTTCGTGTGATCTTATTGATCACTCGAACTAAGAGGTTTTTTGTTGATAAATAGGATAAGGAAGAAAGTCAATAGTTAGTCTGGAAAAATAACTTAAAAAATAAAGACGGGTTACACGGAACATTCACGTGTTTTTTTATTTAAAGAGTGTATATTCGCACTCGCATATCATAATTTCCGTTTATGGTGTCCTCCGGCTCGAGCCAGCCGTCCTGCTAGTCTCCGCCACAGTATAGGTATACCCAGTAGGTAATGTTTCATCTATAGGCGCACTATCAAGTACGGCCCGCGGTTCTACGGGACAACGTCAAATGTTTGTTTACATTTCGCATATGTTTGTTTACATTTATCATATGTTGGCTGCCATTTATCATACGTTTGCTGCCATTTACGGCAAAATGGCAGCTATCTCCTGGTCGAGGCACTGCCATGCATGTTTCATGCTAGGCGTGAAAAACGCCGTTAGAAACTTCGGTTCATTGAATTTCAATGGTGAAACGTCTTCACTGACACAAATTTCATTTGCTTTTGACAAATTGATTGAGAGAAAAAGCCAAAATAACTGAAAAAATGCCTCATGTGTTGAAGTGAAAGATGAAGTCTGCGAAAATGCTTTATCCTCTGCAAATCTAGCAGTGCTGGGCATTCGTCAATTTTTGCAAGCACATGGCCAGCACATGGCGCCATTTCTTGGAAGGAAAATACGGGCTTTTGGGCTTCGATTGCATACTGGGTCTACCTACACTGTGGTCTCCACTCTCGATCGCAACTCCCAACTCACCCGCACACACATCACACTACCGTCTCTCGTTCCGTTTCACGACGTTCCCACCACATTTCCGCCTTATCGAGCATTCGAGATTCTTTTTCGTGTAGCGTGGCATGATCGCTCAATCGTATTCGCGAAAGCTCGAGCATGATCCGAGGGTTGGAGCGAGACGACGCGTTTTAATAGCTTTTTCTGAAATTAGTGAGCTTTATACTCTCACGGGTAGGTATTTTACGGAATTATTTATTTCGGACAGAAAAGGCGCGAAGATAATTTGAATATACTTATGATGGATACGCAACACGTTTCTAATGGATAAATACGTTGGGTTGGTCTTACAAGTTCACCAATCTCTGTGTACAATTTTACTAATCTTATGTTTCCATTTTTACTTTTCTTTACTTCTTTTATTCTTGCCAATGGCCAATCCAACTGCTTACAATCGTCATTACCTAAAAGTACAATATTGCCAATTCTAATATCTAAATTGTTTTTCTTAAAATTGCCCTTACATCGTACTGATGCACCCAAGTATTCATTACTAAATCTCTCTCTTAAACATTGCTTGTTTCTTATCCGGTGCATCTCTCGTTTACTTAACTTGCAACTATCGATTTTATCTAAATCAGCGACGCCAATTTATTGTTTATCCTGCAAAAAATGTGATGGAGTAAGGGTAGTCAACTCATTGCTGCTATCAGATTGAAAGGTTATCAGTCGTTTCAAAACACCGATTAGTCGTTTCCAAAAGCCACCCCACCAAGGTGCTGCTGGAAGAATAAAAATCGAGTCAATTTTCCCCATTGCAGGATTTTCGGCTACCTTATTTAAAATCACACTCCTTCAATTTATTGTGGGACCCCTCTAAGTTTGCTGTTTTGACCCCTTGAAGGTCATTGTTGTCATGTGCTACAGCTCACGAACCAAAAATGCGCTTTTCATCATCAAGGTGCCAATCGACGCGTACTGACATTTGTGTAATTCTTTCAAATTTTTAAAAATATCGTTGTAGCCGTTTTTTGATTTATTAAAAAAATGTGGCAAAAATTAAGGTTTTTTTCATAAACAATAAATTTTTAGCCTGATTTGCAAAGCGCAGTGATCAATGTTTATAAAATTTGATGATTATGAAAAAAAAAAAAATTAAAATTCATGAAGTCATCATGAATTTCAAGGTCATTCATGTCATTCACTATATCTCGCGAACCAGATTTAATATTTGCATCACTGAGATGTCAATCGTCGCGTCTTAACATTTTCATGATGTTTTCATGTTTTTAAAAAAATGCAATGCAATGAATAAATCAAACTTTATTAATATTTGTATAATTTAAGCAGCTTTTTATTGGTTTCTACAGTACTGTGTTTTAATTTTAATAAAAGACTGCTTAAATTTTGAAAACCAAAAAAAATTAATCAAATTTACATTTATTGTGATGAACGCTTTGAATGGTAAAATTTTTTGTAGTCAAAACTTTGCAAGATTCTATACTTTCAAAAGCTTTCATCAAATAAAAAATTGCAGGGTTTAGCAGTTTTGTTCTTTAGCGTTTGTAAGATTTCAACTACTTCCTCCATCATCATGTGCAATAAATTTTACTTTTTACATGCAATTGAACCTATTTTTGACTGCATATTCAATATTTTTGAAGACCATCAGAAATTCAAAATTAATTATTAATCTCATGGATACAAAATTGTGAAAAAATATAAATTCAGCGCACTGGCGCTCTTTTGTCCTTCAAGCATCGATATGAAAATAACAAATAACGTAGAAAAGGCCCCACCGATTGATCCGCGTGAATATTCAATCAAACCAATCCACTCCCCATCCACCAAAACACTACGTATTTAATGAACGCTCCCGTAGATGATACGACTAATATTAACTCATATCAATTACTGTTATGAGTACCTCTAATTATTATTACTTAAAGTAGCATTATTTTCATAATTGTGTTTAATATTTATGTAGATATTACTGGGAAGTTGACCGTGTGGACCTCAAGGGGCGCACCTCGCGGCTTGTCTTTATTAGTAAACGCATAACATAATTATTACACGGTAAAATAATCGGAAATCTAAAGTTATATATATCGTCTCTTAGAATGATTCTAGTTTTGAGACGGATCAATTTATTATCGTCTTCCATAGGTTCCAAATATTTAATCGACTCATCACTTATACCATCAAAAGCCTGTTGTTGTATAAACCGTAAAATGTATGATTCTGCGGACATAATCTCTTTTGCAGTTAAAAATTGTAGTTTGCATCTATTGTTTTAAAACCGAAGATTATTACAATATCGCTTTAACCAAGCAAAAACTCGTATTATTAACTTCCCAGTATATGGGAAGTTCTTGTAATCGCCTCGAAAATCGAAATTGAAATTTTCAACATTTCTTTACGTTTTGAGGTCTATAGAGTATATATAAAGTGTTTTTAGAAAGGGAGATGTATGTGTGTGTGTGTGTGTGTGTGTACGTACGTACGTACGTACGTTCGTGGACACTTTTTTCTACGAGCATAACTCACGTAAACAAAGTCGTATCGACTTCCTTAAGGTGTCAATCGAAGCGTCTTTGCAATCTTAAGAGCTGATTAGTTTTTGGGATACTTCGGTCGGGGGGGTCTGCTGTTTTGACCCTTTGAAAGTCATTTCTGTCATGCGTTATATCTCGCGAACCAAACATACGATTTGCATAATTACGGTGTTAATCGACGTGTATTAAAATTCTTGTGAATCTATCAAATTTTGAAAAAAATTGTTGGAGCCGTTTTTTAATTTAAGAAAAAAAAGGTGCAAAAAATTAGGGTTTTTTTTATAAACAATAACTTTTCAACCTCATCTACGAAACACAGTATTCAATTTTTATAAAATTTATACATTTCAAGTAATTTTTGTAAAAACAATTTCAAAACTTTTTCTCATGATTACGTAGAAAATTAAATAAAAAATAAAAATTCATTAACAGGCATCATGATTTTCAAGGTCATTTCTGTCGTGCGTTATACATATCTCGCGAACCAAACATACGATTCGCATGGTTAAGCTGTCAATCAACGCGTATTAACATTTGTGTGAACCTATCAAATTTTGAAACAAATTTTGAAAAAAATCGTTGGAGCGGTTTTTTAATTTTTAAAAAAAAAGTACAAAAAATTGTGATTTTTTTCAAAAACAATAAATTTTTAACCCTATTGTCAAGTCCAAGTAATCAATCTTTTTATAATTTATATATTTAAAACAGTTAATTTAAAAATGCCATCAAAATTTTTTCAACTGACCACAAATAAAAATCAAATAAAAAATCATTAACAGTCATCAAGATCTTCAAGGTTATTTCTGTCATGCGTTATATCTTGCGAACCAAACATAGGATTTGCATTATTAAGGTCTTAATGAACGCGTAGTAAGATTTTTGTAAATCTGCTGTAATTTTAAAAAAAATCGTTGGAGCCGTTTTTTAATTTAAGAAAAAACAAGTGCAAACAATTAGGTTTTTTTCATAAACAATAAATTTTTTACCTGATTTGCGAAATGTATAAGACAATGTTTATAAAATTTATATACTCCAAACAATGTTTGTAGTAAAACCATCAAAACTTTTTCTCACGATAAGGTAAAAAATTAAATTAAAAATAAAAAATCATTAAAAGTCATCATGATTTTCAAGGTCATTTTTATCATTCACTATATCTCACGAACCAGATATAATATTTGCATCATTAAGGTTTCAGTGGACGTGTATTAACATTTTTGTGAAGTTTTTAACATTATAAAAACTCGTTTCAGCCTATTTTTAATTTAATTGAAGAAAATGCGAAAAATTATGGTTTTTTTCATAAAAAATATTTTTTAACCTGATTTGCACAGCACAGTAATAACTGTTTTTAAAATTTATACATTCTTATCAGGTTTTGAAGAGAAACCGGCAAAATTTTATTCCTTAATAAGGAAAAAAACTAAATTAAAAATAAAAAAATCATTCAAAGTTACCATGTAAAGAGGGTTCATACGAATGCTATTACTTTATATCTTTTATTCTAAAAAAAATTTTGTAAATTCAATCAAAGTTCTAAAATATTGCATAATTTGAGCAGGTTTTTGATAGTTTTAATAGCCTTTTACATAAAAAAAACCGCTTAAATTTTGAAAACCAACAAAAATTTTCAAGACCGAAAAGGCCCCCACCGATTGATCCGCGTGAATATTCAATCTGTCCTCATCGACCAAAAACCTTACGTAATCAATGGACCCTCCCGTAGACGATATGACTCATATTAACTCATTCCTGTTACTGCTATGAATACCTCTCATTGTTGTAATGTTGTTGATGTTTATGTAGATATTACTGGGAAGTTGACCGTGTGGACCTCAAGGGTCGCACCTCGCGGCTTGTTTTAAAATAATTCGAAAATTTACTACATATCATCGATAAAACGGTATCTTTACTATCCGAAGCAAGCAATGATAATGATTCTTTGTTCGACGACTTTTTCATCTCAAGTTGTACCGCCTCTTCGTTGCACGCGTATAAAGGTTCGGGCCACGTACTGTAATCTTTTCTCAGCCATTTTGGCCCCTCCCACCATTTCGATGATAAGGGCTGTTCTACTCTGCAACCCTCGAAGGTAAGTCGGCTGGATTCAAATGTCCAGGTACGTGTCACCATTTTTGCGACTTAGAAAGCGATTTAATTTCTTTGACTCGGTTCTAAACGAAAGTCCCCCAATTATTTTCGCGATGAATCCACGCCAGTACCGTAGAGGAATCGGCCCAGTAGTATACCTCTAAGTCTTTAATATTTCATATCCGCAGAATACTTGACGTCAATTTTGCGCCAATTACAGCAGCTAATAATTCTAATCTCGATATACTGTGGTGCGATTCTCCTCCTTTACTTGGGGCTACTCGAGATTTAGCTTGCACAAAATGAACTTTTACTCAAGATATATAGACTACAGGTATGATCATGCTCATCCTCTCGTTCTATCTCGTTCTAAAAATGACGAAACTGATGCCGAATCGTCACACAAATTTCATGAAAATTAGGGCTGCCGCTTCTGGTAATGGGAATAAAACATGAAATTTACGCATTGGTGCTACCATGCTGTAGAAGTATTGTGTGCAAATAGAGAAACACGACAAGCCGTGAGGTGCGACCCTGGAGGTCCGCACGGTCAACTTCCCAGTAATATCTACATAGATATTGAAAATATTAAACACAATAATAATTATGGAAAAAAATACTACTTCGAATAATAAAAATGTACCTCTCATAAAAGTTATTGGAATGACTTAATATTAATCGTAACATCTACGCGAGCGCCAATTGATTACGTAAAGATTTTCGTAGATTGGTTTGATTGAATATTCACGTGGATCAATCGGAGCGGGGACAGGTTACAAAGCCTTTTCTACGTTATTTTCATTTCGATGCTTGAAGGAATTAAAAAATAAAAAATCATTAAACGTCATCATGACCTTCGTGGTCATTTATGTCATTCATTATACCTCGAGAACCAAATATAATCTTTGCATCATTAAGGTGTCAATCGACGCGTATTAACATTTTAATGATGTTTTAAATTTTAAAAAAATCTTTAAAGCCATTTTTTAATTTAATGAAAAAATATTGAAAATTGGCGTTTTTTTTCATAAAAAAATTAATTAATAATTAATAAAATTAACATCGAAATAATAAATTGATAAAAGTTTATAAATTTTATAAACATCGTAATAATAAATGTTTATAAAATTTATAAACTTTTATCAATTTCTGTAGAGAGACCAGCAAAATATTTTCTCATGATTTCAAAGCAAATTGAATTAAAAACAAGCTGCGAGGTGCGATCCTTGAGGTCCACACGGCCAACTTTCCAGTAATATCTACATAAATATTAAAAATATTAAATACAATTATGAAAATACTACTACTTTGAATAATAATAATTAGAGGTACTCATAACAGTAATTGGAATGAGTTGATATGAAACGTATCATCTATGGGAGCGTCCATAAAATACGTAGTGCTTTTGGTGGATGGGGAGTGGATTGGTTTGATTGATTGAATATTCAGGCGGATCAATCGATGGGTGGTGTGGGTAGGTCATAAAGCCTTTTCTACGCTTTCTGTTATTTTCATATCGATGCCTGAAGGACAAAAGAGCGCTAGCAAAAATGAATGCAGTTTTGTTATTACGCTCACTGAAGAGATTTTGTCGCGTGGTGGCCATTTTGAATAGTTGTGTTCAAAATCGCCATGGCTTCAGTATAATCATTGAGTTCGTATATTTTCACGATTTTGCTAAAAACAGTCTAATACTTATTTCTTATTTTCAGTTCATCTTGAAAAACATTGAATATGCAGTCAAAAATCGGTTTTATTGCATGTAAAAAGTAAAAAGCATTACGTATGATGACGGAAGAATTAATTAAAATCTTACAAACACTAAAGAACAAAACTACTAAAAACTGCAATTTTTTATTTGATGAAAGCTTTTTAAAGTATATGATCTTGCCAAGTTTCGACTCCAAAACATTCTGCAATCCAAAGCGTTCATTACAACAAACGTAAATTTGATTTTTTTGGTTTTCAAAATTGAGGCAGTTTTTTTATTAAAATTAAAACACGGTACTGTAAAAATCATTAAAAATCTGCTAAAATTATACCAATATTAATAAACTTTGATTGGTTCAACTACAAGGTCTTTAGAATAAGAGTAATCAGGTAATATCATTCGTATGAACATTTTTTAAATTGTGGCTTTGAATAATGTTTTTTTAATTTAATTTTTTTGGTAATCATGGAACAGGGGTTTGCTGGTTTCTCTTCAAAAACTGATAAGACAATATAAATTTCATAAGCATTTATTACTGTGTTGTGCAAATTCGGTTTAAAATTATTTTTTTACGAAAAAACATAAAGTTTGTGCAATTTTTTTGGAATTAAAAAACGGCTCCAACGTTTTTTAAAAACATGAAAACATCGTTGTATTTTTTCGTGTTCTTTGGCAAAACCCTGCATCGAATTTATTCCAGGGTTTGCGGAACTACTCGAATAATAAGCAGTTCATTTCCTTCTTTTATTTGCAAAATTTTCCTTTAACGTTTATTCACACTGAAGGCAAAACAATTTATTATTTTGTTTTATTGTTGTTTGTTTTTCGACAGCTATAGTAGACTACTGTGATTAAGTTTTGTTAATACTGAACAGTTATTTTTTCCGATAGCTATAGCTAGACTACTACGATGAAGCTTAGTCAATACTGAACAATCGTAAAAATGTTAAGATGCGACGATTGACATCTCAGAGATGCAAATATTATAATTGGTACTTTTTTGAAGAAAATGCAGTAATTGGGTTTTTTTTTAAAACATCAAATTTTTAACCTGATTTTCAAGACGCAGTAATCAATGTTTATATAATTTATAAACTCCAAACAGTTTTTTTTAGAAAAAATCACGAAAAATCTTTTCATGAAAAATCTTTTCATCTTTCACACTAAAAAGTCATTAAAAGTCATCATGACCTTCGTGGTCATCTATGTCATTCATTATATCTCGAGAACCAAATATAATCTATGCATCATTAAGTATCAATCGACGCGTTTCAACAGTTTGATGATGTTTTTAAATTTAAAGCCATTTTTTAATTTAATAAAAATATATTGAAAATTACTGTTTTTTTTCATAAAAAGCTTAGTTAATACTTAATAAAATCAACATCGTAATAATAAATGTTTATAAAATTTATAAACTTTTATGAATTTCTGTAGAGAGACCAGCAAAATATTTTCTCATGATTTCAAAACAAATTGAATCAAAAATAAAAAAAATCATTCAAAGTCACCATGTAAGAAGGGTTCATACGAATTTTGATACCTTAAATCTCTTATTCTAAAGACATTGTTGTAAAGTCAATCAAAGTTTATTATTATTTGCATAATTTTCGGAGATTTTTAATAGTCTCCACAGAACCGTGTTTTAACTTCATTGAAAATACTGCTTAAATTTTAAAAAACCAATACAAATCAAATCAAATTTGCAATTGTTGTAATCAACGTTTTGAATGGTAAAATATTTTGTAGTCAACACTTTTTAAGATCATTTGCTTTGAAAAGCTTTAATCAAATAAAAAATTGTAGTTTTATGTCGATTTATTCTGTAGTGTTCGTAAGATTTCAATTACTTCCTTCATCATTTGAAATACATATATTTTACTTTTTATATGCAATTGAACCTATTTTTCACTGCATAATCAATGTTTCTCAAAACCAACAGAAAATCAGAAATAATTATGAGTTTCATTGATGTAAAATCGTAAAAAAATACAAATTCAGTGATTTTGCCGAAGTGCTGGCAATTTTGACCGCAACAATTCAAAATTGCCATCACGCGACAAAATCTCGTCAGCGGTCGTAATAACAAAAACTGAATTCATTTTTGCTAGCGCTGTTTTGTCCTTCAAGCATCGATATGAAAATAACAAATAACGTAGAAAAGGCTTTGTAACCTGTCATCCTCCCGATTGATCCACGTGAATATTCAATCAAACCAATCCACGAAAATCTTTACGTAATAAATTGACGCTCGCGTAGATGTTACGATTAATATTAAGTCATTCCAATAACTTTTATGAGAGGAACATTTTTATTATTCAAAGTAGTATTATTTCCATAATTATTCTGGTGTTTAATATTTTTAATATCTATGTAGATATTACTGAGAAGTTGACCGTGTGGACCTTCAGGGTCGCATCTCACGGCTAGTCTTGTTGTTGTTGTTTTTTTGTAATCATGAAAAGGATTTTGGTGATTTATTTTCAAAAGAACTGTTTGGAGTACATAAATTATATCAACATTGATTACTGCGTCTCGAAAATCAGGTTAAAAATTTAATGTTTTGAAAAAAAAAACCAATTTTTTGCACTTTTTTTTCGAAAAATTAAAAAACGGCTACAGCGATTTTTTTTAAATTTGAAAGGATCACGTAAATGTCAATACGCGTCGATTGACACCTTGATAAAGCAAATCGTATGTTTTGTTCGCGAGATATAGCGCATGACAGGGTTGACATTCAAGGGGTGAAAACAGCAAGCCCCCCGACCGAAGTTTTTCAAAAACTAATCAGCTCTGAAAATTATAAAGACGCTTCGATTGACACCTTAACAAAGTCGATACGACTTTGTTTACGTGAGTTATGCTCGTAGAAAAACTGTCCGCGAACGCACGTACATACGTACGTACACACACACACATACATACTTCTTTCTAAAAACACTTAAAATATACTTGTAAGACCTCAAACCGTAAAGATATGTTGAAAATTTTAATTTCGATTTTCGAGGCGATTACAAGAACTTCCCATAGACTGGGAAGTTAATAAAAGAAGAGCGAAATGGTTCATCACGAACATGTTATTGCATTAGCAGGTATTGTTTGGTGTGGGACCGTGGCGTGCAGTTTACAATTCGAAATTATAAGGCAAACGCGAAATATGTGAAAATGGTGAATTGTGCCGTGATGGGGTGTAAAAGTAAGAACAACAAAAGATTGCGACGGAATAAAAACCTCAATGGGGGGAACATGTAAAATATTTCCGTTTCGTAAAACTGTTAACTAAACTTCGCTCTTTTAAATGATTGGTATTAAATTTGTTTGTCACGTTTCGGCAGGATTAAATTCTGTAGACCGTGCGGTGTTCTTAATCTAAATCCGTAATATCCCGAGAAATCTAACATACCCGTAGATACCCTCATCGTTATTATGAAGATGCTTAATTATACAAGTACTTCAAAATCATCGTTGGCAGTTGTCTATTCATCATGCATGAATGTCGTAATTTTCATATAAAATTTACTTACGCGAATAACATATCCATCAACTTTCCAAGTAGAATTTCAATCTCATCGATGCGAGATGAAAATTTGCACTGGGAATTTTTCGGCATTAGTTACGTATGTGCGCAGCCCGGACGAGTTTGGAAACACGGAAGACCATACCTGTAGTCTATATACCTTGACTTTTACTTTGCTTTCCCTCTGCCCACGGAAATCGCGAATTTCTCCCAAAAAACATCGAGGCACTTTTACTTTACCGACGCTCTCAAGTTCATCAAGCCACTTAATAAACCTTGACTCTACGCTTTCGTCTACAACTTGATCCCATGACAGGCCTTGTCCCCACGTCTCCTGAAGCAAAATTCGCGGAATAACTGTAATGGGACTAAGGATGCCCAGTTGTTCAAAGACGCGATGCGCGACGGATAAGATAGATCGCTTGGTGATCTTATTAAAATCAAAATTAACTAAACTTGTTGTATTTATAGATAACGTGTCTTCGTTTTTATCCCAAACGACACCTAAAACGTTGGAGTGGCTTTCATGAGAATTGTCTTGATTAAACTCCCACCAACGAAGGCTAAATCCACCCAAATTCATCACATTTTTTGCATTGTTTACAAAGCCTTTTAAATCGCTTTCAGAGTTAAAAAGTGTTACGCAATTATCCACATATAGCGATTTTAACAATTTGTTTATGTTATCCGCAGAAAATCTTAAAATAATATTGGATGCAATCTCCAATCTCTTGAGAATGCTGTTTGAATATAGCTCAATGATAGCACCTAAAATAAAGGGACTCGAACAGACCTCAAAAACTACTCTACAATGTCGAAAAACTATAAGATTGTTATCTACATCGTACCAAAAAAAACGTAAAAATTTCCTGTCTTTAGGATAGATGCTAATTTTTAAAAAAGCCTTCTCAATATCGGAAATTACATCTATTTTACCTTCTCTGAAACGTTGTAGGGTGTCTGAAACCAGCTCGATGAGATTTGGACCCTTATGTAGACAACCATTTATCGACGGATGCAGTGGCAACTTCGATGATGCACCGAACACGGGCCTAACTGCTGTGGTGCTATTCTCATTAAGAAAATGCCGATGCGGCATGTAATGATCCCAGCTGTGTTCCTGTTCTTTAGGCACGCGCTCGATAATGCCCATATCCAACCATTGTTTGAGCACAGCATCATATTTACCGTAATATCCATCGTTTAGCAGCTTCTTTGTACTCGTCTGGAGCCAGCGCAGAGCAACGCCTTTGTTTTCTTCGAGTGGCGGATGATTTTCTGTCCAAGGAAGCGACACTTCATAGCGACCTTCTTTATTGAAGATAACTGATTTCAAAAATTTAGACTTAATTGTGTTTTCTTCTTCAGTCTGTTTTTTTAACTATAGGATCTCTAATTCCCAAAACATCAAGATCCCATAAGGCTTCAACATTACAGTTTTTTACAAACATCGATATAGCGGTAATTGCGTCACCTGTCTCTATGGGTCCAGGAACTTTGCCTGACAGCACCCAACCGAGGCGAAATTCTTCTGCAGTCAATCCGCAAGCTAACTGATACATATATGCGACCCGTCTTCAATATCCCGGCGATATCAGAGCCAATGAGCAACGTTATATAATCATCATTACTGTACATGTCCGAAAATATATAATTCATATTTCAGTTATTTAGATATTTCAGTTCATCACACCATATGCCTTTTCTCATTGAGGGCACTGATTCACAAATCGTCTCTTGATCGAGTGCATGAAAATTGAATATAAAATCATTATTTCAATTGCCGACTCGCACTTGATATATATAATGGTTCACTAAATCCTTTCGTGAACCACCAAAGAGCAGGTGATTCATCTTAAGTGAATCGAGTCGGTCATAACCCAGCTTTTTTGCTGCCGCTGAGAGTATACATGAATGTTGCAAACCTGTGTCAATTAATGCACGCACTTTGCAATCACCGTTTTTTCCTATCAACTTGCCCTTAATAGTTTGTAAAAGGATCTTTGGACAGCTACTAAGACTGGTCAAGTTCGTTTCTGATAAGGCAATATCTGCATTTTGAGATCCGACATTTTCAACTGAACGACAGATTATAGTTACGTGCTCATATCCGCACTTTTCACACTTGTTTTTTACATTACAACTTTTGTAACTTTGTCCGATTTTTAAGCACCTAAAACAAGCGCGTCTTTTTTAGCGTGTTCTTGTCTTTCGGTTAAAGTCATATTTTTAGCTGTTACACAATTAGCACTTTTATGATCAAGGTCACAAAATATACACTTTACTTCTTTTTTTGCAAGTAAGTTAGTTGCACTGGGTACTTTTTTCCCAAAGTTTGTGCAATCATCTTTCTTGGCTTGGAATTTCCTCTATTGTTCACTGAAAAACCGAATTTAACCGTCGCCATGGATATTCTCACTTCGTTGTGCACTTCTTCTTTCAAAAAATTCATCAGAAGCTTTAAACGTCCTTGTGAATCAATGTTTGCTGAGCCTTGATCATGATTTCTTGCGAATGAGCAGCTACTACGTTGCCAAACACGTAGTAATTCTTCCAGTAGGCAAGACTCTACCAATGGGAAAAGCATTGTGGCATACTTATCCGCAGTTACACCCAGCGTATCAAGTGTCCTTAGATGTGCTTCAATCTTATCGCACAGAGAAGCAATTGGTAGATTAGCCTTATATCTACTAATTAAAACAATTTGCAGCAAATCACGCACATAAACTTCGACTTACAAATCGTCTCTACCGAATCGATCCTTTAAACTTTCTATAACCTTCGAATAATTCTCGTTGGTGGATAACTGGACACTAATACATCAGCTGCCGAGCCTGAGACCATAGCTTGTAACAAAAAGTGAAACGTATCTTCATTGTTTAGCATTCCGTTTTCATGAATCTTTTTGAATAGGCTCCAAAATTTGATCCACTCGCGAATATCACCACTGAATTTTGCGAGCTCGATTTTCGGTAAATTGTAATTTTTAACTTCAATCTGTCGCGCATTAAGAGCATTAATGCCTGATACGTCATTATTTCCTGGAACAGCACTATTTCTTAAATTTTCCTTTGTGAGCCCTTTCATAGTCGCACGAGCCTCGATGAATTTGAGGCGATAGTCATTTGCATCATCCGTTTCTTTTTTGATATCATGCTTAGTGGCTGTTGCAGAATCATACATCAATTACAACACGTTATTTCATGCAATTGTCAACTCATCCATTTTTTCTTCGAGCATTTGAAATGCAACTTCGATATCTCGATAAACTCCACCTTCACATTTATCATCACATGCATTTAAAGCTTTTGTAAAGACTGCACGCTTTGGAGCTCGCACTTTTTTAGCTCTTTCCATTTCGATAAAAACTAAACTCACGATTGAAAATGCAAACCAAGTCTTGTCACGGTCGCCAGATTTTAAATTATACCAACGCTTTTCAATCTAAAAAATGAAACTAAACCACGTTTTGGATGTATTAGCTCTCTTTATTGGGAACATAACACAAGCCGAGTCTTGCCTCTACAAAATCTGAAGAAAATCTAAAAAAACATTTGCCTCGCGCCTGCGATTTGAAAGGCAATGATGGTTGCTCAAGTTTTTTTTCAAATCCGACACTTAATTTGTGCCGGCAACTCCCTGTCTTCATTTATAATGTCAATAAGCAACTTAAGCACTTAATCCGACCTGAGAGGAATACGAGATAAAGCTTCTAAATGAGCCATTTTATGTCAAGCACTGTATTCAATATAGAAGCAATATTCTTGCACCGAAAGCCACCATCATCCTACTCTTGGAATTATATGTTTTCTCAAAAACCTTGATCGTATCGCATTACAATCGGTTATTACACCAAATTCAATTCCCACTAAGTAAATGCAAAAATGCTTCAAAGAACAGACTACAGCCAGAGTTTCTAGTTCATATGAATGATATTTCTGTTCTTCTTTTCAGATTTTATAGAGAAATAAGCTACAGGACTCATGTTGCCATTCAATTGTTTTTATAATATTATCCCAACTCTGCCAAATTTAGAAGCATCAGTATGATGTCTTTGCCAATGGATCATACGGAGGCAGTACGGGTCTATCTGACAACTTATCCTTCAACAACCTGGATGAACTATTTTCTGATTTCTCCCACTTAAACTGTTCGCAATTTACAGAAATAGCTTACTAACCCTAAAAACTGTCGTTTATTATGACGTTTTCTGGTTATTGAAAATGTGCTACTGCTTCTATCGTGCGTTTTCCAAGTTAAATATATTTAAAACCTATCTCGTAAACTAAATATTCTATTTTTCATTTAAAAAAGGAGCATTTGTCTAGCTTCAAAGTCGAATTCGAGTCTTTTAAGCGTTTGAGGACTAGTTCCAAATATTGGAAACCCTTTTAATGCGGTATTAACGCGAAGTGAACCCAACACAGAGTAAATGGTTCTTTGAAACACAGCTGGTACATTTGCCAGCCCAAAAAGTATGCGCAAATTTCCTAGTGGACATCTGATATTATAAATGTAATTTTCTAGATGGAATCTTCACCTACTGAAATTTGATAGTACCTACTAGCAAGATCTAACTATCTGAAAAATCAACAGCCTTTCAAACGTTCTCTTTGGTCGTATATTCGTCCACTTCGCTTTCTGCTTACACAACATGCCGTATTTGGAGGGATAAACCTAGCATATTTGACACACAAGGCTACTTTTGTTGAAGGTAATGCATATATTTGTAGTGAGCTAATCTGCTCCTTCTCGAAAACTGGAACTTTCATTCATAGAACCACTACTCTGATTCGCTCATTATTTATAAACGTTTGACCGATCAATACACACTTTGTGCATGATCGGCCACTGTGGCAGCGTCTATTTCGCATTCGTGGATGAACTTTCAGGGAAACTTTGACTTTTCCTAGTATTCTAACTAAACCACTACCATAATCAGCTATCAGTGTTAAACACGGATATATTTTTAGGTGCACACTAGCATTTCGTATTAGGTAGTACACTGCACCTTGTTTCAATATATCCCTTCAGTTTAATTCCGCAATCACATTCCACAAAATAACAATTGTTTTAAATTTGGCATGGTTCCTCCTTAGTCTTCGCCGTCATTTTATTTTGTCTATAACATTTTTTGGATTCGTTTTCTAAACGCTTGCAAATGTTGCAATCCAATCTTTTTGACACATGTCCTTTTTCACCACTTTTAAATCATTTTACCAATCTCATACCATCAATGTTTAAGTCCGACTGACTGCTGACCGTCAATCAATCTTTTTGTAATTTTTGCTACATTTTCTTCAGGATGACGCTTGACGTAAATGTTTGCACTTGCCAAAAACTCTCTAAGCAACTCCTCAGGGGGATTATATTTACCTGCTCTTGCCCCAGTTTGGATTGTTGTATCCTGAATTCCACTATCAAGCATCTTTGCTGATTATTTCAAATGCTTGGTCCAAATTCATTTTTGTGACGTTATATCCGGTCATATTCTCATTTGGACGCTTGGTTCTATTCATCAATTGTTTAAGCGTTGTTCCAAAATCATAGCGCTCTGGAAAAGATTTTATGAGTAAATGCTTCCATTTACTCCAAGATCTATCATAAGAGTTTAGATTTCCATACCACGTTTTCGGCAATTCTGATAACTGACTTTGCATGTAATACGTTTTTGTATTGTCGTCCCGCAAATATATTTGATCAAGCTGATCAATTTTCACGAGCTACTTTGTTACACTCACATCGGAATGTTCTGGATGAAATTCAGTTTTGCAATCAACCCTAATGCTACACTTCTTCCTATCACTGCTCGTTCCTCTTCGCAACAATGTCTCCAGCAGCGATGCCAGACCTACGGTAATTACCGTAGTTTCAAGGTAATTTCAGATGAAATCCGGCCTACGGTAGAGGTAAATTACCTTGTATGAAGCCTATGGTAAATTAATCAGGATAATAATACCAATAAATTGAAACAGAAAACTATGGCAAACGCATCGCTATTTGCGATGTTGTTCGAATATTGGTAACTGGTTGAGCTGAAATCGCGTCATCTAATTAGGCCCTTAAAGCAGCAAATACACGATGCGACAGTTTTTATTTAAAATTGAGTTTGATTGATGATAGCGACAATCGCCCGGAGTTTAAAAGTCTGAGTGAATTCGCCTTGAATTTGTTGTCACTTCCACACTCAAACGCAGATTGTGAGAGAATATTTTCAAAAATATTCCTGATAAAGAATAAATTCAGGAATAAGTTTGGAACAAGTAGTTTGAATGGGGCTGTTTTAGCATCAGAAAGCGTAAAGCTTTAAGGATGCGTTGAATTTGAGCCGTCTGATCTCATGTACGACAAAATTTAAAATGAGCTATATAGTACGGACGAAATAGAAGATTTATCGTCAATAAATGAACAACTCTTCTAAACTTGCTGTAATTAAGAAAATTTAAATTTTAAAATAAAGTTAAGTATAGATGTATGTATGTTATCATCAAAACGCAGTAAACTTTTTTTATAACTTGTTGAATTAGATATTTACTAAACCTACGGAAGAAAAGGTCGAAACAAGGTAATTTTGATGCCCAACTACGGTAATGTCTCAAATAATTTCTGGCAACGCTGGTCTCCAGCATACACTCTAGGCCACAGTATAGGTAGACCCAGTAGATAAACTTTCATATGTTGGCTTCCTATGGACAAGCGTTCCATACAATCCGTGGTACCACGGACGAAACGCACATGGTTTCGCACATGGTTTCCATGGTTTCTGTTATTCGGTGTTTGGTGGGGGAGATTTACGCGCTACGGTGATGCCATCGTTTATGGATATTGTTTTCGTTTATCGTATGGGAAAATACTTGATTCACCGAATTCAATGATGAAACGTCGGAAAAATAATTATAATGGGGAAACTAATCATTTAAAAAATCGGCGAAAGTGCCTTAGCACAGCCAACTGCCATTTATATATATATATATATATATATATATATATATATATATATATATATATATATATATATATATATATATATCAGTGACGTGCACTCATAGTAAGCAATTCCAAACTGCTTGACTTTACCACATTGTAACATAAGCACAAAACAGTATACTTTTCCTTAAGCAATGAATAATGTAATTAAAATCGAGAAAACGATCATATATTCAGATTTAGGTTTAGTTCTTTGATATCCTATCATTTCACGTACATCAATTATGGGCTTTTATTTTTCAACGAAAGCACGATCAAGCTTTTCGGTCTTCATCCATATGCATATACATTTTTTGTTGCGTCAACATTTGGATTCCATGCCACATGCACCTTGGAATCGCTCCGTACATTCGTAAAAGTTTATGGCTGCTCCGACTGTGCCGGGGAGCACATATACTAATTTAGCTTTTCTATCGAGTGACAAACTGCACGAGTTGGTGTCTAAGACAGAAGTGATCTTTATTTTCAAGAATGTCAAAAATACATTTTCACAATAGTCTATGTTTGGACGATTGTTCAATGGTGCTGCCACAGTACTCCCTCTTCAATAACGTCAAGTGTTGACGTTTCGCCGACTTGCTGGTGGGTAGACTTTTGTTATGGTTTGAGGTAGCGGATTGATTGGCTGCCGAATGACTGCTGAAGTTCTACGCGTTGAGACTAGCGAAGTGGGATCGTGTTCGCTTCGATGATCTTGGACGACATACGCTGGTTTCAGGAGATTGGTGGAAACGTTAGTTCGCTTCCCATTGACGTCGGCGGTGAAAACGGTGTTTGAAATTCGTTGCAGCACTCGGTGGGGACCGGAATAAGGTTGCGTTAAGGATTTCCGTACTCCATCCCTGCGCACGAAAACGTGGCTGCATTTCTGCATATCTTCGTAGACGAAGCTGGCTCTGGACGAATGGTTCGATGCGGATTGCGGACGTAAGTCTCGCATTTTCTCTCGCAGCTGGTCTATAAGGAGTGGCGCATTGCAATCATGATTGCTGTTTATGAATATGTCACCCGGAATATGCAGGGTCGTGCCATAGACTATCTCCGTGCATGATCCTTTCAGGTCCTCTTTGAAGGCGTTGCGGAGACCGAGAAGTACAGTGGGTAAGGTATCCATCCAGTTGTCGTTTTCATGGCACATGATCGCTGCTTTGAGCGAGCGGTGCCAGCGCTCCACCATTCCGTTTGCTGCGGGGTGATACGGCGTCGTCCGGACTCCATGGCTCCCGGGTAGTCTGCACAGTGCTTTAAACAAGGAGGACTCGAACTGAGTACCTTGATCGGTTGTTATAGTATGTGGTGTTCCAAACCTGGAGATCCAGTTTGCATACAATATTTTTGCTGCCGATTCGGCTGTTTGATCCACCATTGGAAATGCCTCGGGCCAGCGGGAGACACGGTCGACTACCGTGAGACAGTACTTGAATCCTTGATATGGTCGCAGTGGTCCGACAATGTCGACGTGTATATGCTGAAACCTTTTGTCTGTACTCACGAATTCCTGCACGGGGCTGTGAGTGTGCCTGTTGATCTTGGATCTCTGGCACGGGATGCAGTTGCGTGCCATTTCAGCGATGTCTTTGTTCATGCTGGGCTAAACGAATTTACGCCTAATCTCTCGGCTAGTTGCGTGACCGCTTGGATGTGCTGGGTTGTGATATATCGCAAAGATTTCCTCTCGCAGCGACTTGGGTAAGTATGGGCGTACAACTGCCGTTGACGTATCGCAAAAGAGGGTTCCGTGACCATTGAATGCGATGGACTGCAATTTCAGTGATGTATTGTTTTGCAAAAGTTGATTGAGTTCCGAGTCCTTCTGCTGTTCCTCAATCAGATGTTCTACGGAAAATGCCGCAGGAGTAGTGATTTCGTATACTCGTGAGAGTGCGTCCGCAACAACATTCGAATCGCCTCGAATATGAACAATGTTAGTCGAGAATTCAGAGATGAAGTTTAGTTGACGTAGTTGGCGAGGCGAGGCCTTGTCAGTCCGTTGGCTGAACGCGTAAATCAAAGGCTTGTGATCGGTTACGATCATAAAGTCTGAGCCCTCTAAGAGATGACGGAAGTGTTTAATGCTAGTATATATTGCGAGGAGTTCCCTGTCGTATGTACTGTATCGTGTTTCAGTGATAGACAGCTTCCTCTGGAAATAAGCTAGTGGCAACCATTGTTCCGATTGAAGTTGCTCTAGTACCGCGCCCACCGCTTTGTCAGAAGCGTCGGTGACGAGTCTCAATGGTTTTCCATGTTGAAAGTGTACGAGCAACGTAGCGTTGGCGATGCTTTCTCGACAGGCATCAAACGCCTTTTTGGTTTGCTGAGTCCATACTATGATGTCATTTTTCGTTTTAGTTCCACGTAGTAGTTCATGTAACGGCGCCTGCAAATCCGCGACACTCTTGATGAATCTGCGGTAAAAGTTAATAACACCAAGGAATCTCTGCAGGTCTTTGATGCGTTCAGGTTTTTTAAAGTTGCGTATAGCCTGCACACGAGATTCTGGTGGTTGAACACCCTCCTCTGTAATTTTGTGTCCTAGGTATTCGGTTTCCGTGGCTCCGAATTCACACTTGTCCACGTTGATTACAACTCCATATTTGCTAAGGCGATTGAATACGGTTCGTAAGTGATCCATATGCTGCTCTGGTGTTTGCGACATGACGAGTATGTCATCTATGTAACACGCACAAAAATCAAGCCCTCTCAGAACTTGGTCCATGAATCTCTGGAACGATTGGGCAGCGTTCCTCAGCCCGAATGTCATCACTGTAAATTCATATAGCCCAAACGGCGT
Source organism: Oxycera nigricornis (assembly GCA_963942545.1). Classification (NCBI taxonomy): domain Eukaryota; kingdom Metazoa; phylum Arthropoda; class Insecta; order Diptera; family Stratiomyidae; genus Oxycera; species Oxycera nigricornis. The sequence continues at coordinate 12,075,256 of OZ012664.1, forward strand.
GGTTATGGCCGTTTTGGGTACGTCCTCTTTCGCTATTGGTATCTGGTGGAAAGCTCGTACCAGATCAATTTTTGAGAAGATTCGCTTTCCTTGTAGGCCTGCAGTGATGTCCTGCATGTGTCTAATTGGATACCTATCCGGCCTCGTTATTTTGTTTAGCTTACGGTAGTCCCCACATGGACGCCAAGAATTATCTTTCTTCCGTGTAAGATGCAGAGGACTTGCCCATGAGCTCGCTGACTGCCGACAATACCCTTTATCAATCAGGTATTGAAACTCTTTCTTGGCTATGTCTAGTTTTTCCGGTATGTATGTGGTGCTTGATTCGGTGCGGTGCACTCTTTGCTACAGAAGGATTTGTTACTTGCGGGAACTGTTTGAGTAGAGTGTGGTACGGGGAGTCATCGCTCACTGTGTTTATGGACGGTATAGAAAGAGTATAGATATGTCCACGAGTTGACGATTTGGTATTGGTGTCGATGAGTCGTCTGCTGTTCAGATCGACGAGTACTGCCTGAGAAAGTCAGCTACTAGGATTGCTTGATTGACATCCGCGATGCGAAAACGCCATGTGAATGAACGGCGTAGACCAAGGTTGATGGTAAGGAGCTTGTCGCCGTAAGTGTTGATGCGCGTTTTGTTTGCCGCGAAAAGTTTCAGACTAGACGGTTTGAAGTTCGCGAGAGATGGGCGAGGAATGACCGAAATATCAGCACCTGTGTCCACAAGGAATCGTGTGCTCGTTAGCTTATCGTAAACAAATAGACGGCTAAGGCTCATGTCGCTGTTTGGCGTCTGGTCAGACAGCGACCCTATTCGTTTCCCTGTCCCTGTGGTTGAATGAAATCACATGGAGGTTTACATGTGCGTGCGGCGTGGCGGGATTTTTTGTGGTAGAAACAGATACGTCGGGCGTGGTCTGCCGTGCGAATGGGCTGAGTCCTTTCCACCACGTTGCGTTCCAGGCGACTAATCACCCTTCTAATCTCGTTAACCTGTGTTTCTAAGCTGGCTGTAGTATCCGCAGTTTGTTCGCGACTGACTTGGGAAACCTCAAAAATTTCGTGTGATCTGCCATCTCTGCCAGCTAAGTGAGATTCGTTGTCTCTGAGACAGCGATGATGGACTGTATCCGAGTAGGAAGTCGCTGTATCCACAAATATTTTAAAAACTTATCGCTAACTCTGGTGCCGGCGGCTTGGGTCATGCTCCGCAAGAGCTGCGACGGTTTGCTGTCACCCAGCTCCAAACCAGTCAGAAGGTTTAGGATTTGTGCGTCGTCCGACAGGGAAAAAACGCTCAAAATGCGGGCTTTTAAAGCGTCGTATTTACCCTCTAGTGGAGGGGCTTCAACGATGTCGGCGACTGCCTCGAGTGTAGCGCAGTCAAGCTCAGCAACTACTTTGTCAAACTTTGCAGCGTCCGTGCGAGTTCTACACAGACGTATTTGCGCCTCGATGCGTGCGAACCATAACGATGGTCGCGTACGCCAAAATGGCGGTAATTTTATTTGTGCGATGTCGTTTATACCAGCAATGTATGGAGTTTCGGCTGATGGCGAGCTATTCGTAGGCTGTGCCGTGCTTGCGCCAATGCCGTGATCCTCGCTGTCAGACATTTTGAATACGAAGAAAACTTACTTGAAATTTGATACGTCCGAAATTCAGAAAACCACGTTGGCCTCGACAACGTTGGATCCGCAAAATGGCTCCTGTGGATGCCTGGATCGCAGCAATTGAAGAAGCGGGTCTGAAGTCGTTTGTTTCTGCGAATTCGGGGTTTTCAAATTGCTTTTTTGTTGAGAAGTCGGGGTCACCAATATGGCTACTCCGACTGCGCCGGGGAGCACATATACTAATTTAGCTTTTCTATCGAGTGACAAACTGCACGAGTTGGAGTCTAAGACAGAAGTGATCTTTATTTTCAAGAATGTCAAAAATATATACTCACAATAGTCTATGTTTGGACGATCGTTCAATGGTGCTGCCACAAGTTTTTTTTTTGTTTTTTAGATGCGATTTGTATTGGGCAAGTCAAGCAGAGCTTGGGCTGCTTGCTGATTGTTGCTTGGTCGCAAATAATATGTTGCTACACCCACCATATTATGAAAAAATAAAAGTGGAGTTGGCCATGATTGATTTTTAATGACACAATTTTCGTTAATTTGAAACATTGTTGTTGTTTTTCTGTTCTGAATGACATTTTTAATATTATCAATTCAGGAAGAAAGCAGTATAGGTTAAAAAGTTTTTACGTTCGAGAAAATAAATTAGTGAATACGCGTGATACTTATTTGAAACGTGGGTAAGTTTTCTCTTTGCATTATGCCGAAAGATTGCTGTGCTACGGATTTTTTATTAAAATCGGGATTTTCGACTCTTGCTTTCGTGAAAAATCAAGAAATCGTTCAATCCGACAGGCCAAAGCCTAGCTTAGATTTAGAATCGAAAACGAAAAACGTCACCCGGAAATTCCATTTAGATTACTTTGAAAAATATATGTGGCTTACAGGAAGTTGTAAAATAAATAAACTGTTTTGTTAGCCGTGTCTTATTTTTGCGAATGAAAAATCTGTTTGGAACAGTACCGGATTTAGCGATCTCAATAATTTTACCGGATCAGCTGCAAAGCATTCTTGTACAGAAAAACATCTGCAATCATTGATTAAGCTAGATACTTTTGGATCGCAGCGTATAGAATTTTTATTTAACAATCAAGTTGCATCTTCTAATCATTTACATAACGCATAGACTTAGAATACAAATAAAAAAACGAAAAAAGTTATTTTCATAAACGTATTTATTTATTCATTGAATGAAAGATTTTACTTATTTACATTTCTCAAAGAGTCCGCTTGAGTTTCTAGTTTATTTGTACTTTTTTTCTTCGTCTATGTTATACATAGTTATTATGCTGGTTTCTTCTATAAGGCTTAAGGCCACTTGCAATTAATGTTTTTGAGGCTGTTATCACTTTACTATCCAGTCCATTAACGTGTATTGTAAATGGGCTTTAAGACAAAATTCTGCTTGACTATGAGGAATTTCCACTGCACGTCACTGATATATATATATATATATATATATATATATATATATATATATATATATATATATATATATATATATGGATGTGTATATATATGTATATTGTTGAACACGCATAACACTACCTTCCTCTAATATGGTTCTAGATTAACAGTTTTCAAAAAGTCCGCTAAAACGCTTTATTCTCTATACGGCTGGCAGTACATAGGATACGACAATTTTCGGGAGCATTCGGCAGATGCTTCGGGTAAAATTTGCTCGCGAAGGCCGAGTTTGCCTACTGCCTATTCTATATACTGTGCTCTAGGCCAGGGGTGGCCAAGTTTGGAGCACCCAGTGCACTGGCTGCGCTACGCTTACGCCGAGTAGGCCGGCTGCGCTTTTGTGGCTGTTCGTCGTCTGGCTCGTGGGCGGTCGGAAGGACAAGCTGACCGTCGCGCTCGCCAAGGCCGCCGCTGCCGCTGCGTGACGCCAGGTTTCCCACCGTGCCAAATTGGCCCGAAACTTGAACAAATCATTCTTTCGCTGCGCGGTGTTTTTCATTCCATTATCACTATTAGGTTTAAGGCGCCCTTCGACAAGTAGGTCATTTCGGGGAAATTTAGCATTTCTAATCCGCGGCATTGTGAAGTACTGATTAAGTATCAAAATGACGATAACAATAAATGGCTAAAAGATGCGAATATGCAATTTAAAAAAAGGACGCAAGTTTGTTCATTCATGTATATTTCATCATTTTTTAATAACAATGATGTACTCAATGTCTGGAACAACTTCTGAGACTACCAACCTTATCGTATTTCGCAGATTACCATTGGATAAACATAATCGCAGTATAGTTTTTGTGACTGTGAGTACAGAAAACAAACTCTCGCAAACATAAGTCGATCCAAACATACATAACATTGCTGCTGCTTTTCTGTGCAGTTTTGGAAATTGTGGCTGCGGAAGCTGAGCATAAAAGTCTTGCAAGTTTTTTACAGAGTAAAAAATATCCTTAAGCCTGGTGTTATTCTTCAAAAGTAAAAGTTCTTTTTGAGGTTGTGTTGGAACCTCTGATACACACATAGAGAACGGTTTAACAAACAAGTCAAAATTCGGTCGAAGGGTTTCAAGTTCTTCAAATCTATCACAAAACGTTTTTTCAAATCTTCCACTATTTTAACATAGTTGTCATAGTTAACCCCGATTTCTAGAGAATCTAGAGTCGGGAAATGTGCACAATATTTCACTTTCAGCTGGTCTTTCCACAACTCTAACATATCTTTGAATGCCGAAATTTTATCAACAAAGTCCGTAATTAAATGGTCCCTACCTTGCGTTGACACGTTTAGCTCGTTGAGGTGCGCTGTGATATCAGACAGTCTGCTATCCACTCTGGATCTGAGAGCATTGGCTCTGGCTTGCCAAGCATGTCAACAAAAATGCTCCTCCCTTAAAAAAATCTTTGCAGTACCACTCCTCGGCTCAACCACATTACATCACAATGGTACGGCACATCATTGTATTCCGCCTCCATTGTTTCTAAAAAAAACCTTAAATTCGCGACGACGCCGAACTAAATTCACATTATGAACTACCACCTGCATGATGTCTTAGCGCAAAGAGCTTCATAGTGAAAAAAGTAGATTTTGACTTTAAGGTCGTCGAATTTTGCTTTTAGACTAGCGAGAAATCCGATTTTTAACCCCCGCATAGATGGCGCGCTGTCCATTGTTGTAGAGAAAAGCCGTTCCCACTGCAGGCCGGCATGACCAATGGCTTCTTCGGCAGCCAGAAAAATATCATGCCCGGTAGTTGTCTCCTTTAACGGTATGAGATCTAAGGACTCCTCAGTTACATTAAGTTCATTGTCAACACCCCGCACAAAAACAGCAAGTTGGGCTGTGTCCGAAATGTCTGTCGATTCATCCAATGCAATTGAAAACGCAACGAATTTGGAGTACTTGGCAATTAATTGTCGTCGAACATCGTAGGATAAATCGCCAATGCGTCGTGTTATTGTTTGACGTGACAACGGAATAGCCACAAACCTTGCAGCTTCCAGCGGGCACATCTGCTCTGCTGCGTCCACAATGCAATCTTTAACAAATTCCCCCTCAGCGAAAGGTTTACTGGCTTTGGCTATTCGCAAGGCAATCTTGTAGACTGCTCGTAGAGCTGAGTTCGAAATATTAACATCTCCCTGAACAAATGAACAAACAACGAAATAAGCAAACAAACCCCATTGATCTTGAAAAACAAATCAACCTAAACAGTAAACAAGTACGTAATAATTAAAAAATACTTACGAGTGCATCGGTTATTTCTAGTGCTGATTTGAGCTGATTAAGCTTACGCTCACGCTCTACGCCTGTAAGATCCCCGTAATCCAGCTGACTCTTTTGATTAAAATGTCGCTCCAGTTGGTATTTCTGCAAGCAAACAATGACTCTGTAGCAAATCACACGCTGAGGATTCCCGTTGTGTGGAACAAAAAAACATGTTTTCCCAATCCTTCTTAAACATAGGTGAGGCCGAAACTCTCGGTCGCTTATTCGCGATTGCCGCCATGGTGTCACCCCTTTGAATGACCTTTGCGCGAATGCAGTTTTCTGCTTGCAGTTTAGTTGGCAAACCAAAAGATAAACAAAAGAAGCGTGGGCAGCGATCGAAGTCAGACAGGCACACTTCCTCCTCGCTACCTTTTATCTCCGCTTTTACGCCGTTGCTAGCGCGGACGCGTTCTCGGCGTACCAAAACTCTCGGCGCACGTTTTGGTTCCTCCGGCTCTAGGCGTTGAAGTCTAGTGTCCATATCGTTCGAACTTTACTCTCGAACTCAAAGTATAGTTTTTCTCCTTTCTCTTATTTTTACTTTTTCGACCAGGATGACTAAGGGATCGCGACTAGACACGTTCATCACGCGGTTTCCCTCGTTAATCACTTTCTTGCTTTATAATCGGGTTACCAGGAGAATCTAGAATGTATCCATTCCAATCCAAATTTGTTCGCATAATGTGACTGAACCTGGAACTGGAGATGGTACAACTCCTATCGACTGACTTACGATTTTGTGGCGTCCTCGGTAGGTGACTTCCCGGTAGGTGCCTCCCAGTCGCTCTGCGTACCATATTGACTCAAGGGTTTCGCTATAAGATATGCATTTCATGTGATCGACTCACTGAATTCTACCTAGCTACATGGATCGATACCGTCAGCTCATAGAAACATCACACAACTTGTTAGATATAACATATTTTATTTACCAGCAGTGGCCTAAATTTCTACTATTTTTCATTTGGTTTCATGGCTTCACTACACCAACCAAATTGATAAATTTCTTTACCCCTTCCTTACCTTTTACCTTTAAATCCTGCATTGCTACCCGATAGCTTATGTAGCTGCCTCTTCCCCACTCTTGCGATGTATATTGCATGTTGCGGTTGTATTTATTGTGATAGGTTCATCGAAACGTTGAGCATACAACGGCGTAAGAATCAACGGGCCATGCAGCTAACGCTTGTCCAAGGATGTAATGCAGGTCATGGCATATGTGAGTAAAAACCGATGTGTTAATTTATAATGAATAATTCAATCGCGAAATGTATACAGTAGATTTTTTAACGCTGGGTGAGTGCAGCTAACTAACAAAGCTAATGAATGCGAATATTATTTCTTACAAAAAATCGGCAATTGAGTCAAATAACACTTAATTAGCTATAAAATGGAATATTGAAAAGTATTTTCATTATCTCCTCCAAACAACAACGACATGTTTTCGGTGGCAGCAACAGCCGGAATCTATGGCGCTATTGCTGTTGTTATTTCGCGCTTTTTTCACTCACGACTCGGTAAGCCAGCCGGCGTTAAAGAGAGTAACCCGGGACCGCAACTATGCGGTCGACTTTGTCATTCTTCACAAGATACATTATCTCGGTGGCTGCTAGTCGACTGTTGCTCAACGTTTTGGGACCTTTGATTCGTGGTCATCGGGCTTGGAAACGCCTGTGGAGAAAACGACACAATGCATGATTACAACGGGTCAATTAAGTGTACTTCAGTCTCAACGATTCTTCAATCCAGCAAGGTGCACCAGAAAAGCGAAATGCAAATATACAAAACGATTATTTGTTCCATATGCATTCCCGGATATGAAGCTTTAAGATAACAATTCTTGTTTGAGCGTTACATTATAAGGTGCTAATTAATTAGCAGATCGGGCGCGAGAATCGGCTACAAATATGAATACGTTACAATTTTTAACCAAACAGTGGCAAAGCTAGCCAAACCGAAATTTGCCGACCATGTGGAGTGTTTGAAAGATGACAGAACTTCCAGGTGTCTAATGGAAGATGGACAATTATCAGCCGTCCACAGAGTAAACCACGCATATGCTGGAAGGACTCAGTAGACGATCCCAATTTTCTTCCAAACCTTTGAACGGCGTACACAACAATTAAATACACATACAGTTGTCACAGCGAAACTTATTTACTATTACTATCTATGTTTGAATTGATTTTAATCCTTTTACACCTAGGAGAATGGACTTTTCTGTATTCGTATGAGAGTTATTAGTGAGCCTACAAAAAGAGGAAAGAAATATCCGTGAAATCATCAAAAATAATAAAAAAAACTTCTTGAAGAGCTAGCATACAAGAAAAGTAGGCCTTGCACTTAACATCCACTAAAATTGCATTCTGCCCATAGCGAGAAAGTGTATCAACTTGGAAAGTGTGCTCCTAGAGTCAAAGGAGATGAATTACATCGCTAATCATCATATTATTCATAAGAGTTGTTTACGGAAAGTTTTTGACCACCCTTGTATTTATTACGGTCGTTAACTGACACTAACAAAAATGATCCAACTAGGAGATTTTGTGAAAATTGAATTTCTTCCCAAGTAATAAAGCATAGAAAATGCTATCGAAGCCGAATTGCAGACGATATTCTGACGCATATTATGTATCTCAATCTTAAATTTATCAACTGTTAAAATACATATTTTTTACTAAAACTATTACTGTACGGCAAATTTTTAAAAGGTTCCCGCAAGTAATTAGACTCTGACAATTTTCAAATATAACTAATATTGTATCGATAAGCGGGTATTAGTTTCATTTAAATTGTGGTGTCCTTTAAGAAGATCTTTTAAACATTAAAGTAATGTATTTATCACCAATAAATTCATCACTTCAATTCCATGAAATGCCATCCTTCCAACATCAAAGTGATGAATTTAACACCAATAAATACATCGCTTCATAAATGTAACGATAGCGCTTATCACCTCGTGATCCTTGCGTGCATGGACATCGCCTTTTGGTTGTGAGTGCCATGTGGAACGAGTAGTGATAAGTTATTGAAATACATAATTTAGGATACTTTATTAGGTCATAAATGATTGATTTAGTGTTAGGAATTTGTATAAATAGCAAGTAATCATTGAAGAAAATATAGTCTTTGGAGAACTAGCCAGCTAGTTTTACTTGTGCCTTGCCTACTCGGCATATCCTCTTTAGACTTTCCCTGAATTATGCCTATCATTTGGCACTGCAGGTAATGCCTACGATCGGCATATAAATTTTACCTTGGCCAGTGGCATCAAAATTTTGCCGGACTTTCTTCACTTATAATTTCCCTTTTTTTTACTTTCCTTTTCCGGATTTCTCCACTATGGAAATCCGTAGTCACGATGGAAAAGAACTTCACATCAAAGGACCATCACATGACGATCCAGAAAGATTACATGGTGATCCTGCCTACTAACCTGCCTTCTTAGAAGTTTAATCAAAAATACGTACCGGAGCCAAAACTCAAATCGACGTGGGCGACAAATACACCAAAATATACCCTTACGAAAATCGAACAAAAACCTATCAGTTTAGAAGATTACCGTGCAAGCACCGGTGTACCATTCCTAAAATAACAAATCAAAATAAACGTAGAGGAGGAATACAAGTTAAAACCAGACGATTAATTGCAACGCTAAAAAGAAAACTAAGGGATTCAGAACAGCCCCCGAGATGGGAAGTAGCAACCACAACGTACCAACGGATATCGGAACTAGAACAACAAATATATAAGAAAAAAGAAGAAAAACGGACGAGCATGCATCAACAACTATAGTAATAATAATTTAAAAATATATATACATATATACATACATACAACAACGTCTATATAAAAACATATTTCCAAAAATTGTCGTAAATTTTAAATGAATTAGATTCTTCGCTACTTAAACGCATAGGTGCATTAATGCAAGCAATAGTAAATGAGCTGGACAAAATTCTTTTGAGTATAACTAAAAGCCCAACCGAATTTATACAAAAAAAAACTATTCTTCTAAAATTAGAAATTTTAGCAAATTCAAAAACAGAATTCCAGAACCTAAAGAAAACCGCGGAAACAACCAATCTCGAACTTGAATTCAAGAAAAAAATACTTAAAGCCAATTATCTTTTAAACAAGCAACTAGAGTCCTACAAAATGGCAAATTTTAATATCGATACTACTCTTAAAGCTATTCCGATATTTTCAGGTAACTACAAAGAACTGGACTCATTTCTGAAAATAGTAGAAATCTTTAGCCTAGGTTTAGAGCCAACCGAGCACACAAAATTAATTGAATTTACTTTTCATGTCAAATTAAATTCTTCTGTGAAAACATCAATCGGATCAGTAAGCAAACCCAAAACTCTTGCTGAATTTTCAAAAGCATTGAATGAGAGATAGAAAAGCACATTAACAATCCCGAAAATACACAACATCCTATCAAATATAATGCAAAAACATTTAACCGTAAACATTTATAAAGAAAAAATTCTATCACTTATCTATTATTTCCAAATTGTATGAATGGTTCATACCGAACCCGAAACCACACTTTCCATTTAAACGATGAACCATTCATACAATTTGGAAGCTAAGAACCCCCATCAATGTGCAATGATAGTGTTAGTAAGTTGCTAAACAAAGCACAATCTAGTAGACTATGTTGTCGACTAGACTAGGAGGTTCTAACCCAGGAAAAAACTGAACTTAGCAACGAAGCTTATACGAAACTAGGTAGACAGTCATTATAATTCGCACATACAAATATTAAAAATAGTTGAATCATAATGAGCTTAACCCATCAACAAGCCTAACGGTGGTCGTGCTGTCTGATAGTGAATTGGCATATGACAGCACCTGAAGAGGAAGCCATTCGCTATCCCGAAACCACACTTTCCATTTAAACGATGAACCATTCATACAATTTAGAAGCTAAGAACCCCCATCAATGTGCAATGATAGTGTTAGTAAGTTGCTAACCAAAGCACAATCTAGTAGACTATGTTATCGACTAGACTAGGAGGTTCTAACCCAGGAAAAAACTATTAATAGTCATCATGATCTTCAAGGTCATTTCTGTCATTGGCTATATCTCACGAACCAGATATAATATTTGCATCATTAAGGTGTCAATCGACGTGTATTAACATATTTCTAACATTATAAACATTCGTTCCAGCTGTTTTTATAATTTAATAGAAGAAAATGCGAAAAATAAAAAAATATTTTTTTAACCTAATTTGCACAAAACAGTAATAAATGTTTATAAAATTTAAACATTTTTATCAGATTGTAAAGAGAAACCATCAACAATTTTTCCATGATTGTGAAAAAAAACTAAATTAAAAATAAAAAATCATTCAAAGCTACCATGTAAAGACGGTTCATACGAATGATATTACTTTATATCTTTTATTCTAAATAAATTATTGTAAATTCAATCAATGTTTTCAAATATTTGCACAACTTTAGCAGATTTTTAATAGTTTTTACAGTCTTTTAATAAAAAAAAACTGCTAAAATCTCGAAAACCATCAAAATTTCAATCAAATTTGCATTTGTGGTAATCAGCGCTTTGAATGGTAAAATGTTTTTTAGTCAATACTTTGCAGGATCATATGCTTTAAAAAGCTTTCTTCAAATAAAAAATTGTTGTTTTTAGTAGATTTAATCTTTAGTGTTACATGAGCAAAATCCTGGCTCTGAAATGTAAACAAAACTAATAAGAAACAATATAAGACATCTGTCTTCTTGCTGGCGCGGTTCGGCATGTCTAGGAAGCGTTGAATGTTTACACATATGGCCAGCAAATGGTGCGATCATTGCAATATGTAAATGGTGTGAATGTGTCTAGTTAGATAATTGTTGTTGCTGTAGAAGATTTGAAAACACACTAATATGCACGCCTGTACAATAAATAGATCATGTGTGGTCCTTTTCCCTTTCTAACATTGTTGTTTGTTTAACGGCGCATGAAGAAGTGCACTTTTGTAAATAATAAAAGTAGGACGCTTGGGCATGCGAGGATACGTGGATATGACCGTCTTGACCGAACGGCAGGCGCGTCAGCAAGTTGGCAAATTTCGTCGTGTCTAATACTCTTTTCGTAACAATTCAGATGTGGGGTTGAAACTGCTCAACCAGTGTTTTTTTTTGTTTGAATTTCGATGAAGTGATAATTCGCGCGAGTGAAAAAGTGAGGAAAGTGAATATCACCAAAAGAATTCAGTGACATTGTGGAAGAAAGTTAAGGCTGTAGACTAAAGGACATCGACTCAGAGCTGAGAGCATTGTGGCTAGAAAAAAAAAATATTAAGACATATTTTTGAATAAAGTAAGGAAGTATTTAATCCTTTTTGAACAATAAACATGAGTCAACGTGAGAACGCGATTAGTGAAGATAATGAGATAGTGCCACAGGAAGCACACTATGAACAACTTGGCCTTGAAGAGAGTGTTAATGATCGTGAACTTCGTCTACTAAGATATGTGAACGAGCTACTAAAACGAGAGTCAGCTGTTCGCGGAACGATTTGCGAGCTCAATTAGAAGAAGAGAACCAGGGCTTGACTTCATCCACCAGTAGCGCAAGTATTGAGTTGCCGCAGTTAAGGGTCAGTTCCGCCAAGCTTACGACGTTGATACCCAATTTTGACCCAGCAATCACATCCCTTAGTGCCAAAAAGTGGATCGCGAATGTGGAGCGTTTAGCCGAAACTTTGGCATGGAACGAGCGCACTAAACTCCTCTATTCAACCTTACGCTTGGTAGGTACCGCCAAATATTGGCATCAAACGCAGACTGACATTAGTTCTTGGGCCGAATTTCGGTCGGAACTGCTCAAAAGTTTCCCTAGCACAGAAAATAAGTCGTCCGTGCTTATGAAAATAATGCTGCGGAAAAAAGGAGCGCACGAATACGAAGAAGAATATGTTTACCACGTCGTGGCACTGACTAATTCCATTCAACTCCCAGAAAACGAGACTATGTCCTATATAATCTCAGGAATTGGCGATACATGGATGGTCGATATGTCAACAGTAGCCAAATGCGAGAATTTACAGGAACTTTTAACATTCATGAAAAGTACTAGTGCGGCACGCGAGCAACAACATCAACGCAACGTGCTTGTCAATGGTTCTGGGAATTTCCCGAAAAGAAAAGACGAGCATAGCGATAGTCGTGACGAAAATGCTCAAAAATCCAAAATTCAAAGCAATGACCCCATTCCAACGAAGCGAATTTATCACAAATACACAATTGTGCAAAAATTGTTTATTGCATAGTCAAGAACAAATTTGCGGAAGTAAAGGTCGTTCTTATGAATGAAAACGAAAACATCATACAATGAGTCACATAGAATCACCGAAAAAATGCATTGCACCGCCACTACAAATATAGCAGCAAAAAGCGTAAATAAACGTGACCTTGTGGATACTAGAAACCGAATTGTTCTGCTTGCTACTGCCAGAGTTTCTGCATTTACAAATACAGACCAAAAAATTGAACTTAGAGGATTGATTGACCCTGGCTCACAAGGAAAATTCGTCACGCCAAGGCCTTAAAAGAGTAACATTTACCTACAGAAAGCATATTGGCAGACATTATTGGTGTTGGAGAACAAAACCCAATATTTGTAACCAAAAGGGCAAGGCTTGTTATATCTCCGAGATTCGCATCTCAATTCACGCGTCACATAAAAACGTTTGTGATGTCGAATCTAACTTCAATTCTACCAGATGCCACAATTAATACAGATCTGCCATTACAATGACAGATTTCCAGCGTAAAATTGAAAATTCTTAGAAGTTGATGCAGAAGTCAATGAAAGAAAACCTACGCGGAGCGACATCGAATGTGAAGAAATATCCCAAGTTTTGCATTCAAGAGATGACTCAGGCAGATATACTATGTGCTTGCCATTTAAAGACAACAATTCTAAACAATTGGGTGCACCAAGATCTACAGCCCTGACTCAATACAAGCAGGTAGAAAAAAAACTAGCTAAAAACAATTGACTACGTGTCAAATACCATGCATTCCTGAAAGAGTATTTAACTCTTGGACACATAAAATCTTTATAAAATAAAACGCTTGGTTTTTACGACTCACAAATTATTATTAATCCGACGCGTTTCGATCCTAAGATCATATTCGGGTTACAACTATTTCCTGGTTTTATTCTTAAATAATTAATTGTTGAAGAGGTGGTGATTGGAAGGGAAGGGTAATTTCATTCAGTAAGTTCTCCTTTCTCTTTGTTGCCCGCATAATCTCAAGGCATTCTAAGTAGTCTAACTTTTTCCCCTTGCTTATTTTATGAAGGATATTAAAATTGTTAACACTAAAATTATGACCTGTATCTAAGATGTGTTGGGCTATCCCAGAATTTGGATTTACATCTCTGGTTGCTTTAATGTGCTCATTGTATCTAATTTTAAAGCTCCTATCTGTTTGTCCTATATAAGCTGCATGGCAATTATCACTGGATGCACGATACAGTCCTGAGTAGGAAAGGGGATCATTTTTGTTTTTGTTGTTCAAAAGTATTTTTTTAAAGTATTATAGTATTGACCCACTTCAGCGGCTGGCTCGAGACATGCTTAAAGCAAAACTACTTATGCAGGAAGTGTGAAAAGAAGGCACGGATTGCAACAGCTATTCATTCAGCAACAAATTAGTGCGCTCGAAAACATCCGTATTGCACGGTGGACTCACTATATCCCAGACGTAAGAATTGGGCTCCAATTTTTCTGCGATACATTGAACAAGACTTACGCAGCAGTGTTCTATTTCAAGTGCATCTCTACTTGAGAAACAATAAGCGTAACACTTCTTTGCGCAAAAACAAAGGTGACTCCTATTAAAACTAAACTTACACCTCCACAACTTGAACTCAACGCTGCTGTTCTGCCGGCCAACCACATGAGCCGAGTAAACTCATCACTAAACATTCAAGATGTCAAAATATACGCATGGTCTGATTCTACAATAACGCTCGATCGAATAAGTCTGGATCCCACTAATATGGAAATATATGTTGTCAATAGGGTAACCACCATCCAACAATTGAGCAATGATAGCTGCTGCTGGCAGCACGGAAGAGGTGAAGAGAATCCAGCTGATTGTACCTCCAGAGTTATGTTGCCCCATCAGCTTATTTACTTTAAACTGTGGTGGAATGGCACACCGTTCTTCAACAAGCCGACCAAACATAATGTTCTCAGGAGCTCAACTACTATAGCTACAGAAAAAACCACATTGGAGCGTTATTCAAACTTCGGCAAGCTGTTCATGGTTTTTGCGTACTGCTTGAGATTCACAAACAATCTTGAAAAGATGAAACGACACAGATCAAATGGTTTACTGAATCCAAGTAAAATAAAAAACGCAGAGATGAGAATAGTGGAAATCATTCAACAAACTGAATTTTCGAAAGGAAGCGCAGAAATGCAAAATCCAAGGAATAGGCTTCGTAGCCTGTCACCCTCTCTCGGTTCTGAGGGGATTCTACGGGTAGGTGGCAGACTCCGTAATGCTGACATTTCGGAAGAAGCAAAGTAAGACAGGTATTTGATCATGCGAGACGTATCTAAAATAACAATGTATAGCGACGTAATATTGGTACGACATTATTTAAGAATGAAGTATTGGATAATTGACGGTCAAGAAGTAATTCGGCACGAAATTCATAGATGCCTCATATGCCACAGAAATGCAAACAGAAGTAATGTCCAAACCATGGGTGATCTTTCAGCAGTTCGCAAAAATCCAGCTAGAGCATTCACATACTGTGGGGTAGATGGCGCCAGTCGCTTATAGACTCGAATGTCTAAAGACCGCGATACGACCACTTTTAAAGAATATATTGCAGTGTTATAATATGTTACACCTCGATCTCGTGAGTGTTCTTACTACCGAGGCCTTTAAAGCAGCTTTCAAGAGCTTCATTAGTAGGTGACGACTTTATCAGGAGATCTACAGTGACAAAGAAACTAACTTTGCCGATGCAAGCAAAGTATTGGATACCGACTTAAAACATTTCATTCTTAGATCATCAGAAGATGTTCCGCTAAAGATGAGATCGACTGGAAGTTCATCCCAGTTGCCACGTCCTACTTTGGAGGCCTCTTAGAAGCAGGTGTCAAATCTGGTAAACACCACATTAAACGAAGCTTTGATGAAACCGATATGTGACCGATCTTCAAAAAGTTTAATATAGTTCTCGTTCAGACCCAAAACTCCACTCCCTAGTGACTCGAGAGATTATCAAGCACAAGCCGTGGCAAAACCCGATCGGACAAACACAACTTTACATGACCAATGGAAGAAGCTGACCGCACTATATTAAACGTTTTGACAAAGATGATCTACGGAATATGTGCACACTCCAACGTAAATCAAAATTGACTAAGAAATGTGACAACCCTACACCTGACCAAGCTCACCATGGATATATTATATTCAAGCCGTCTACAAGATATCACATAGAAAATCTAAGAAAGACACAGTTTTTTCCGGAGAATCTTCGAATAGAAATTCTTTACCCATATGAGGACATTTTGGCTGATGAAAACAACATCTTGCATACTTTCAAGCAAACATAGAAAATATACCAAGCCACGAAATCATCGGTACGAACAACACCCTACAACGCACTAGTGCAGCACCCTAAAACCAGGAGAATTTTCTAAAATTTCTCAACATATGTTTAAAATACCTCATAGCTAAACAACGAGGTACCGCATTTCCAGCCACTAGTAATACATGCATTAGCCTATGAATGCTTATCCTAGTACCTTTCAGGTTGTGAAGAATGGCTGCAATGTTTTTCTACGAAAAGTCTCAAGTTCGTTACTTATGGTTTGCGTCAGCGAAGCAAATGAATTGCGATAAGGTTTCGGACACGCATGGCGATTAAAGTCACAGTCATGCATAACACCTTCCCCCTTAAAAAAGTTTTCTGGTAACGGTTCGAGTTCATGTTGGAGATCTCCTACGATTCAAAGCGTTTTCCGGTTTGATTAAGGTGGGGGGGGGGGGCGTTGTTCTGAAGGCCTTGCATTTTGTTAGCGAAGGCATGTTGATAATACGGGGAAGACATGAATATTTCTAACAGCTGTATGCAATTAAAAGAGCGATAAATGTTATAAGTATACCGCCTATTACCGATCGTGTATCAGGTGGAATAGACGCAAATATCGATTCCCAGGAAAGTTTGGAGCGTCTGATTTGGACCGTTGTATCTTCAAACTCCTCCAAATGTTTATTTTTCAGTTTCATTAAAGATGTATCGTCAAAGCTAAATTCATCTAATTTGATTCGATAGCAACAATCGTTCACGACGCGTATTTTATCCTTAAGTTTATTAAGTTCTAAACCTGAACTTCGGGTAGTTGCATCGAAGTTTTCCTAAATTCCATTGAACGCTTATGTTAAAATCCTAACTTCATTCAAGACAATTTCCTCTGAAGTATTACAATAACATTTTCCGTCAACTTCCGGAAAAGCAACATACAAAATTTATTTTCCTCTAAAAAGTGACAGCTTTCTTTCTTATGGATATTGATATCGTCCATTTTAACCTCTCTAACTGAAATCGATAGAATAATAATAATGGGAGATTTTAACCGCCCTAATTTATCTTTCACTACCGATGAAAATGATGGCTACCTGCTCCCCGTAAACCTCTTAGATTATATCGACCTTAATTTGATCAGTACATTCTATGGCAATGATTTGCAGCAAATATCTCCGACTCCCAACCAATATGGAAACTGGTTAGACTTAATTTTCACAAATTCTCACGACGAAGTTATGGTTAGTCCGACAAATGACGCAGAACATCTTTTCTTTAATACTATTCACCACTCCGCCTTGACGGTTGAACTTTCCATAACTGATTCGAGTTTTTCGCAATCGTACAATAACTCCATTGTATATGACTTCTTAAATGCTGATTATAATAGCATCAAAAACCATCTAGAGTATGTCGACTGGACCGTGCTTTCAGCGCTAGATCTAGAGGATTCGGTATCAACCTTTTATCGAATAGTTTTTGACGCCGTTGAACGATACGTTCCTAAAATAAAAAGAAAAAACAAGCTCACTGAACCGTGGCTGAACACTACTCTTAAATGTTTACGAAATCGAAGAAATAAACTACACAAATTAACTAAAAATAAGGCGATAGTAAGTGCTGACTTTCGAGATAACTATCTTCAACTAGCCCAAGAATTCTCAATCAAATCTCGCGAGGCTTATGAGTTGTATGTTAGCTTGATAGGTGAGAATATAATTCATGACCCTAAAAAAATTTTTGATTTCGTAAACATCAAACGAAAAACAACAGGCTATCCAAACACAATGTGCAAAAATAATGCCAGTTCTTCCTGCCCTCAAAAAATCTGTAATTTTTTCGCGGACCACTTTCAGGAAGTCTTTCGTATACCTGCACAGTCTCTCAACTTTCCACCTTCCCTTTCAACTCCGACTCCATTTGTTGCAGAAATGATTTTGACCACAGATGAGATTGCAAACGCCATTAAAGAGCTTGATCCTAGTAAGGGCCCAGGTCCTGACTCGCTCCCTCCTAGCTTTTTACTTCAGTGTATGTATCAGCTTATATCACCCCTTCACATAATCTTCAACAAATCACTATCGCTTGGTAGTTTTCCATCGCTTTGGAAGTCTTCCCATTTAACCCCAATTTTCAAAAGTGGCGATAAACGATCAGTCGAAAACTACAGAGGCATTGCTATACTTTCCGCTATTCCTAAACTTTTTGAAAAAATCATCTGTGACAAATTAACTGCGTTTGTGGATCCCCGTCTAAATGACCAGCAACATGGATTCCGCAAAGGCCGATCAACTACGACTAACCTTATGATTTTAACCTCGGAGATTCTCTGTGCAATGGAAAAAGGGCATCAAATCGACGCAGTCTACACTGACTTTAGTAAAGCTTTTGACCATGTGGACCACGATATTTTAATCTCGAAATTGCTGAATTTTGGTATTTCGGGGTCCCTGCACAAATGGTTTGCCTCTTATCTCCGTAATGGAACACAAGTAGTTAAATTTCAAGGAAACCTTTCGAACAGTATTCGCGCTTTTTCTGGTGTACCACAAGGTAGTCACCTCGGCCCCCTCCTATTTAATATTTTCATATCTGATCTATCCGAAGTTTTATCAGATATACCCCATCTTTTTTACGCCGACGACCTTAAAATATACCATATTGTAAAATCACAATCTGATGCAAATTTCATACAATCCAAACTAGAACTACTCGAGCACTGGTGCGATCAGAACAAACTCCATCTTAATGTTGACAAATGTCATGTGATAAGCTTTTCCCGAAAAAATATCACTAGCAATTACACCTATCACCTGAACGGTTCTTCCCTTAAAAAAGTGGATCATGTTGTGGACCTTGGCGTTGTTTTAGATAGTAAACTACGTTTTCATTTACATTATGACAAAGTTCTTGCCCGAGCTTGCAAGCAGCTAGGATTCATTAAAAGACGCGCCAAAGAATTTAAGAACCTATGGGTCACTAAATCCCTGTACACTGCATTTGTACGTCCTGTTCTAGAGTACGCTTGCATTATATGGAATCCAACCTTCGAAATTCACAGCGACCGAATAGAGTCAATTCAAAAGCAGTTTTTGCTTTTCGCATTGCGACATCTTTTTAATCAAAGCGACTTTACTAATCTTCCATCTTACGAATATAGACTGAGCCTCCTTAACCTATCCACACTATCTTCTAGACGAACTGTCTTAAGCTCCTGTTTTGTCTTTGATATCCTCAGGAAGACAATCAATGTCGAACCGATATCTAAGAAAATAACAGCTAATGAAACCATCAGACGCACCAGACACACGCGTCTGCTAAAATAATATCAGCATTACACGACCTACGCTGACAACGAGCCAATAAACAGATGCTGTAAAATTTTCAATAGCATTAGTAAACACTACTCCTCGTCCATTTCAAAATCCACCTTTAAAATCAATCTGACCAAATCCCTAATTAATGATGACTTAATCTGATTTTTAGATGATGTACTATAGTATATATGTGTATATCTATAATGTGTTATGTTTTGTGCCTTGTTTGGCGAAATAAATAAACAATAAACAATTGAATATTCAATCCCTTCACATAATGATTTCGGTGGGATTGTCGTAGGAAAACATGAATTTTGCATTTGTCATCTAAACAAACTGTCTTAAAATCAAAAGCTTACAAATAAAGATGGATTTAAACGTCTAATGATTATTTGAATTTTCAAGTTTGGATAATTTTTCTTTGTTTTCCTGTAAAGAAAACCTATCTGCAATATCAATTAAAGCTAATCCGTTTTTGACTACCTTTGAAACAAAAATCATTGTCAAAACTCCAAAAGTTTCTTTTCTAATTAAATTCGTGGAAAAAGGAATGATTAGTATTTTATTTTTTCTAAACGCTTTGATGTCTGTTGAGTCAATAATTGCAGCATAATTTTCCACTCGAGGTACAAAATCAATTTTCTACCTTTTAAGACTTACTGAGAACTTTTAATAGATCTTCGGGCATAATTAGGCAAGAGTGCTTTTTTACTAATTTTAAAAGAATAATACCATTGAGTAGCTGTTCCATTTCTGTTTGAATCACTTCTAGTTTGTGGTTAATTCTAGTCATAGATTCTTGAAAATGTTAATATGTTGTTTTTATTTATTTTCATTCTATTAATTTTTCTATGACAAAGTTAACCTTTTTGGTGTCAAGTTCGTATATTTGACAACATTCAAGATTTGTTTATTCCATAAGTGACAAATTTTCGGTAATGCTGTTTTTTGTTCACTATTATGTTCAAATGTTTGTATGACGTCGTTATCAAAATCGGCGTCATTTCGATCGAGAGTTCCAAACAGAAATTCAAATCCGCTACCAATAAAGTTAATTAGCCCTTTGTGTACGCGCATAGTTTTTCTTTCTCTCAATAATTGAAGAAAATAGTTCTACTTTGATGTCAAAATTTCTCATTATGCCTTCTGCTGATATACCGAACATTAAGGTGGACTTGATAAACACACATCATTAATGCTAAAAATCAAGTTTTCAAATAGCCAATCCTATTTGTTACTTCTATTTTCTCTAAATTGGTTATGCTAATTAAGCTCAACTTATTACTAATTTCCTTTCCCAGATGTTCGAAATAAATTCCCGCATTTCCTTTCAGTCTCTCGAGCTAGAAGTTCCAAGCGTTGATGACAGTGAACGAGGCCCTATAAGGTGGAGCTTGACGTTAACCTTATTGTATTTGTTCAAAAAATTTGAAGTACTTCAAATGCTTCAGAATATTGAACACGGGGAAGATACAAAAAGTCTTAGCGTTCTAGATGCGATTCTAATGATATCGGAAGCCTGGGAAAAGGTCACACAGACCACCATAGCAAATTCCTTTCAGGGCCTGATCTAGGGGGGGGGGGGGGCAAGCCGGACAAATACCCAGAGCGGCAGAATAATAGACTAATATATGTGAATATTTCATACACAAAACATGCTTTTGACTTACAATATTTCATTACAAAGGGCGGCAAAAATTATTTTTGCCAGGAGCGGCCAAATAGCTAGATCGGCTCCTAATCTCAATCACAAGAGGAGGACGATGATAATATTCCGCTAGCGAGAATGATACAATCTCCTACAGATGAAGATGGTGACGTACCACTAGCTCAATTGGCTGCTCAGTTACACAGATCTACTACTACAGAACCATTGATTGAAATAGAGGAATTTATTAGAATAGATGACAATGTTGCCGTGTGCGCCGTATTTACTGAGAAAGAGATTCTTGCAGAAGCTGAAAGTAATAATCGTAACAGTGACGAAGCGATCGAAGACCATCAAGAGCAATTCCAACCAACAACGCTATGCGAGGCTATGAATGCTATAATCGTTTTACAAAAGTTTGTTACTTTCAACTAAGAGTTTGATGCTGATGATAATCAAGCATTTTTGACGAGAATGAAACGTAAAATGCAAAACAAATTTGAAACTCATTTAAAACAAAAACAGACCAAAATGGCAAATTCTGCATGTACTGTGTTTAAAAACTGATTGTAGTTAGTGATGAGCAGAATCGGTCTTGGTCTTGCAGTCTTGGTCTTGGTCTTGCATAAAAACAAGACCAAGACCAAGACTCTACCTACCCTATCAAGACCAAGACCAAGACTTGCCCTGCAAGACCAAGACTCGCCTTGCAAGACCAAGACCAAAACCAAGACTATGCGAGACTCAACCATAATAAATTTTAAGTATTTTTATAGTCAACATGTGAAACTGTGTTTAGAATTTTTTTAAAATTTCAACACAATCCTATGCATTCAATGAATTTAAATGTAGAATGTATGTCATTTTTACCACTGAGAAGAGTTTTTGCTATTTCGTATGAAGCTACGGGTGTGGCAAATTGTCATGTAAACCTGACTCGTGATATACATATTTATCATGTGTAACTAAACAAACGTATGAAAATGCTGTCATTTTTTAAATCAGAAACATGAAATTTGGTATATGAAATCTATGTTTACATGAAATTAGTTTGGTACATGAAATTGAATCAGTATTGATACCATTTCCCACTGCATAGTGAAGTATTTATTTCTATTGTAAAGTATTGATAAAAAATTTCAAATAAACCAACTGAAGAAAAAGTTTTGCTTATGCAAACTTTTTGTGCTTTTTGTGTCGTGTTTCTGGCTTCAGTAGTTACGGTTTTGTGTTGGTGAGTTAGTCAGCCGATTTGGAAGTCTTTCTTAATTATGACAGTATAAGTTTTTATCAAAGGGCCCTAATGGTCAGCGTACACAGCTTTGAATCTAAAAGTGCCAGGATCTCGTCGTCAACTCTAGGATGTTTCCAGGCATAATAAGTGAGCAGTTTCGAAACATTCAAGGAAACGAGAAGATTACTTCTTTACTAGCTTGCTAGCATTTTTCTCTTTTATTATTTATTTTTCATTGCTGGCTGCTTACTTAAACGGTGTAAGTGGCTACAAGTTATTTACTAGCTTTTTCTTTAAGATCTATTAAATAAGAGTAAATAAGTCATTTAAAATATTTGTATGTGAAAACGCAAGACTGCAAGAGTCTTGCAAACAAGACCAAGATTTGGTAGGCAAGACCAAGACCGATACCAAGACTAGGTCTATCGACGCAAGACCAATACCAAGACCGAGTGCGCAAGAACAAGACCAATACCAAGATTACCACAGTCTTGGTCTTGTTTTGCTCATCACTAATTGTAGTCCATAAGCTTTAGTGTTGGTACTGCAAGTTTTCCAGAATAAACTTTTTTATTTCGTTTTTCGACATTTTATTTGAAAATACATAAGTTTATACCCATAACCTATACCCATACTGTGTAATAATAATAAAACCAAATTGAAGAGAGATGAATCCACAGATCCTCACTCGAACATTACATCTTGACTGTCCTACAGGTTTCTTCTCAAAGCAAGACGCTGTTTGCAGCCTTCATATAATGCTACTTGAAAACGAGTATAATGGATTCTGAATCTAAACATCCCCACTTTGGATATTAGTGTATAGTCCTGGAGCTCAGTGACTACTCTCGTTAGGGCATCAGCTTCGCAATTTCCAGGTATATCACTATGCCTCGGTACCCAGCAAATGATCACTTCACAGTGAAATGACATCGCGTTCAAATGTGTACGACATTCTAATCGAGTTTAGGATGACATATACACGCTGGATAGATGTTGGATAGCAGCTTGACTTTCAGATGAAATGTTCAGATTTCTTATGGAAATTTTCTGCTTACTCAAGCATAGCACTTAAATATTTGACCTGATGAGATGGGTTGAGACTTATCTCATCGAGTTTGTGTGGGACTAATCCATTGAATAAGGAGAGTAAGGAAGCGAAATCAGCAAAGAGAATTGAAGCAATTTTCGACTTTCGTAAAACGAGACAGAAAATCACGAAAAATGCACCAGTGCCGTAGGTGAAAATCGTTGATTCAAATGGGTTTCATTCAAAAATTTATATTGCCTAAAGAAATTATTGGGAAATTAAAGTCTTGAATTAACAACAGGAAGTACAACAAAAATTTATTTAACTAATTTATACATTTATAATTATAAAATTAGCTTAAATCAAACAGACTAACATACATAATTATGGTTATAATTTACATCCCCTTAAAATGAATTAATTTGCTATACTTATTTCTAATTGAAAGCTTTTCGGAGGAGGTCTTACATATGTAGCCATTGTGCGGCTCGACTTGGTGACTTCGGAAATCTGAAAATAAATTCAAAAAGTTGATAACCCTACTTCATGATATAATTGTGCCGACACTGAATTGCCGATGATCATATGTCTCGAATTTGACAACTAAGTCTACCATGACTGGAAATGCAATTACTTAGCTTTGCATTTCAAATTTTAAATGAAAACATCACTAATATCCACTTAACCAAAACTTTTTGTACAAAGTGAAATGTTATTTACTCACTGAAAGAAAGAAAGTCGGACGGCTTTGTTTCCCTGCAAAGATTTGCATCCCGGGTAGCAGCAACGCATTGTCTTCTTACTATACAGCAATCTTCCACTTTTTCACCAATAAATCACTGAAACACGATATATTATTCTGTCGGTTCGCGATTACACACCAGTTTTTCACTAAATAGTTCCTTTTCGGCGATTTTTTATAACTTTTACGCGATCGAGCGTGATCCCGCCAAAGAAATTCCGCAAAAAAAATGGCCGAAACAAGAAACATATGGGACTAAGTTTGACACTCAAGTTTGACCACGGTATACTATCCGTGAGGGAATTTGTATGTATTGTACACCTTGCTGTGTGACTAGGCAGCAGTTTAGGTGAAATGTATGGGCCACGGGGCGAGTAAGGGGAAATGTGTGCTGCTTTGCACTCTCATGAGAGCAAGTGCTTTGAATGTAGTAAAATTGCTTCACCGCCGCTTACAGGCGGGCATAGGTGACTTCGGTTCCTTATTCTCCTTATTCAATGGACTAATCACAGAATCTTGTATCCTTTTGTGAATAAGATAATTTCTATTTTTTGAGAATTAATCTTTGGTCCACAGTTTTGGCTCCATTTGGTGAGAATACCGAGGGCAAATTTAACTCTTTTCATAAGTGTATTGATAAATTCGAATAATATTGCTATTGCAACATCGTCGGCATAGGCTATGACTTTGCAGCCAGTCACTTCTATTTTTGACTGCATCATGGCCACCAGTGTTTTCAGCTGAAAGGAGGTGAGGCTGATAGGCTTAAAATACTTAGGCAAGGAGTGAAAGGTCGTATCCACTTTAGGTATGCAGACTATTTTAGCTTCTTTCCAGCGCTGTAGAATGTAAGCCATCCGTGAACATGCTTTGAAAATGACGTATAGCCATGGCAGTATTGTATTGATTTCCTGCTGAATCTCAACTGGTGAGATATTGCCTATGTCATTAGATTTAAAGGGTTAAAATGAGCTGTTTGCCCATTATAGGAGCCTGTCATTTACAGGCACAATGGTTGACAAGCAGTTGGGGAGCGTATGTACATCAGATTTGTTAGCCGCATCCTCTTTACCCGGGAAGTAAGTGTCGATGAGATCGGCCAGACCCCATTTATGTCTTTCACATTCCCAAAACAACTTTGGTGATACTTCTGCAGATCCTGTGGTTAAAATTTCTAATATAGTTGCTGTGTTAGCCTATGCCGACGATATTGCATTAGCAATATCCGGAAAATTTATGAATATTTTTTGCTCTTAATAATTACATCTAGTAGATTCGTGAAAACACGGTACTTAAATATTGTATACAATATATATATATGTATATATATATATATGCATATACACATAAACACACACTATACACACTCATATATATATATATATACATATATATATAAATAAATATATATATATATATATATATATGTGTGTGTATGTGCATATACACATACACACACACACACATATATATATATATGTATATATAATTTTTTGTTTTTTTTTTGCTGTTTTTGGGAGGTGGAAACCCTCATAGGCACTCCCCCTAAAGAAGGCCGGTTACGGCTTCTCATGGGAGAGTAGTGTGGGACTTTAACCGCACTAAAACCAGCCCCTCTTCCCCTTCCTCTCCTCCATGGGACTACCGTTAGGTATTACGTCGTGGAGGCGGTTCCGCCACAGCGGCACATTCTGATCTTAGGTGGAGCCTACCGACTTCCCAAGTTGCCTCGAGAAGGCCTTAGCTCGCCCTGCACATACGTAATTGTCGAGTTTACCACCACCCAATTCCTCTCCGACTTCAGCATCTCTTCCACAAAGTTGTGCGGGTTGATGTTCGTTCCCACCACATCCTCCAAGCATTGCCTCACCACATTAAATCTGGGGCAATGAAACACAACATGCTCCGGGTCTTCGGGAGCATTAAGGCAGCTAGGGCAATATGGTGAATCGTCCAACTTGAAACGATTCAAATACTGCCGATAACCCCCATGCCCTGTGAGGAACTGAGTCAAGTGGTAGTTCACTTCGCCATGCTTGCGCTTCACCCACACGTCAATATGTGGGATCAATCTGCGTGTCCATGATCCCTTTTCAGATCGCTCCCAACATCTTTGCAATTGTCGGATCGATTCTTCCCTTTCCACATTTTTTATTCCCTGCCGCATCGCGGACGGTTCCAAACGCCTTCTCCGGTACAAGCGGCTCATTTCATCCGCAAGTATGTCGACGGGGATCATTCCTGCGACCACGTACGCGGCCTCGTCGGAGACAGTTCTAAAAGCGCTGCACACTCTCAATGCACTGAGACGATAGACTTCTCCTATCTTTCTCCTGCTCACTTCAATTTTAAAAGTTTGCTCCCATACAGGTGCTGCATAAAGCAGAATAGAGCTCACTACTCGAGAGATTACCCTTCTACAGCTACTTTTTGGGCCTCCAACATTTGGAATCATGCTTGTCAAAGCTGCGGCAGCGTGCCTAGCCTTGAAGCTTGCATAATTCATGTGGGCCTTGAAGCTAAGCTTCGAATCAATCAAAACCCCCAGGTGCCTAATGAGGGGTTGAGATTTGATGATATGCCTCCCCACCCGGACACTAAGGATATTGTTTTTGCGTCTGTTGCTTATTAGGACTGCCTCCGTTTTTTGTTCCGCCAATTTGAGTCCGGACGTTTGCAGCCACGACTTTATAGCACTGATAGCTTCACTTGCGTAAACTTCTACATCTCCTAGATGTTTAGCAGCCACTACCCCAGCTATATCGTCCGCGAACCCAATAACCGCCGCCTCACGTGGAATGGGAAGTTCAAGCACTCCGTTGTACATTACATTCCACAGAAGGGGACCAATCACAGAGCCTTGCGGGACTCCCGCTGTCACGGTGTATTCTCTAATCCCTTCGTCGGTTTCGTAGAAAAGCGTTCTTTCTGATATATATCGCCTTACCAACCTTGCCAAATAGTTCGGGACTCCTATTTTAATCAAGGACGCGTTGAGGTACTCCCAGTTTGCCGAGTTAAACGCGTTTTTAACGTCCAGAGTTACTATAGCGCAACATTTCTTGGACGCCATGGCATTCTTTGCCAATCCTACCGCCGAGTTGGTAGCGTTAACTGTAGAGCGTGCTCT
This sequence comes from Oxycera nigricornis, assembly GCA_963942545.1. Classification (NCBI taxonomy): domain Eukaryota; kingdom Metazoa; phylum Arthropoda; class Insecta; order Diptera; family Stratiomyidae; genus Oxycera; species Oxycera nigricornis. The sequence continues at coordinate 12,102,301 of OZ012664.1, forward strand.
GCGAAAACCATACTGGAAGTTGGATATACCACCTCGGTCTTCAATAATGGGAGCCAACCTGTTGTATATGATACTCTCCAGCATCTTACCTGTTGTATTAAAAAGGCAGATGGGCGATACGACGAACGTTTGTTTGGTTTCGGTAACAAAACCAGTTTCTGCATCTTCCAGATGGTAGGAAAGGTTCCTTCAAGCATGCACGCATCAAATGTGCTGGCGAATACATCCGGCCTTGTCTTCACCGCTACTTTCAGCGCTTTGTTAGGGATACCGTTCGGGCCTGGTGCCTTGTTGTCCTCCAACCTACTGCACGCTCTGATCAGTTCCTTTTCAGTTACCGGTGGAATGGATGCCGGGTGCACTGGGAGATCTGATAGCACATTCGTGCTTTCCCGTTGAGGGAAGAGTACCTGCACGATGTTCCCTAGCATTGTTGGGCATGTGATCTGTGGTGACTTATAGCCTTTCAACTTCGTCATCACTGCTTTATATGCACCACCCCATAGTTGCTTGAAGCATTCCTTTTAGTTCTTTTTTATGGCGTGTTTAAGTCTGTTTCGTAGCTCCCTAAACGACTGCTCCCATTCTTTGTGATCAAGCCTTCCCCGCGCTCGTTGGCATCGTCTCCTGGTCTTGAGACACTCAGCTCTTAGCTCTGCGATTTCAGTACTCCACCAATAATTTGGCTTCCTACCTGGAATGCATCTTCTTCTCGGCATCGCCGTGTCACATGCCCGTGTCAAATGTGCTACGACTTGCGAGGCTTTTTCGATAGCTTTTCGCCTTACGATGCAGTTTCCGTTCATTGTTACAATAACCGCACCCTGATCAAAAGCCCTCGTAGACCATCCCATTCGCAGATTTCGTTGAAAAGTTTGACCCTTGTTAGCCCCGCAATCCAGTCTTAAGAATATTGCCTGGTGGTTGCTGTGGGTGTATTTTTCGCTAACGTACCAGTCCATGTTCTTTGCCAGTGCGGGACTCACGAAGGTCAAATCAATTATTGAGCCGGTACCCCTTTTGCGGAATGTGTTGACTCCACCCACGTTGGCGAGCACCAGATCCATTTGCGCAAAAGATTCTAAAAGAACTACCCCCTAGCATTTGTGAATCTACTACCCCATTCCACTGCCCATGCATTAAAGTCACCAGCGATAACTTTAGGGTTAAACTTTCTTGCATCTGAAACAAGATCGTCCATCATGCACTGATATTCCGCTAGTGTTGCGCTAGGAGCAGCATAGCAGCTGTAGACATACACACCATTTATTTTGGCCCTCGTAAACCCAGCTTTTTCATTGCCCATGGTGCCTTGTAAAGCTTTGTTGCCACATGCCCATATTGCAGCTTTCTTGGTGGAGTCCGTGACCCAGATGCCGTTGTGAAGGCTCCGGTACGGTTCGTTAACTATTGCTACGTCCACCCTGGACTCAAATATAGTCTGCGCAAGAAGGTCTTGTGCAATCACAATGATTGAGATTGATCTGGATCAGTCTCATTTTGTCATTATATTGAGTGCCTTCCTGAACAACGGGCATCTGCTACTTCCCGCGGTATGTTTACAGTCTATACCCTCTCTATCCTTGCAGAACATGCAGCTCCTTGCTACATTCCTTGGCGATGTGTCCTTCTTCCCCACATCTTCTGCAACGCTTGGAGCGGTCTTCGCCTTTACAGGACCATGACATGTGCCCATACTCCAAGCACTTGAAACACCTTTTTAGCGATACTTGCTCCCTTATGCGACATCTCACCCACCCTATGCGTACCTTGCCTATCTCGATCAGTTTCTTTGCTGATTCGATCGGAAGGCTAATAATAGCTGTTTGTGTGCCCCCGTACGCCTTTCTCAGGTGTTTAACTGCCGATGTGGGGATCACATTCAGTCCTAGCTCACTTGCCAAAGCATGACATATCTCCTCCCTGTAGTCCAGTCAAAATAGACATTCAACCTAGACAAAACTCCGACAGAGCTGAAAATTTACACAGACCTTTGAACAGTCATTTTAAATAAAATATGAAAAGTCCTCATCGATCCGACATGTGCTAAATTTTTTATTCAAGGTCAAAGGTCATAAAAATCAGTTTTTCGTGAATATCTCTTAAACGGCTAGTTTTATTGTAAAAAAGGTTAGCATCAATATTATAGAGCATACAATTTCCGACAAAAAAGGTTCTAATACTTTTTCTGCTACAAACGATCGTTCGCATGTTATGGCAATTTTGAAAACTGCAAACTTGAAATTCTCACTAATGTGCACTCCTTTCCACACCACCATGGCGGTAGAGTACTTGGCGCATTTTTTTAACGTGGTATTTCCTATAGGCATAATCCACGATCTATGTAGACAATTAAAAACATATTGTGAAAGTGATAATGAAAAATTAAATTTTTATTGATTTGGGAAAAAACGGTGTTATCAATCTTCGGATTCAATATATTCAGCTTCATTTTCTTCTTCCTCCTCTGGCTGCTGGATTTCTACATATTGCTCTAAGACATCAGTCAGATATGGTAGATCGTCGTTGATTTCAAAAGCATCATCATCCTTTGTATTAGGTATCACGTTAGAGCATGACTGACCGTGGCAATTGCCACATACTGCAGAACAGAATAAGCCAACTTTTTTGCATCCACAGTTGAAATTGCAACCCTTGGTGCAATTGCAAAAAATCGTATTCAGTAATATTTCTGGAGCAGGTGGAAGAAGAGTTCGAATTGGCTCCAGATCGTTATTAATCCTTATCCATCCCCAGTCTTCAGGATTTAGTTTATTACCTAGCCATACCTATACTTGATAATAGACTCGGTGTAGATGCTGATAAGCAGCAGCAGATGTTGGAGGGAGGCAGGATAATTGTACGACTTTATTGTGTCGGGTACTTTTTACAAAACTGGAAAATCTATAGCTGTCTAAAGAAGTAGCATTTTTTGGAGCACCATACATCGCAAGTAGGAAACGAATTCCGTTTGAGATAATTATGTTTGGGGTAGAATCAATTCTTTCAAATGCTGTAGCGCACTGAACTAAATCATAATTCTTTTCGAATAATTTAAATACTCTGGTCTTGCCTTTCTTAAAAAATGCAGACAAAGTGTCGCAACCGGTGATGGCAGGAAGAAATAGTATATAAGCACGACAATTTGGATATTTATCGAAACTTTGCAACGAATACATTTCTGATGCCGCTTGTGACTTTCCCGGTTTAAGGAAGTAAATATTATTATTGATGGGAGCCCGTGATATTAATATTATCAACAAATCGATGTCTTCACCAACAACGATAGTTGTATTTCTATTTGCTTGTTCTATAGCCGTTTCAATGATGAGAACATCAGCATCATTATCAGCATGTTTTACAGGAATATTCGTAGCATTGAATTTTTCAGATAACATTTGAATACTTCGAGTCTTGTTATGAGTATTAGACAGAAACTTTTGTTGGCTATTCGGTAGTCATGAACCGATCAAAAAGAATATCCAAAGATGAAGAAATTTTAGTAGCCCTTGACATTGCTCTGCAGCTTTAATATTTTTTTGAAAATCAGTATAGCCATCGAATACGACCATAATGTTGTGACCGTAATGATTACGGACATAATCAATGTATTTATCGAAAATAACATCGAATGTTTCCTCCTGGTCCCAGATTACATGGCTGATGATGATGGCTGCGAATGAATAATTTGTATCCCTGCTATTAGTGTGAACAAACAAAAGAATATCTCGATACATATGCATCCTGATATATTATTCATATTTCTTCTATTTATAGCATATTATGATATCTTTAAAACTTTCAACTCGCAATAACATGCGAACGATCGTTTGTAGCAGAAAACGTGTTAGAACCTTTTTTGTCGGAAATTGCATGCTCTATAATATTGATGCTTTTTACAATAAAACCTTTTTTACAATAAAACTAGCCGTTTAAGAGATATTCACGAAAAACTGATTTCCATGACCTTTGACCTTGAATAAAAAATTTAGCACATGTTGGATCGATGGGGACTTTTCACATTTTATTTAAAATGACTGTTCAAAGGTCTGTGTAAATTTTTAGCTCTGTCGGAGTTTTGTCTAGGTTTGGATTTTTTTGTGTCTATTTTGACTGGACTACTGGTTGTTATTTCGTCCAGGTCTTTGTATTCGAACGTGGTCTCATGCTTCCTAGCTCGAATTTCAGCCATCTCTCCAATCGATTTTTCAATCTGATTGTGAAGGCTTTGAACCGGTAAGTTGTCCCCTTTTTTAGCTCGAGCAGCAGGTCTCCTTTTTGGGTTCGCCTTATGCGAGTGACATTGTCGCCCACGAGCTTCAACTCAGGATCGGTTCTGACTTTCCTGAGAATGTCCGCGTATCTTGTCACTTGTATGAACAGATATCTTTGTTGATCTGGCCCCTGATTTCTGTCCTCGAGTCTCTTCTCCGACATGATTGAAGGTCAGTCTGATCGATCTGACCATTTCTTTTATTGAATGATGGACGTTCCTTTTTTCCTTAAGGAAGTCCGAAAGCTCAGCAATTTTTTTTGCCGAGCAGCATGAAAGCCGGGCCTTCAACCTGTGGTCGTACTTGGCCCACCGGCTCCTCGGAAAGGTCTATCACCACACCCATTGGCGTATCCCTTGCCGAGTCTGTCGGTGTGCTCAGAGATGCCACAGCACTCCCTTCACCACCACACTTCAGATGGGGTGACGCAACTGGCGTCAACTTTCCCACGAGAGGCTCCTGTTTCCTCTCTGTTGGTTTCAACGGTGGTGACCGAGGAATCATCGAATTCCTCCGGAAAGGATCACCATCTAAATCTTCATTTGCGACGCTAGCGAAATTTGGAAAATTTTGAAAACATACAAATATATATATATATATATATTTATTTGTATGTATATATATATGTATGTATATATATGTATATATATACATATGTATATGTATATATATATATATATATATATATATATATATAGAAATATTATACATATATAATTAATAATATGATGCTTATAGAACTTATGGTGAAATTTGATGTGAGAAATGCGTTTAAATGTTTTGTCGCATTGATAGTTCCGATTAACATATGTATGTATAAAAAGTTCTGAAGCGTTTAGTATATTGATAGATAATGTTAGTATACTTGAGACTACCCTAATCAGAAAATTGTCAGATGTATATTATGTAACATGTTTCTTTTGTTCCTATCCTTAGTTTTTTAACGCACTTCCAGTGGTTTATCTCGTAGGCATTGACGTATGTCATTTCTCTTATTGGCAAAATTATGCAAGTTTACCGAAATCATTTCTAGTAAAACTTAAGCGTGTTCATCTTTGAAGTCATTTACTAAATATTTCCAACTTTTTCTGAAGGTTCGTATGTCAGTTAATAATATATTCTTTCATTCAATCATCAAATGCAATAATTGTTCATACCAGCAACGTGCTGCGCGAGTACTATGTGTACTATATATTAAAGTGAAGTGATAAACTATTTTGGATGTCACGCCGTACTTTTCAGCAGAAGAGATGGTGTGTGGCTAAACTATATTCACTCAATTCATTTCACTCGAAAGTAACTTCAACAAAAGCCAGTTTGTTTGTAAATTTATTTACGTATGAAAACTAAACAGGAAAATTGTTGGCCGTTTGTGTGACGCGATGCTTCTATTGTCTAATTTTCCCTGAAGACCACCGAACTTCGCAGTTTATACATTAAAATTGAAATGTTTCTTCGCTAAATATTTTGAAAGCTGGTTCGCAATTTTTAATTCCTTGCTGGGATTCGCTAATTGGAGGACGCGGTCGCTGGACCGAGACAGTTGGAGGCAGTGTCTTCGGGAGGCCAAGGCTCGATTTGGGCTGATGCGCCATTGATGATGATGAATTTTCAATTCCTCATTTTTGACCAACCGAACAGATTATGAAATCCAAACCCGAAAGTTTTTTCGTTAAAATGGCGTAGTTAAAGTCAATAAAAGATATTAAAAAACATTTTGATTTTTCCTCAATTCATAAAATGGAAAATTAATTCGTGCTTGGTTGGAAAATAAACTGTCATTAAAATGTCTTATCTGCAAATCTCCCCTCAAAAACTTGATATATGTTTCTATCAAGTCTATTTTTGAAAGGTAAAAATATCAATGAAATCAGGAATTATATACTACAACTATTTGTAGATATTAATATTATGTTAGTATTATTAATATAAATATTTAATCGTAATAAATAGCGTAGTAAATCTGAGTCGTGTATTTGGTTAATATGTAGGTGTTAAATTAAATTTATTTTTGTTTGGCGCTGTCTCCGTAAATCATGCAGCTATAATAACCAATTTCCTTAGAAATTCCTATACAAAATCCTGAAATCGTGCTATTTTCCAACTGCCGGAAAAGAAATTGAAACCCGGGATGGAAAACTCTGATCTGACATCACCGATTGTGAGAGAGAAATGGTAGAGTAGCAGCAATCTCAATATTTGAATTTCAATTTTTTAAGGGGCAGTTATTTCTATTATTTTCTTTATTATTACTTAATGACCATAAGATTGTATTATCATCGGGACGGTACGTAAGCATAGTTTCATAAGAATCTAGAAGTACTTCAAAAATATATCGCAAAATTGAAGCGCAGAAACGAGGAGAAGCTCAGTAAAACCTTTTGATTAAAATAATCATGACAGCACAGATATTTTTCTAATAAATTTTCAACAGGCACCAGTCGAATCGTTTATCGCATCCTAACAGAATATATTATTGATGCTTATAATTAAATGCATAGCAACTATTTCGCAAAGTACGGGTATTCAGTTCGAAGCATAAATCGGGAGCAAAAGGATTTTATCTGTTATTGTTTTAATTTTTAAATATTTCACCATTCGATCGATAACTATTCACTGATGAAAAATACACACCATTATCGACAAACAGCAGTTTGGCACCGCTAGTGCAATTTTGTTCAATAAACCTATCTTACGTGCTTCACTCGACGGGTCCAAGATTAACAACAGCAAGCGCGACATTTGTATGGTGTTGTGGATTGTTGGCATTCAAATAAATATATAATGAAAATGTATAGTTACTTGGTATTTCGGAGCGAGTGGTTTGCTCAAATGGAGTTCTAATGAGCCAATAGTCTCAAACTGATAAATACTTGACATATATTAAACAAGTTGCAATGCTTTTGAAAATTTAATTTAGCTTTTTATTGTTATGAAATGTTCATATTTTAATAATACATTTTCAATGAGTGGCGTTTTTATTTCCGTCGCTTCTCTTGTGCGATCTACAATAGCCTCCACATATTTTGATAGTTCGCAATGACATCTATTGAATATGCGTAATGATTGTAGTTTGTCAAGGGTGTCTCGAAGCAATGTTTTGGATTGTCTATGAAAAACTTAACACTTTGATACCGTTCTAAGTAATTAGTAGTTTCATGACAGTAATGCTAGATCAGAGTCTTTCACTCTTGAATTAGAACTTTTGCTCGACAGCAATAAGAGGGGCAGGATTTTTGTCAAGGGATTTTCAAATGAATTTTTTTCTCGATATTATTAGGTAGGTAGGTAGGTTGAAGGGTGCTAAGCCGCACGGCTTCCGCTTCACTTAGGCCTCGTTGGCCAATTGTGCCCTGAAGACATGGAAAAACTACCAAATTATTCCATGAACCACCCCGATTCCTTGAGGAAATCCAGGAACTGGTCCATTCTCATAACACTTAGCTCACTTAGCTTCACGAAAAAGAAAGCACCTAAGTGTTTTTTCCTATTATTCGCTAGAGCCGGACAACTGCAGAGAAGATGCTCTACAGATTCTGTCTCCTCTTCATCACCGCAGATTCGACACAGGTCGTTCGCTGGGAGCCCGATTCTTCTTGCATGTTCACCGAAAGCCACATGACCCGTCAGTATACCCACAAGGTTTCTTATTGCACCTCTGTCTAGGGATAACAAGCCCAGAGTGCGCTTTTTGTTATAATTTGGCCACATCTGTCTAGCGGTGCAGCATGTGCCTAAATTTCTCCAGCGCCTCAATGCTAGCTCATAGGCTGATACCTTTATATCCTGCCTAAGAACCTTCATTGAGACCCCTACCCCCACTTTCTCATGCAGGTGCGCCTCACGGGATCCCTCCCTAGCGAGCTGATCCGCTTTTACATTTCCGTGCACTTCGCTGTGCCCAGGAACCCAACACAGTTTTAAACTGTTCTTTTGAAAGATCCTCCCCAGTTCCGACCTGCAGGTTTCAACTAATTTGGAGGACACTAAGACTGATTCTAGCATCCTTATGGCTGCTTTGCTGTCCACAAAGAAAGTGATGTCTTTATCGACCTCCCCTCTCTTGTTAACTTCTTTCGCAGCTCTCAAGATTGCCATTATTTCCGACTGCACAACTGTGCAGTGCACGGGGAGCTCCAACGATATATTAAGGCCCCAGTACTCGGAAAAGATTCCTGCTCCCGTGCCCGTGCTCGTTTTCGAGCCATCCGTGTACACTGACACAGTTCCTTTGCCGGCTAGCCCCCCGCTCTCCCACTCTTCTCTTGAGGGGACGACGGTCAAGAAATTTGTTTCAAAGTCCAGTGTTGGCACTCTATAGTCCATGTTGACATAGCCTTGCTTCCCACAAAGACTTTTCAGTACTGTGGAGTGCCCATAGGGCCTTTCCCTCCAGAAACCTCCACCCTTCAGACGCACAGCACTGGCGGCTGCCGCCTCCTTGCAGTGCAGATCTAATGGAAGAAGATCCAAAATGATCTCTAATGCAGCTGTGGGAGTAGTACGCAAAGCACTCGTTATCCCCAAGCACGCCACTCTTTGGATCTTAGTGAGTTGAGCCAGGTTACATTTCTTGCTCAGCGCCTCCCACCACACCATAGCCCCATAGGTCAGAATTGGCCTGACTATAGCTGTGTACATCCAGTGTACCACCCGTGGTTTGAGTCCCCACTTAGGCCCAAAGAGCGCCTTACACGTGAAAAAGGCTACTGTAGCCTTCCTCACTCTCTCTTCCAGATTTGCCCTCCAGGTAAGCTTATGATCTAGCACGACCCCTAAGTACCTCACCTGATTGGAGAGCGCAAGACTTTCGCCATTAAGTGTGGGCGGCCTAAAGTCTGGAATTTTGCGCTTCCTTGTAAAGAGGACAAGCTCCGTCTTAGAAGGGTTCACTCCCAAGCCACACTTTGTGGTCCACCTGCTGGTTAATTCAAGGGCAAATTGCATCCGTCCGACTATGACGTCGATGAATTTGCCCGGTACTATGATGGCCACGTCGTCGGCGTAAGCAGCGACCTTGAAACCCTCCCTTTCTAATTCCGACACAAGATTGTCCATTACTACCAGCCATAGTAGCGGTGAAAGAACTCCCCCTTGAGGGGTTCCCCTGTCCACGTATTTCCTGATAGTCAGGTCACCAATGGACGAGCTAACTATTCTAGTTCTGAGCAGTGTATCAATCCATCTACAAAGGCTCATATTAACACCTTTTTGTTGAAGCCCACGACATATGGCGCCCGGCTCAACGTTATTGAAAGCCCCTTCGATGTCCAGGAATACCCCAAGTGCTACCTCCTTGTACCGAAGGGCACTCTCGATATTATTAACTACGCCTCCTTTCTTGAGACTTAAACAAGAAAAAAGAAATCGGCACCAACCAACCAAGTACTAATGAACTGAGTGGAACTTTTTAAATATCGTTGATCTTACATTGTTTATAACGTTTGATAACTGCATCGTTTTAACTTATAACAACACTATTACAGTAATTTCCATCAGAGGATCCTGCGATCAACTTCCGAATGAAGCCTAATTAATTTATCAGGGGTCTGCTGTATAAATTATCTTACATTATTTTGCTCTACGAAACTGTTAAGCGTTGTAGCAATGATTGTCGAACGGTTGACTTGTTGATTCTTTTTTCATATCCTTGAGGATTGCGTCCGTTACTGCGAGATTTACGATGTGGATAATTTTAAAACTACCCTTCAAAATTTTTCCGAATGGGTTTCGTTTAGTATATCTGTAAAAGGAATATTGATTTAGAGATATAACCGTGAAAGGAAGTGTCTTTCGCAATCAGATTTATTTATTCGCTAGCCATAATTTGTACTATCAGTAACTCTGCTGCCGCTATTTTCTTTTTCAATATTAGATTATTTAGAACAGTCAAAGTCGCGGTACGAAGTGAAACAAGTTATTTGTTAACTCGTAGATTTAGCATAAATAAGATGAAAAGGTCTTTTATGGTTAGCTTGACTCGTGGTTTTCTGGGAAATCAAAACAGGATAAACCAGAATAAGAAAATATTGAAACTCAGTATCTTACGTCGCAAAATTGGACACTTTGCAACTAAAGAAAGAATTTAATGATCCATCTTCTTTTAGGTTTAAGATGTTGGAAAGATCACCAAAGAATTAAAACGTTGTGACTGGTGTAACAACTGTGGTTGAGGAGATCATGGAGCTGTATTTATGAGAGGCTTACGCGACAAATAAAAACATCGAAGACATCGAGGTATTGCAAAAAGAATTAAAAGAAAGAAAATAAATAAAAGATATCGCAGAGATTGAAAAGAACCTAGACCAACTAAAATGATTGACACTGAACATTGTGAAGAAATTGAACTATGTGATAAAAATTGACCGCATTGATGTCATACTTAAAATTGGAAAGAAAAATTTTGAATATGAGAATCCAAGACGAGTGGTACTGAAATTTTTGTCAAAACGACGAAGCAACTCGAAATGAAGTGATTGTTCAGAAATTATTCAAAATAAATAAGAAACACGAAAACATCAACGAAATTGTAGGATCAATAGCTACGTAATCACTGGCCGGAATTAAGAGTATACTATTATACTAACGTCCTTAGGAATCTAACTCCCGCTTAGAAACCTGAGCAATAACAGTACAGGCTGGTGTCACATGCAACTAACGAATTTTTGAAAAACCTACCAAGCAATGTCATTAACGCAATCTAATAACTTAAATGAACTCTGTGGTGGAAGAATGACTATTGTAGCGACGGCCCAAGAAGCCAGAAAATTAGAGCCATCGCGTTGAAAACGGAATTGTTAAAGTTATGACGTATAATAGCCAAAGTTATGACAATATATTAAACGAATGGATGGAAAGTGAACAAATAATAACAGAACATCAAATATGTAGAGGTTGTAGTGATGGAATCTTTACACTAGCATCTATAATCGGCAAAATACTACATTGAGAACGCAACAAGCTGCTGGCACAATCCATTCGCTTGGCAGGAGCATTGACCACGCACTGTTATTCCAACACATAATGGACAACAAAAATGTATAATACCATAGCGAGAATTTACGGCTCGGCTACCATAGATAAAATAACAGCCAAAAAGTACGGCATCTTAAGTGAAAGTCATGAACGGAGTCCTTCAATGAGGTTCTCCTTTAGTTCACAATTATTTAACATATTTTTGAACGGCAAAAATTCGTACGAAGGTTGAGGCATAAATGAATAAGCAGGTCAGTAACATCATCCTCCTGACATTAGCAGATGACTTCATATAACAGATAGTGCACTAGGTACATACTTCGACCAAAAAAACTAATGCTAAGTACTGAGAAATATCAAATTATTATCTTGAAGAAAAGAAAACGAAAAATTATAGACATTTGCTTTAGAAAAGAAGTAGAAGCTTTAAGAGAAAAAGTATGATATTACCATTCTAGTAACGTATTTAAGCTGAAAGTTATGTTACATTTTTGGAATACTTTGATTCTGGAACTATACTCTTCCTTGGACGTTTCATAAGTCATTAAATTAGTGAGCATTGTAGGATTAAATGAAACGTTAAGAACCCTCTCCAGGCTCCCAAATTTTATTCAAATTTATAAAGTAAGAATAAAATTTCTTAATCATTTCGCAAATTAAAGCTTATTACATTGCTACGAAAACCTATGAGTCCTCGAGTACAAAGTAAATCAACAAATTATTTTGACAAAAATGAATAAAAACAAGTTGCATTAAACAAGTAGGAATTTAAATACTCACGTGTACAATGAATTTATAAAAAAGATAGTCTTATTAGTCAAATTTGTCAAATGTTTTCAATGCGAACGAATGAAATGTAGCCCAAATATTTTCTTAGGTGGCCTTAACATCAATCCTTAAAATAGCCCGCTTAACTCCATAAAATTTCCCCAATTGACGGGCAATCGTCCAATTTGGCAAGACTGGCGGCTAATAATATATATATATAAATATTTGAAGCTCATTAATTTTTAAAATAAAACAGTTAATTTGGAAAATTACATACGTTACATTTTTGAAAAGATTCAAAAAAATGAACAGATATACCACTAACAAATGTGTTATTTTTCATAATTTGAAGTACAATATGAGTTAACCACTTCACAGTTCACAGCCCATATTTGGACTGTTTATCTGTGCAGTTTTTATGCTCATCTGTGAGGTCTAATTTAAAAAGTTTGGTGTAGTTTGAAGTGAAGTTGACAACAAACTACAAGCTATAAAAAGTACTGGAGCATAGGGATAGTGTTTTTTGTATGAATAGCTGCGGAACAAAAGAATACTTCGAAAAATAATAGAAAACAAAGGGAAAGTATATTATAGACCATTTATTCAATAGGAGCGTCACAAAAATAATAATCATGAGTATGCTACGACATTACAGGAAAAAACGAAAAATAAAAACGAAACTTCCAAGTATTTGCCCGTGTGAAACAACTTAGACAATAAGGATTCAAACACGTATTTCAAATTTTCGATACTTTTTTGACTTATTAGGCACCATTCTGACGTTGGGTATCGTAACATATTGTGGATCGACGTGCGTTTCATTCACACCGAAAAGTTTTTTCTGCATTTTTTGTTTCGGCATGTAAAATTGAACACTTCCATGAAGGATTCAATTGGTTGTATAAATAAACTTAATTGACAAAGTCACGCCAAAAATGACGTCTACAGCAATCTTCTCATACCAGAGTCTTTCTAATTGAAGAATAAAAGCTAGCCAATAGTCTAGTTTATGACAAATAAAAACATTTAGTATACATAAAAGCAGTGGCGGCTCGTGGGAGTTAAGTATGGTGGGGCTACTGGTACGAATTTTTCTATCACCAATATAAGTTCTTATGTGAGTTTCCACTACACCCAAGTGGAGCGTTAAGCGATTTTAAGTGATCAGTTTCCCCGAAAGTAGATTCGCTGGCAATCAAAGATATATTCCTATTATCGTATTTTGAATAACATTTAAAGCTTTAATAAAAGTTCAGTGCACTCTGAATAAAAAAAATTGTTTAAAAACATTTGAATTCTTGCAACGAAATAACTTTTAAGCCTGTCGCACTTTTCAAAATAAATAATTTCTCTACTAAAATAAATGCAACAAAAATAACAATAACAATCAAAAAAACTAGGAATAAATAAATTCAACTAAAGCAACAATAACAAGAGCAAAAACCATCAATAAACAAACTTAGCAAAAATAGTTTTACATTGTATATAGTTCTTCAATCAACATCAACAACAAAAGCAATTTCTTTTATCTAGACGTTTTATTTGTATAAATATTCAGCACGTCGATTTTTTTGTTGAGCAAACAAGTCAATCACCCTATCATTCATTTTGGGTATTTCTTTAATGAATTTATTACAAACAGAGAGTACTGCAAGCGAAAAAGAACGAACAGTTATTATCTTCAACAAAACTGTAAAGCTGAACAATGGAAGAAATATTTTGAAACATTTTGTTCGAATAGCGTAATATTAATATTAATTATATTTTCTACCGAATTCATATTTCGAAAATACCGAAAAAAAATTTACTAAAATTGAAATTCAAACTTCTAGCAAGTTTTAACACATGCAAGGAAAATCTTGTTAAAAAGCACTACAAAACTTTAAAAAAATACTAAACACTACGAAGGCACACTGAGTACTAATACCATGCACTACACTGATGAGACTACTATTGCATTAACAGTCATCACCTTCACCCCCTGCGGCCCGCCGTAAAAAAATGTTGCTCATGCCTGCTCAAAAATATTATCCAGACCATGCCAAGACTAAACATTTTCGAAGTACTGAACGGGCTCCATATGATTAGCCCGTCCGCGAGTATGCACATGTTATTTCAAACACGCACACTCCCGCCGCTTCACCATAAAATTCACACATACATTCAAATTGAAATTCTCTTAATTGGGGCTTATTTCATGTAGCCCTTCCTCATAGTAAAGGTGGAAAATTGTCAAAGAGAAAATAAGTTCGAATTTTACTCTTAGCTTTTACTCGGTGCAGGCACAATGAAGCGAGTCGAAGAGAAAAACAAATTGTTCTACAGTGCGTGTCAAGAAGATTATGTGAAAGTAACCTACAGCATGGGCGAAAAAAAATGCTTCATTATATTTTGAAATGAAATGAATTTATGAAAACTATATTGAAATCTTTAATGATATTTTATTACATTTGCACTAATATAGGCTCATCAATAAGTGGTGGGGCTGAGCCCCACTAGCCCTAAAGGTAGAGCCGCCACTGCATAAGAGCCTGCAGTCCTAGGCAAGTAAGGCGTATATTCAAGCTGTATATACGAGTATTACGATTTGTACAACTGAGTTACGACTATAACGTTTAGGGCTTCATTGTTATAAAATTTTGAATATATTACCATAGGGTTACATAGAAAAATAAGATTTATTCCTGAAGAGTCAGCTGACAACACAATCAATCATTTGAGGGGGGGGGGGCTCCTAATTGCTGTCGTAAATAGTCAGTGAGGACAAATTGATATATCTTGTATAAAACGCGGCGCCCCAAATTCATTTATCGACTTAAGCATTCGTGGCACTCATTCAGAGACTTGCTAATTGCACTTCTGAGCTCAGTATAACTGCAACATTCTTTCTTATAGGATGTATGCACATTGACGGCACTAGAACCTAGCTGCCGGATGATGAGAACCATTTAGATTCTCGTATGGGGTTATCCAGGAAGGGCGAGCCTAGGGTTTGCATGCGTTTTTTGGATGGTGCTGGACATCCGCAGAGAAAATGTTGAATCGTTTCCTCCCAGTCAGTACGAATACGATAGAACTCAAGGTTTCGCGACTCGTTTTAAGGTCCTGCTTGGTGCGTTTCGAGCTCAGTGCGTGCCAAGTTTGCCTGGTTGTCCAGCAGTTTTCTTCCAATAACCAGGCCCTATTTGCAACCTCCATGTAATGCTGCTTAAATCCTAGCTTTATGGAGGCTAGCGGTTGGCCGACTTGGGGTGTGAGTGTATACTGCTGGAGCTCAATGCCAGCTTTCGCTAAGGCATCCGCTTCGCAGTTTCCCGGTATCTCACTATGTCCCGGTACCCAGCAAAAATCACTTCACAATGAAGTGACATCACGTTCAGTTGTGTACGGTATTCCATTCAAATCATGGATGAGGTGTACACGTTGGATAATGCTTGGATAGCAGCTTGGCTGTCAGAGAAAATATTCAGGTTTCTTATGGAAATTTTCTGATTTCTCAGCCAGTCTACTGCCTTGTATATTGCAATGACCTCTGCCTGAAAAACACTGCAGTGGTGTGGAAGCCGCAAGGATAGTTTCAGGCCTAGCTGTTCTGAGAAAACGCCACAGCCAACTTTTCCATCCATTTTGGAGCCATCAGTGTAGCTGTCGATCGATTCCTGTATCCTAGTTCTTTCCACAATCCAGTCATCTCTGCTAGGGATGACTGACTGACCGCAATGATAGTATCAAACCATGATGAAAGCAGAGAATCAAAGAAGTGAGATCTACTTTCCCTGGCGTTAGTCCATCCCTCCGTAATATGGTGGAATAACCAATATTTCGCTCATGCCGGAGATGTAGTACTTTTTATCGAATCGCAGTGCACTTGGTTTGCTGTCTTTATGGAGCTCAGTCGGGTGTCAATTTAAAAGCAGAAACAATACCTTCCTAGGGATAGTGCGTACAGCCCCGGTGATTGCAATAGCTGCAATCCTCCTGACCTTGCTTAACAGGTTTACATTTGATGTTTCCGCCATAGCTGGCTTCCACCTTGTGGGGTGCTTCTGCAGGTACACCTTCTTAAGGTGCTGTTTCCTAATGTAGAGTTGATGTTCCAGCTGCTGAGCCATTGTACGATGGACCTTATCAGGTTGTCATCGACATTTCTTTACCAATAGCCTAATGGCTGACAACGTTCAAAGCTCCTTCCATGCTTAGAAAAACCGCTTGCATATATTTGTAACTTTTTCGATAGAGCTGGTGAGCGAGTGAAGAGCTGTTTCAACCAATTTCCCTTTTGTATATGCTGCCCAGTGGAGAGGGGTTCAGAGCAGCTCTCATATGGATCTCTATCAGTCATTCCAAAGTTTTCCGCAGAAATGAGGTGAGACTGTTAGGTCTGTAATTCTTAGGTAAGGAGTGAGAGATCTTACCTGCTTTAAGTATATACTATTTTAGCTTCTTTCCAGCGCTGTGGAATGTAAGCCATCCATAGACATGCTTTGAAAATGGCGTTTAGCCATGCCAGTATTGTATTGATTCCCTGCTGTGTCTCAACAGGTGAAATATTGTATATGCCAGGGGTTTTAAAACGTTGAAATGAGCTGATTGTCCAACTTAGGAGCCTGTCATTCACAGGCGCAGTGGTTGACAGGTAGTTCGGGAGTGTCTGTCCATGAGAACGGCCAACGTCTCGGAGCTGGATTTTGTTCAGACCCCATTTGTGTCTTTAACAGTTCCAAAAAATCTTTGGTGATACTTCTGCAGATCCTCTGGCTATGATTTCTAATATAGATTTGAAACCCGATGCAGGTTGAAAAGTTGGATAATGCGGTCGAAGAAAATGCGTCGTCTACTGCACCAAATAAAAGTGAAGTGATGAATAACGTGTTGTGTAGCTCGAAACCGATGGCACTTTACAGAAATGGTTTCGAAGTTGTATATATCCATTAGTCCGCTTCCTGGCAGGAATTACGTTCTCTTCGGATACTGAAACAAATCGAATTAGGTTTTCATCGCCGCCACCAATTTTGTTATGCCTTCTTACCACTTGCAAAAAGACGACGTAAAGAGCGAAACTTTAGAAAAATCCTCCTATTAATTACATCTAGTAGATTAGTGAAAACACGATACTAAAATATTGTAACTATCCCTATCCCTCGCCAAATTATTAGGCGCACTTTTTGTTTAAAAAAAAATCTGCGGTTTAGGTAGCATAGTTATGGCGCTGACTGTTGGTAACTGTACAATTATTTTATCTGTCATTAGTCACACAATATATTGTTGGATTAACGGTAGTTCGACAATATATGACATTCTTATCTCAAATGAAAAACATAAATCTGTTGACTGTCTGACTTTGACTGCGCGTCACGCTGCAGTTAAATTTCGATAAGCAAAATTGAGACGCATGAATTCAAGTGTAATTTTAATTTAAATGTTAATTTAGTGTTTTTCAGTAGACGTTTGTTATATTTTCGTGTAATTGGGAAAGTTTTTTCAATATTTTAATAAAAATTAAACAGTGTTAAACGTGGGGAAGGTAGAGTGATCTAAGATTAAAGCCCTTATAACAACGAAAATATACTCAAACCGAAAAATTTCGAGAGAGACTGGTGTCTCAGAAAATAGCGTCAGGCGTATTAAAAAGAAAATTGATTTAAGACAAAAATTAAGCCCTAAAAGGAAGGCACACTGTAGAAGAAAACCGTTATTCACGCCGAGGTCGGAACGTTGTCTCAAGAATATTTGTTTGAATAACAGGTTTGCGACCAAAACGCAAATAAATTTATGCTTAGAAGAGTCCAATGTTTATGTGTCTGAACGCACTTTGCGTCGGAAACTCTTAGATTTGAATATTTAGGGCCTGCAGACCATCCAAAAAACCAAAGTTGACGGAGGCTAAGAAATCAAAGCGTCTCAAATGGTCTAGAGAGCACAAAGACAAAGATTTAATATTTTGGAAATCGGTATTTTTCTTAATTTATAATTATACGCGGGTATCTTAAATGATCATTTCTAAACCTATTACAGGTGTGCTTTAGTGACAAAAGCATTTTTAAGATATTATCAAGTAAAGCTCAACATGTTCGTCGACGTCCTGGGGAGAAATTTCGATCATAATGTGTGAGACAAACCCTAAAACATCCCACAAAGGTTATGATTTGATCTGTTATAAGCGGTAAGGGCACTGGAGGTCTCTACATTGTAAATGGAATTATGGAACAGGACCAGTATAAGGAGGTCCTCAAAAGTCGGCTCATTCCTCAAATAAGGGACTGGTTCCCACACTGCCCGTTCAGTAAAAACTTTCTTAGAGCAGAGTAATATCCATCTATTAAGCTGACCGGAAAACTCGCCAGATATGAACCCGATCGAATATGTTTGGGAGCTTATGAAGAGGGAGGAAGCAAAAGAAAACATAACGACTAAAACTCGGCTAATTGAAAATATTATTGAGGTGTGGAACCATCATCCACGCATGAAAGAGACCGTGCAGGCCTGTATTCATAGCATGCCCCATCGGATCGAGGTCTTGATTGCTGCCAAATGTGACGTAACAAAATATTGATTTTTTTCTTTTTGTGCATATTTATGAAAATAATATATATATTTTTTTAAACAAATGTTATTTTTCTATTCATGGCTGTTCTTTTTTATTTAATTAAGTGGCGAAATTGATACTCGTCGAAAAATTAATAAAAGAATCGATATGCTTAATGTTAATAAAGGTTATAATCTGATAACATCAGAAGGAGCACCGTGAATTTCATTCGGCAATTCGTTGTTTTGTCTTGACAAATGGTTAATTTGTGTTGTAACATGGGTTTTTCCATTTGTAAGATCGTTAATTTGATTTGTTAAAGCGTTATTTTCATTTTTAAGACGGTTGATTTGAATTGTTAAATCGTTATTTTCACTTTTAATATGGTTAAATCATTTTGATGAATCGTGACTTTGTGTTGCAACAATGTGAATTTGTCTTGAAAATGGTATAATGTCGTTTCATTAAATTTTAGTCTCATCAATGTGTTCACCCTTACTTTTATTTACAGCTTCACATAGTTTAGGCATTCTACTTAGAAATTTATTTAAAGTTTCTTCTAAAATTTTATTACATTCTGACTGTAGAAGATGCCACAAATGTGCGGTAGACGCTGGACAAAGATTTCGGACGTTTCTATCGAGTTCATCACATAAGAGCTCAATTGGGTTGAGATCAGGAGCCTGCGGTGGCCAAACTATTACATTAAGCAGCCTTTCTGCTGATAGCTTCTCAAATTGTTCCTTACAAAGCTTGGAGATATGTTTCGGATTATTGTCGTGCTGGAATGCGAATTTATCTCGAAAAATGCGCAGTCCAGATGGCAACATTCCAGTTTCAAGTAACTCCCGATAGTGCTCCTACCTCTTTACGGCTTGGGTTCGGCAAATGTTACCAATCCTACCTCCACCAAAACAACCCCATACCGTAACAGAGTCAACCCCATGTTTGATGGTAGGCACTAAACATTGGTCTAATAATTTATTTTAAGTAAAACTTTTCCAAACGCAAATATTTTATATTATACTAACATATATATATTTCAAGGGTGAGAGTTCCCTCTTCTTCAGTGCTATTTTACTATGGTATACATTTTTTGCCTTAATTATAAGTCCTCAACGCTTAGCCACTCATACACATATCTATCATCCAGTTTTACTTAATTAGATCTAACAGTTTTGAATACCCGTTGCCTGCGTCTTCATTGAGTCTCAGGTTTTTGGGTTGTCTAATAATCCATAGACTCTCATAAACATCCAATTTTCGGTAGTCCTTTACCTGCTGTACCACTTCAAGGTCATCCCATCCGATCGTATGGTTGTTTATAACCATGTGTTTGGCCACGGCTGATTTCGCTGCTTCACTGGACATTTTTGTTCACCTGAATCTCTCCGCTTCTTTGACATGCTCGTTGTACCTGGTTTGTATGGGTCGTTGCGTTTGGCCAACGTAGTTTTTTTGGCATACTGGGCACGTTATTTTATAAATGCCACATTTCTCCTCCTTTTGTTTTTCGTCCTTTAGACAACCCAAAAACCTGAGACTCAATGAAGACGCAGGCAACGGGTATTCAAAACTGTTAGATCTAATTAAGTAAAACTGGATGATAGATATGTGTATGAGTGGCTAAGCGTTGAGGACTTATAATTAAGGAAAAAAATGTATACCATAGTAAAATAGCACTGAAGAAGAGGGAACTCTCACCCTTGAAATATATATATGTTATTATAATATAAAATATTTGCGTTTGGAAAAGTTTTACTTAAAATAAATTATTGAAATGGCGCAAAAACACCGAGAAAACGAAGAATTGGTCTAATGCCCGTTCTTCTGCTGACCTCCGCATAAATACTCTGCGCCTAGAGCCAAAACTTTCGATTCTTCACTCCACAACGCCTTTGTCCAGTCTTCAGGTGTTCAATTTTTGTGTTTTTCCGCCCATTCCAATCTCTTCTTATTTCTGGCATGTAATAATGCTTTTTAACCGCAACACGGCCATGTAGGCCTGCTCCCTTAAGCCTTCGTTTGACGGTTGACACACTTACGTATTCAGATCGCCCTAAATTGGCTTAATTTGCTATTTCTGGAGCGGTAGGAAGTCTGTTACGTTTGCTGGCAATCACTATCTTCAGCTGCAGTCGTGGTCCTGGGTTCTCCACATCTTTTTTTTATTTCTGTCACTTCCAGAGGTCTTAAATTTGTTCACGTTGTAGTCTACTGATTTTCAGTTCCCGAGAAATTTGACGATTGCTTTTGCCATATTTATGATGCGCGAAAATCGTAGCGCGTATTTCAGTCTAAAGTTCTTTTGTCTTTGGCATATTAAACAATCGCTCAATAGAAGTTTGAAAGTATACAAGTCCGCTGGCAGCATAAATTTTCAATTATATTTTCTTCGCAGTTAAAAAGGGTAATTTAAAATTCGACGCATTCCTAAACACATCCGTGTACCTTTATCGGATAATAAAAGAAAATCCTAAAAAAGTCGGTTACCTTTTGGGGTAAATCACCTCCGAAGTCAGTTAATGTCATTTTTATTCGGAACCCATTTATCGTTTTTCAAAAACATCTGGTAGTTTTTATAATATATAAAGAAATGTATTTCTTAATTTGAATTTTACCGCGCTCGTCGGTACTACAGATACCAGCTCTCACGGTCAAGGAGGCGGTAAATAGGTTAAAGCACAGAAGCACATGTTGACATAAAAACCTCACGTCGATTGTTTAAGAAATTAAATTCAATTGTGTAAATAGTGTTTGGTAATAAAGAATAGCCTTTAATTGTCGTTTCTTTATTTCACAGGTAAAAGTGTAATATAAATGTAAATAGTTAATAGTTTTAATAAAAGAACCTTTATTTCACAGCAACACAAGGAGTTTGTCGTTTATTTACCAACATCATTTCACATTATAAAACGACAATTAAAGTCTATTCTTTATTACCAAACACTATTTACACAATTAGATGCAGAATAAACGAAAGGGGCAAGAAAAAAGCATCGACAACAATCGCTCAAGAATGCATAAAGAGGTATAATGAAACTACACATACAGTTACTGGCTTTACTCCAAAATATTTACTGTTCGGAATAGACACAACGATTTTGCCAACCGAATTGAAACAAGAAAAATCAGAAGAAAGCTGGATGAGAGACAAAGAAACAGCACTAAAAACAACAATCGATTTGTACCATGTCCGAAAATATTCAACAAAGAAGTTGTTGTGACCTCAGCGTATTGACACTGCGGTCACGGAAAATTTATTTTGCCGGCTAAAGCTCAGCGCGTGGTTCTTTAGAAGGTAAGGCTAGGCCCGTGTCGATCCAAATAACATGTGATGGGAATCAGGAGGGTGTTGGTACTGAGCCTGAAGAAAAAAAAACTTCGGCCGTAATACGGTTAAAATAATTAAGATAAAAAAATAACATTATAATGTTTTTTAACATTATAATGTTATTTTTTTATCTTAATTATTTTAACCGTATTACGGCCGAAGTTTTTTTTTCTTCAGGCTTATAATAATACAAAAATATAGTTCAAAATAATAAGAGAAACAAGCCGCGAGGTGCGACCCTTGAGGTCCACACGGTCAACTTCCCAGTAATATCTACATAAACATCAACAACATTACAACAATGAGAGGTATTCATAGCAGTAACAGGAATGAGTTAATATGAGTCATATCGTCTACGGGAGGGTCCATTGATTACGTAAGGTTTTTGGTCGATGAGGACAGATTGAATATTCACGCGGATCAATCGGTGGGGGCCTTTTCGGTCTTGAAAATTTTTGTTGGTTTTCAAAATTTAAGCGGTTTTTTTTATTTAAAAGGCTATTAAAACTATCAAAAACCTGCTCAAATTATGCAATATTTTAGAACTTTGATTGAATTTACAACATTTTTTTTAGAATAAAAGATATAAAGTAATTGCATTCGTATGAACCCTCTTTACATGGTAACTTTGAATGATTTTTTTATTTTTTATTTAGTTTTTTTTCCTTATTAAGGAATAAAATTTTGCCGGTTTCTCTTCAAAACCTGATAAGAATGTATAAATTTTAAAAACAGTTATTACTGTGCTGTGCAAATCAGGTTAAAAAATATTTTTTATGAAAAAAACCATAATTTTTCGCATTTTCTTCAATTAAATTAAAAATAGGCAGAAACGAGTTTTTATAATTTTAAAAACTTCACAAAGATGTTAATACACGTCCACTGACACCTTAATGATGCAAATATTATATCTGGTTCGTGAGATATAGTGAATGATAAAAATGACCTTGAAAATCATGATGACTTTTAATGATTTTTTATTTTTAATTTAATTTTTTACTTTATCGTGAGAAAAAGTTTTGATGGTTTTACTACAAACATTGTTTGGAGTATATAAATTTTATAAACATTGTCTTATACATTTCGCAAATCAGGTAAAAAATTTATTGTTTATGAAAAAAAACCTAATTTTTTGCACTTGTTTTTTCTTAAATTAAAAAACGGCTCCAACGATTTTTTTTAAAATTACAGCAGATTTACAAAAATCTTAATACGCGTTCATTAAGACCTTAATAATGCAAATCCTATGTTTGGTTCGCGAGATATAACGCATGACAGAAATAACCTTGAAGATCTTGATGACTGTTAATGATTTTTTATTTTTTATTTGATTTTTTTTTGTGGTCAGTAGAAAAAATTTTGATGGCATTTTTAAATAAACTGTTTAAAATATATAAATTATATAAAGATTGATTACTTGGACTTGACAATAGGGTTAAAAATTTATTGTTTTTGAAATAAATCACAATTTTTTGTACTTTTTTTTTTTTAAATTAAAAAACCGCTCCAACGATTTTTTTCAAAATTTGTTTCAAAATTTGATAGGTTCACACAAATGTTAATACGCGTTGATTGACAGCTTAACCATGCGAATCGTATGTTTGGTTCGCGAGATATGTATAACCAAAGAACATACAACATAAAGAAGTCGAATGCTCGAATACTTTTTTCCTCCACAAAATTTTATCAAAGCTGGACATGTGGGGGAAACGTAAGGGGTGTTGCACGAGCAGAGAGAAAACGAGCTTTCAGCAGGCAGCTTTTTGTCAACAAGCAAGCGTATTTCGATGGTTGTACATCTCTTACGTTGCTCACACATCAACATCTACGTTGGCGGAAAGCTTTTCGATAGACTCATTTCAGATTTGGCATAGGGAAATGATTTCTGAAAGCACTCGGGCGGTTATGGAAAACAAACCATACTAAAAAAGCGAATATCATTCGATTGATGTGATTTGCATACTTTGTACTTCCAAATAATTTAATTTATTTTGATAAAATATCGTGGAAGACATATACTGCTTTTCAAAAAAGTCTATAAAACTACTTCCTCGAGCATGAAACATAAATATGTGTTAAAATTTTTGACTACAATTTTGGGATGCTAGTACCTTAACTTAAATTTTAAATATAGGATTTCAAGTACATAATTTCCAGCAATTTAATAGTCTGTGGAAATAAATCCATGACTTGTGAATTTCCACTCCACCCTAGAGGTATCACATACAGAGCGTTAACTGATTTAGAGTGATCGGTTTCCCCAAGAACAGATTTGCCGAGAACCAAAATATTTTTAGTTGGAAAATTAGTTGAATACTTTTTGAAAAACTTTGTGTATTCTGAATACTGTAATTTAAATGTAGGTAACTCGTTCCAGCAAAACTGTTGTTGGGCCTATTGCACTTCCAAAAAAAAATTTTTTAAATAATTCATTTTTGGATGATTGGAATTTATTTTAGCAACGCGTTTTTCAAAGAATTTTAAGGAAAATCTCGATTAATAAAAGCCTACAAATAAACGAAAAAAATTCTGACTGACCGTTAGTCTGTAATTATTTGGAGTTTTTTGCTGGATATTTTTTCGTTTTTCATCACCGCCCAATTACAATGCTTTCTCAACAAAACTAAAATCATAAATTCCAATAGTTTAATTTTGTGATCATAACAGCAATTCATTTCATCGAACCAGTTTGGGGTGACAAGCTTACATTTTCTAATAATGGTTTCTTTAATATTTCTTGTTTCCGGGCAGATTTTGAAAACTTCTGCAAAACAGATGACGTGTTGCTTGCAAACACTAAAAAACTCATCAGATGGAGCATATAAATTCCCGAAATCCGACGAGGCCGCGCTGTAATTTTTCGCAAATATAAATAATTCCGAAGGACAGACAAAACTTTATCAGTTTTCCTTGTGATGCGCTCACACGATTCGCATTCCAGTTTCGTCACAACTTTGAAGGCTACATAGCCGGTAAAATACCTCAACGATGGAAGCTGTATCTGGATTTCAGCATTTTCGAAAGTATCTTCAGTCATAAAATCGAAATATGTGGTCTTTAGTACTTCGTTATGCTCTATCAAGAATTCCTTCTCTTGGAGTTCTGCGCAATCAACAATTTCACTTTCTTCATATCCATCTAAATCTATTGTGAACATGATGTCGCTATCGTCTGCACAATTGGTTTTATTGCTGAATTTAATTAAATTGTACGACATTATTTTAGAAAGTAGAATATTCAATTCGGAAACCGAAGGGTTTCTATTATTACCACCTTTTTGCCGTATTACTGCAAACAGATTCTCTAGAGGATCTTGAGATAACCGTTTTGTTAATATAAAAAAAATCTTGGAATTCTCATTTATAACGTTATCTGCTAACATCAAAACACCAGTTAATGTCTGCTTCATTCCGTTGAGAAAATAAACAGTTTTTGACATATTTTCGCCATTCACTTTTGAAATATACGTTATGAACTCGTTAATAAAAGTGTGGACTTCATTATCCAAGGTTAAACCACGTTTAAAAATATTTCCATGTTTTAAAGACCCGCTATTTAAACAATCAAATATTTTATCAATTTTTTCCACAAATGAAGCAGTTGATAACGCTACTTCATTTGAATTTCTACTGAACTGTTTAGTTTCAACAGCGGTACGAATGGCAGCAGCTACAGTTCTACTAAATACCTGTGAAGCTAAATTTACGCGCATTTTTTCAAAAGAGTTTGGGTGGATATGTTGAAATGTTAATTTTGTACACATTTTAGTCACTTTCTTTTGCTCAAGCTCAGATAATTCTTTTATTACGTCCCAGCTTACACGACCATCTGGTGTACAAACGATAGTATTAAGAAGAAGATTTCTCAAAGATTTAATTAAATGAGGGAAATCAAAAAGGCATATTACTTTTTCCCCACCTACATGGAAAAATGGTTTTTCTGTGGAAATTCCTAAATCAGTAAAGCATTTCCTATTATTGGAACCCTGGTCACAAGTTACGACTCTGATTTTAAGACCCCAACTTGAAAGAGTTTTGATGTTTTCTTTCAGGATTTCTTGCAAGTTGTGACCTCTAATTCCATTTTGAGATACGAAATAATTCAACACACATTTCCAGTTGCTGATAAGCCCTCTTATCACAAAAACAAACACTTGCTCTCCGAAAGAGTTTTTTTCTGTTGAAACCGATGTCTTCTAACCCATCTATTAAGTCATGTGGAACATTATACCTCAATTCCCTTCTTATAGCTATTTCATCAAAAATTAAGACTACAAATTTCTCCACTTCACTTAATAGTTCGCATTTTTTTATAAATGAAAATGCATTATTAATTAAGCCTAGCTGTAATTGCTTCACAGGCGCCCAGTTGTACACTGTAGATGGATGCGGTAAATTAACTTTTAAAATATTTCTGAAAAATTTATATGTAGACTGAGATATGTAAAAAATATTTTGCACTAAATTCTTTTCATCATTGTCATATTTTCTTTTTTTACATTGACTATCATTTTACATAAGACGTTGCTTTCACTACTAATATTTCGTGAATCAATTATTTCTTCAAGTGGCGTTTTATTCTTGTTTTTCAAGAGCTTTTTGTTATATTTATAACGGCACCGATCATTCTTTTTTTGTTTTTTATATGTCAACAACTCTTTTTTTACTTTACACACTGGGCCTGCAAGCTGTTACATTTTTTCATATGATAATGTTTATTTATTATATTTTTTTGGCAAGATGCACAAAAATTACTTGCTGAATCCGTTGACCATCTTCGTCTTTTCCGTGGCGGAGAAATTAACAGATTCAAGTCTATTTCATTGTCGGCATTTTCCGGAGACAAAAATAAAGTTGGAATCGCATCTACCTTTAATCTGCGGACTCCAATAAATTCACTTACAAAATGAGAATTGCATATGCGCAATTTTGTATCAACCGCCACAGACTCGAAATTGCAATTTTGCCGCCATATTATTCCCATCGGCGAATCATACGCCGGAAAATTAAATAATCTTACACTTGGTTCCGTTCTGGACTTCCCACAATGCTGCAGACTGCACTTAAGACCGGATTTCGTTTTATTTTTATCCATTATGCACTTCGTTACGATAACGATATGATAACGAATATGAATAATTGCTTCAGCACATCGCCAACCATATGTCATGAGCTTTTTAGCAAAAGCTCTAGCTCTCTCAAAATAATAACTCTCCGTTGCTCGGCGGGTTCTAGCGCCAGAACCCGCCATATAAAATGTTGGGCGGAAAATTTTGTTCGAGATGCGACTTCTTTATGTTGTATATTCTTTGGTATAACGCACGACAGAAATGACCTTGAAAATCATGATGCCTGTTAATGAATTTTTATTTTTTATTTAATTTTTTACGTAATCATGAGAAAAAGTTTTGAAATTGTTTTTACAAAAATTACTTGAAATGTATAAATTTTATAAAAATTGAATACTGTGTTTCGTAGATCAGGTTGAAAATTTATTGTTTATAAAAAAACCCTAATTTTTTGCACTTTTTTTTTCTTAAATTAAAAAACGGCTCCAACAATTTTTTTCAAAATTTGGTAGATTCACAAGAATTTTAATACACGTCGATTAACACCTCAATTATGCAAATCGTATGTTTGGTTCGCGAGATATAACGCATGACAGAAATGACCTTCAAAGGGTCAAAACAGCAGACCCCCCCGACCGAAGTATCCCAAAAACTAATCAGCTCTTAAGATTGCAGAGACGCTTCGATTGACACCTTAACGAAGTCGATACGACTTTGTTTACGTGAGTTATGCTCGTAGAAAAGTGTCCACGAACGTACGTACGTACGTACGTACACACACACACATACATCTCCCTTTCTAAAAACACTTTATATATACTCTATAGACCTCAAAACGTAAAGAAATGTTGAAAATTTCAATTTCGATTTTCGAGGCGATTACAAGAACTTCCCATATACTGGGAAGTTAAAAAATAATGTTTTTTTTTTGAAAACTACAATAAAGATAATAATCGAAAAAAAATGATTAAAAGAAAATTATAATAACAAAATAATAATCAAAAAAGTAATTATGATTAAAAGGAAACTATAATAACAGAAGAAAAATAGGGGAAAAATGCAAAAAAAAACGGGGGAGTGAAGTGGAGTCAAAAAAAATATATCAACTTTATTCTAAATAATTATCAGTACCCAACTTACTCTGGCTGATGATGAGCGCTCCTCACCGCTGCTAGTTGTCCTGAAAACCCAAAAATATACTTCACTCACTAGGTTTCTCTCTCTTAAGAATGATTTCACATCAGTTGAACGTCATCAGTTTGTTTGTGCCCTCATGCAAGTCTTTTTACAAAAAAATTATAAAAGAATATAATTCATAAAAGAATCAATATCGTGCAATTGCATTTATATTTGCGTGATCTGAATTTCAATTTCTTATAATTATTGTACGAGCTTATTAAAATTTCGTTTAATTGTTCTCGATATACACTAGAAAACAAAGACGGCAGGCAGTTCCCTGATGGGATGATGATTCAACACGCCGCGCACCAACGGTGTTGAACGTAGTCACACACAACTCTTCGAGCCACTCCTTTCCAAATCCATTCGCCTTTCAGTTCCGCCGTGAATCCTTCACTTCTCATTAATTAATTCCTTTTTTTAAATATAAAACACTTTTTCCTTTCACGATCACTCACGCGATCTTTTTGAAGTTATACTTCTTTACGCAGGGTAACGAGAATTTTTTTTGGTCACGTGGCGTTACGTTTGAGTGTTCGTTCGTTCGTGCCAGATAGTGT
The DNA here is from genome assembly GCA_963942545.1 of Oxycera nigricornis. Classification (NCBI taxonomy): domain Eukaryota; kingdom Metazoa; phylum Arthropoda; class Insecta; order Diptera; family Stratiomyidae; genus Oxycera; species Oxycera nigricornis. The sequence goes on from OZ012664.1 coordinate 12,130,985, forward strand.
GGCACCTGCAATGGGGAAAGGGGGCAGGGTAGTGTCATATGTTTTACCTTTCCCCGTCGGGCCATATACCACCCTGACGCTTCGCCTCGACGGGTCCCCCATCTAAATACGCATTGCACCCCGCAATGCTTGACTTTTATGATAGGCCGGGACGACGCCTCTGCACAGCTCCCCTGCGATCACCGTTTGACTTGTCCATTGATTTCGATGAGATGTTCCATCACCGGGCAGAACAGTATCCCCATCTAATGGCATGAATCGTTCGGATTGACGAATATTAGATCGAGTAACCACCATTAAATTATAATAAATTCTGTGCAGCGCTTGCGGAAAACTGAGAAAGCGTTTTATATTAACGTTTTGTGTAAGTGCGTGAGAAAGAAAAAGAAATAAACTAATGTGTATACAACTGTCTGTTGTTTGTGAATTTAATGCAAAATGCATAATTTCGTATTAATTGGTAAGTGCAATGTTACTCAATGTTGACAATTATTTATTTACCAATTATTAATTAAATATTTATAATATAATTATAATAATACAGTAAAAATTTTATTAGACTATTTTGTTGTAAGTTAAATGAACTTTGTGCGTGAGGGAATCAGATAAAAAGCTGGACAACTGGCACACGTACCGATCGTCTTAAGGTAACTGTAGAGGTTTGTGAAAAGTGCACGAGTTTGTCATCGTCCCATACAATTTGTGTGAGCTAGTGAGGGGGTTTATGGAAGTATATACAAGTGGTCACAAACCCCTACAGTTACCTTATTGGAAATTATTTTGTATAAGTAATCATATTAAATAATCAATTACACAAAACAACAATATTAATCAAATTAATTGAATAATAGTTAACTAAATGATAATAACATATAATTTAATAATTATTAATAAATAATATATATCAAATTAATAATTGAATAATAACTAACTAAATACATTCACAGACTTGCTTATTTTGGTAAAAATACATACATACATATGTACATAGGCGCAAGGTGCAGAAAAATAGGAATTCTATCACAAAAACAACAAATCAACAAAGCTAAAAAATGGCATTGCCAACTAAAAACATTTCTACAGATTATTTTAACCAACAGTTTATTCAAAACACATGTAATTCAATCGGAATTTCACCGAAAACTCATCAGCCGAATTCTTCTGTTGAAATTAAAAAAAATTAAAAAAGAAAACTAATTGATGAGATAACAGTTGAAAATGAACACAATAACATTGTGGTTGTAGCTCAAGCTCATCAGCCGGGTTCTAATGTTGAAAACACCTTGAACATTTTATCTCCACTTGAATCTGTACCTAGAGATAGAGCTGAATATATGCGAAATTATCGTGCTAAAATAAAAGAGCAGGCACCCCAAAAAACTTCAGATGAAATAATTTTAGTGTTCAGCCATTAAGTTGCACCACTTTATGGTGGTGATAAAGATACATATCCAATGATCATGAGTAGAGATTTTAATGTCAATTTTGCATCAACTTACTCCAACCCTCTCATTGATTTGCTTTAGGAAAAGTTCAATTTACAAATGAATAATGACCCAAAAATACCAACCACCAAATCAGGCACAACAATAGATGCTATTTTTACACGGTATCTCGATAATGTTAAATCAAAAACGTACATATCTTATTTCAGTTACCATAAACCGATCATATCTACCATACCGATTGAGCCAATACAAATTGAAGAAAAATAATTTCAAAAAATATGATTTAAAATATTAACTTTTTCAGGAAATTAAACTGTACTTGTGTTTACTGTACTTGTTTATTTATTGTACTTGTGTTTATTGTACTTGTGTTTAGAAAAATCAATTAACATAAAAAAGAAAAATATAATAATATTAATTAAATTATTATAAAAATGATAAAAATGGAAAAATAATGCTGTTTTATAATGTTGTGTTAGTTTGTCATTTATTTTTTGATTTCAGTATCACATATTAAATTCCACGAATCCAACAACTGCGAAAGAAGTATCACTTCCCCCCGCGTACTTGTAACACACACACTTTTTTGTGTTTTTTTCCTTCTCCTCAACACTTCGGCTTCCCTTTTATTCGCTGTTTTTTTCTTTTCAATCCTTCGATTCAATTTTCACAACTTTTTTTTTCAACACTTCGGCTTCCTTTTTTCACTGTGTCACGTGATCTCTCTTTATTCAAAATCTAAACTCGCCTTGTTCCATCTTCCTTGCAAAACCAACTCCCTATTTTTCGCGATCGTTCTTTCTTATCAAATCGACACCTTCTCCTTTCACAACCAACTGTCTCACCAGTAATCTCCCTTCCTTTCTCATCATTTTTTTAGGGCCGGGTGCAAAAAGTCCCGCTGGCTTCCAGTTGGATGCGGATTCCAGATTTTTCCTGGTTGCCAGGTCGCACCAACCCGCTACTTGGCGTTGACCTTTCATCCGCATTCCAACTGAAAGCTGCAGCCCGAGCAGGGAAAAATGGAAGGAAAAAAAATTCGAGCCAGCTCTGGAAATCGAACCGATCTCCTCATGGTTCTGAGGCAGCGACGCTCCCTGAAGGCTACGTCACGCAAATCAAAGTATTGGTGCTGCGAAATCGTCGACTGACTACTAGAGAGCTTGCTGATGCTGTTGGAATTTCAAATGGGTCAGTCAACACCATTTTAAAAGATGTTTTGTGCCTCAGAAGAGTCAAATCGCGATTGGTGCCAAAACTGCTCAATTTCATGGAAAAACAGCGTCGTGTTGAAGTGCGTGAAATGATGCTTTCTGACTAACAGGATAAGCTGAAATGCATGGATGCAGGGATCTATGCTTACGACCCGGAAACAACCGATCAATCAAGCGAATATCGTGCCAAAGGTGAGTCAAAACCGAAAAGATCGCGCCAAACTCGCTCAAAAATCAAGGTCATGTTGACAGTTTTCTTCGGTTATCGTGTTGTGGTGCATTATCAATTCCTTCCAACCGGTCAAACTGTCAACAAGAAGTACTATTTGAGTGCCATGCGTCGTTTGCGGAGCTGTGCGTCTCAAAAGACCGGGTTTATGGAGAGACAATTCTTGGTTTTTCCACCATGATAATGCACCATTTCACACTGCGCTCGTTCTTGGTGATCATTTATATATTCCTCCAGACCCCATTTGCGTCTTTAACAGGCCTTAAAATTGTGGGGTCTGGACACGTATATATTTATATTATACATCTGTAAAAATTGTGAATAACTATGTAAGTCGAAATTTGGTGAAATTATGGTTAAGTACAGTGTGACTTGCCCCTGAAGTTTGAAGCATTGTGAATAAGTGTCCAACTCATGGGATCAACGGGAAGGGCATGGCAGCGACGTGCGTTATTACTCATCTTCAAAATGGTGTTGAAAAAATGTTTAAGACGACTTGATGATATATGAACATATGTCACACCTGTGATTTATTGTTAGCTAGACTGAATGGTGCTTCTGGTAATAATCGGGAAGAGTTGATAGCCGAACGTGAAGAACACCATAAAAAGGCCGATTCAGCTTATGACACAAAAAGAAAAGATAAAGGAGTTGCAAAACAAGATAAATCAAACCGCGTATTAGCATTTGACTTGCAACAATGCCTTCCAACTCCTTACTTAAAAACGGCAGTTTCATTTTATAAACGCCAGTTGTGGAGTTTCAAGTTGACAATTCACGATTAAGCAACGGATATAGCTTCATGTTATATGTGAGATGAAACAATTTCTGGTAGAGGAGCTAATGAAATTGCTTCTTGTTTATTCCACTACCTAAAAACCCTCTCCGATGATGTGAAAAAGGTGATCTTCTATTCTGACACGTGCCGTGGACAAAAAAAATATCCACGTTGCTCTTATGTTTTTATATTTTTTAAATTATGTTTCTAATAGCATTGTAGAAATTAACCACAAATTTCTTTTGAGTGGCCACTCACATGGAATGCGATATCGACCATTCAGTAATTGAGCGTGCCAAAAAAAGGACCAACATGAAAATTAATCATCTAAACGATTGGATCCAAGTCGTTCGTGACTGTAAAAGATCAAAATCGTTTCAAGTTTTTCCAATGAAATCTGAAAAAATTGGTCTTCATTAGTCTCTCTAAAAAGGATGGTCCTTACAAAGTCAACACAAAGAACAGAAGTGGAGTAAAATTTTTTATGGAGACCAGTTAAGTGGCTTCAGTACCACAACCATTCGACTAAATTTTTTTATGCAGACACCTTAAATGAAAATGAGTATTTTCAAATACTCGATTATGGAAGGAGAGGACGACCAATGCAGTATGAACTTAAAAACATTCACGCAGGTCCACTGCCAATCAGCATTGAAAAAAAGAAAGATTTGATGGAATTGCTTCCTCTTGTAGATGAAACATTCCACAACTTTTACAAAAGTATAAAAACAAAAAATTAAAAACCTATAGCTTTCGACTTAGTAGAAATTGATCCAGATGAGTCAGCAAATCAATCAAATATTTAACTGTCGGTAGTTTATTCCTCTTATTTTCAAGTACTTTGATGCATTCCAAATACTTTTTTTTAACTACTTTCTTGCCTTGTTCCCTGGCCGCCTATTTTTTGTATTTTCTAGTTTAATTTCAAAATCGATTGTATTTTTTTATGTCGTCAATTTATGAATAAAAATATTGATTTATAATGATAAATAGCTTTTTTGTTTTATCCTGTCCTTTTCATTTCGTATTTAAATAATTCTAGATAACTCGAACCTCCGTTCGAAGTGTGCAACGCGTGAATAAATCATCGGTGAACAACGGTAAGTCATCGGTGAACAACTGATTAAGCCCAGTACAGACAAAGTAAATAAGTTTGGTAAACAAATGTTTATGTCAACTAAAAGAATGGTGCATAAAAATACATCAAAGAAAAATTCATGTTTTTAGTGCGCTAACTTGATTTTACACAGCAGTGTAAATTTAAAAATCGCTCTCCTGAAAAGTGACGAAATTCGACTTGCATACTTATTCACAATTGTTACAAATGCATATGTATATACACTGGTAGTCAAAATAATAAATACAAACCTGCGTTTCTTGGAAAAGATCTATTTTTCAGCTTTTAATATCCTGTAAGTTAAGCCAGTCTATTGAAATGATATGTTAAAATGTGTAGAACATATTAGTAGCAAAAATAGCGTCTTACCTGTTAAGGGTTCTCAAAATATTCCCATTTGGATTCATTATCCTAATTATAGAGTGGACAAAAAAATTTTATTGAAAAATTTACTTGTTTTGAAGAGGAGTTTTCCGTTTTTATTTATTTATATTATCAATTTATTAATTTATTGCGTGACCTTTATTTGTAAGAATTTGTTTGCAAGGAGCCGGCATAGAATCCACTAAACGTTCACAGCTTTCTTTTGAAATCTGGTGCCACTTTTTTTTCTGCAGTCTACAATTCCAACTTATTTCTGGGTTTATGTACATAAACCCTACCCATGACTTGCTACCACTAGTTCTCAATAGGATTACAGTCCGGTGACTGCGCCGGCCAATCGAGAATTGATTTTTTTTCGCGCCGCAACCAATTCTTCACTATTTTTGCAGAGTGCTTCGGATCGTTATCATGTTGAAATGTCCATCGAAGCGGTATGTCTTCCTCTGCAAATGGCAGCATTATGTCCTTGAATATGTCCAAATAATTTTCTTTGGTCGTAATCCCGTCAATCGACTGAAATGGGCCTACACCATACCAAGAAAATGCTGCCCACACCGTTATGTTACCTCCGCCATGCTTAACGGTCTTTTTGGTATATTGTGGATCAAATGCTTTCCTGGGAGGACGCCTAACATATTCTTTTCCGTCGGATCCGAAGATGTTGAACTTGCATTCATCACTCCAGAGAATATTTCGCCATTTTCTCATGCGTTCGTCTCCACTCCAATCTAAATGGGCCATTGCAAAATTTAGTTGGTTCCGTATGTTTTTTTTTACTTAGGAGAGGCACTTTTCTTGGTGATCGGGGTGGTAAGTCTGCGTCCAATAATTTTCTACGAATTGTTCTAGCACTCACGTTAGCATTCATTTCATTTTCGTACCGCTACTACAGTTAGCAAGAAATAGTTATTGCATCAGAAATGCATTTGTCTGATATGAATCATTAAAATTTCATCATTACTTCAGCATTTGTGCAAAATGTCTGTCGTGAATAGTGGTGCGCATTCTGTTCTTTGTGTTAAGATATTAAGAGACTAAAAATGGCAAGAAACACGTACTGTAGTAAAATTAAACATAAAATTATATTTGATTATAAAAGTGGATTATCTCGACATAATATTAGTAAACGATATTCGATAAATCGGTCAATTATATCGCGACTAATCAAAAAATATGAGCTGACGGGTCGCATATCTCCTGTACATTCTGGAGGAAGACCTCGAAAAACAACACGAAGAGATGATTCTTTGATAAAAAAAAAAGGATTGTAGTTGAACCTACGGTCTCTTCTAATCAAATTAAAATTGATTTGAAGTTACCAGTATGTGCAAGGACAATTAGGAGAAGAGCTGAAGAAGCTGGTTTGTCGGCTTACCGACCTGCAAAAAAGCCTTTCATCTCAGAAAAGAACAGGAGGGCCAGGTTAAAGTTTGCCAAGGACCATGCAGACTGAACTATTGAAAAGTTGAGAACTGTATTATTTTTCGACGAATCAAAATTTAATTTAAAATATTCTGATGGAATAACACATGTACGACGACCAAAAGGTCAAAGATTCAACCCTAAGTACTGCATCCCAACAACCAAACATGGAGGAGGTGATGTCCTAGTCTGGGGTTGTTTTTCTGGACAAGGTATTGGACCAATTCATCGAATTGGTATTATGGATTGTTTTATACGTTGACATTCTACAAAACATAATGCTGCCGCACGCTGAAGAGGAGATGCCACTAAAATGGAGATTTCAGCAGGAAAATGATCCTAAGCATACCTCTAAGCTGTGCAAGACTTGCCTACAAACGAATAAGATAGAGGTTTTGGATTGGCCTGCGCAATTTCCTGATCTCAACCCGATTGAGAGCTTGTGGGAAATTGTGAAAAGGAGGATCAACAGGAAAAACTGCAGGTCAAAACCGTTACTTTTCGAAGCTATTAAGGCAGCGTGAGAAAATATTCCTGAAGATTTCATTGATAATATAATATCTTCTATGCCAAAAAGATGCGCTGCTGTTATTACAAACAAAGGACTGGCGACGAAATACTAAAACTACCCAACATTTGGTATAAATTCTGATCGTCAGCTAGAGGGTGCTTTAGTTTTGTTCGGGCAACTTTTGAGTACTGAGAAATATTTTTGTTTTATTTGTTGAACAGACTGAATTGTCATTGCCATGTTTTTTTTATAATACACATGTAAATAAATAATAAAAACTAAGAACAAATTTTTTTTCATCAAGTTTTCCTGAAAATATCAGGATAACTGATATTTCGCAAAGAGGTGCTTTAGTTTTGTCCAATACTGTATATAAATATATCTTTGTCCAGACCCCGTTTGCGTCTTTAACAGGCGTCAAAATTGAGAGGGAGCTCGTCATGACTTCGCAAACGACAACTTCCTTGAAGTTTTCTATTTCTGCACAGAAACTTCTCCACGAGGTGCGTTTAGCCTTTCCGACGGATCGTTTGAATTCCTTCAGTTTTAGTTTATAAGAAGACTAGTCATTGAATTCTGTAGCCCGATTAAAGGACTTCCTACATTCCTTCCGCAGCTCTTCAATGTCCCTTCCACCATGGGGGCATGCTGATGAAGAGACGACGTTAGAGAGTGCGGGCTGACTTGTTTGCCGTAGCCTTGGTGTTGACGCTAATGCTAAGGCTTAACTGTGGAGGTACTTGCCACGACATAGCTGCCTTGGTGCATGCATCTCTCGAAGAAGTGGGGGGTTGGCTGACATCGCAGTCTTCTTCCTACCAGAACGATGGGTCATCTTGCACTTCCCTCCCGGGCCTAGTGAATCATCTCGGCTCTTTGCAGTTGGGTCCCCCCTCGCAGCCACTATCTCCACTCGTCCAGTTCCCTTGAGACCCCATGATTGTCTATGCTGAAACAGGAAGGCCTCGTATGGCCTCATAAAGAAATGTGCCAACCCTCGCATGGTTTGGCACATTTCTTTATGAGGAAAGGAAAATGAAGAAAGAGTTGTCCGAAAACATTCGAAGTCGTGCCGTGGTAGATCTTCAAAGGCTCTCCAGAAGGCACCACGAGAAGGCGATTTACCATACAGCCCAAAAAATAATATTCATAAAAACAAATGAAATAAAACGCTGGTTTTGATAATTTATTGAATATTCTCTTCATATTTAAAGCACACATTTATTTTAGTCACCATTATCACATTTGATAGGTACAATCCTTCTGCTTATTGCAGAATGATTTCCACAAACACATTTATAGTAGAAACAACTGTTTGATGACACTTTGACCACAGAATCCTGCTCGTTTTGTTGAAGGTTGTTGTATCGGTAAAATTCCAACTTCGAAGCCCATTAGTTTAGCAGTTGCAATTACCACCTCCTCTTGATTTTGTAGTCGTCTGATTATTTGTTTACCAACTCAATTTAGAAACAACCCAGTCATTTATAAGCTATTGCTTTTGGTTCTGTCCTACGTTTTAAATTTCATCGTCCAAAGTAGAAACGAAGTAAAAGCGAAGACATCGACCACGTTGTCATTGGTTTCTTTCCATTATGGATGGTCTGAATTGCCTATTTAATCGTTTTTCGAACAATAAAATCCACTATTTCTTATAAGACATCATTAGTTTAAAAGAGTCTTAAGTAGTCGACCGAGTTTTGCTAAAACTAAGTAATTCATTATTTTCCCGGGAAATATCTTCTATCAAAAATCTTTCAATGAAAGATTTGCGGAACACAGCACCATCTTTTACAAGAAGATGATTGTTACCACGATAACTAATGGAAAACTCTGACACAATTACTTCATTAATTCATCTACGAACGTCGTGTTGTAATGTTTTCACTTCAACTACATTTTGCAAAAAGTCAGCTTCCATTTCCATATTTAAATCAATCGTTTCATTATCTAAAATATCCATTCATCGTACATGTGTAATGTATTTGAAGAGGATTCTGTATATCGGTTGTCTACAACCAAAAACTGTATGTTTTACACAACCATGTGTTGGACATTAAGTTGCATATATGAAGAAACAATGCGTTGAAGTGTAACGCAAATAAAGCACGATGCTATGGCCATGTCGTGCCAGCAATGAAACGCAAATAGTACTGAATTTTTCGCAAGGTGACGCATTCAAAGATAAGGTTCTTTGAACCGGTTGGGTCTATTTGACCCCAGGTGTGCCCTTTATGATCTCCGTGTAAGGTACTAGAAGTGGCGAATAAGAAGGGTGACGCCAAATTGGCCATCGTGCGTGCGTGTTACCGGGAAAGATCAATGAGATATCCATTTGTCATCCCTTGATAGTCGCCTTATGGCGGATATTGACGTCATTCTTGCTGACGTTGACCTTATAATAGCTAGGCAAGAGGGCGACTCTAAGAATGTATTGATGGTTTGCGACGACGCGGCACCGCGCAAGATTAGTAGGTTCTTTTTATTTGAATTTAAAAAAAAACTAATTAATTGAAAAACGTATTTTATTCAACTTCTCGATTCGGTTACACAAATGAGTCTTATTTTTTTAAGGCTACTTACCTCAATTTCTACGTTAAGCATTATCTGGCCTACATTAGTTAAATGCTATATTACTGGTCTGCATAAATTCTTGTTTGCTAGGATTTGCAATATTTGTGTAGGCAAAAGTGTCGCAACGACCGAGGAAAGCTTCTGTTGCAATTGTACAATAATTATTGCAAACATCTTAGTAAGCAAATTGCAACATGTTGAACTTAATTATGAACTTAAATTGTAGCAATACCCTTCAAAGAACTTGGGCCGGCCAATTTACACAAAGTTCATTGATATTATTATTAAATGTTGATGAAATACATGAAGGTAATGATGACGTAATTCCCACGCTCCAGTTGCAATTCCAGCAACGTTTCCTTCGTATGCCGGTGTTCTCAATTCCGCTGCTGCGAGTTCGACAAACTTGAGTTATGCTGTCCAAGCAGTAATTCCTGTGGTAACTTTTGCGAAATCCATGGAGACATGGTCAGTAGTAGTCAAGAAAAAGATGCAAAACAAGACTTCCAAACAGCTGGCGAAGAAGGTCACAAAAGAAGTGCTATCCAAGCTGGACGTTGGGGTGCATTCTGTGATGCCCTTAAAGTCTGGTGATTTTACCATCCGATCGCCCTCCGAATTGGAGCGGCAGGAAGTAACCAACAGCAATTCAGAATTGAATGTTCCGTCAAGGACCAGCAGCCTCCGTCGTGATGCGCTACGTTTATTATTGCATCCCAGACTGAACTGCTAGAGGAAATACACACGCACAATCTGTACAATCATGTCAGCGGGTAAATGTCCCACGCCAGTTCGAGAGGGCGCAGCTGACATCATTGAAGAGATGTTGAAACTTGATCGTCTGTACTTCAAGTGGCTATTGGATCTGGTAGCAAGATCCGTTCTCAATGTGCTCCAAATGGCTGAGTTATGACCACAGGGTTATTGCCTGCGGGGCACGTGCGTAGACATGCTCACATTGCTCGCAGACTGGCTACAATGCTGCTTCCTGCAAAAATGCCGTCAATTGTAGGAACTGTGGCTTCCGCGGGTTGCCAGCTGGCCATTTCATAAGGACTGTTACCTACCCCACATATGCTGCAGGCTAAGGCTTTGGCGTGCCATCAATGGGGATTAAAACCCTGCAACTGAATTGCGGGGGCAATGCTGTATGCATGACCTGAGAGAGCATGTGTGTTCTTAGCGTGTTTTCGTTGCACTGTTACAGGAGCCCTGGCCAGTTCAAGGTTCCGTAAGGGGTCTACCACTTGGCATCCGTGTTTTCGGTAGCATTGGGTCTGCAGAAGCTGTTGTGTTAGTTAACGATGTAAATGTTCGATGCATGTGTGTACTTGTTGTTGTTAGTGTCTATTGTATATATAGTGAACCGCTGTGTCCTGTATGTCTTATCTTGAACGCGCGCTGCTGCTGGTCGGCTTTTGTTTATAGATATGGACGCTTATACCCAGTCCCCGTTGGGACACAGTAAGACGGCGGATGGGACGTCCATCGCACCGTGCGGTGCAGCGTGCATTGGAGCTTAGTAACCTTGTATTTGTCAGCCGTCTGCATGGCTTAAATGAACCGTCCCGCTTGTGTGATTTCGATGGACCCAGCGGTTATAGTGATATAGATATTAGTATAGTTAATTACGCGGCCATATCTGATTTTGTTTGGAGGGTGCCTGAGTGTCAGCGACCACAATCTCATTGTGCGTTCTAGTGCACGCTGTAATTCTCTTAAATTCGGTTGATGCCGCTTGCCCTTCGAGTTTGAGCAGCACAAGATATCCAATAGTGCGGAATTTAATAGTGGATGTTTCCGTCAAGCGGCATCCCTACGTCGTGGTACGCAAATTTCACTGTTGCGACAGTGAAGCGGAAGAAATATACACACATAATTTATATAAACATGTCGGCTGGCTCCGCTTTTTGAAGGAGGTAAATGTTGTCTCCACGCCAGTTCGAGAGGGAGTAGACTTCTGATGTCTTAATTAAAGGCCCAGCTGACATTGAAGAAATGATGAAAACTGATCGTTGAGCGAGGTTGCAAGAGACATAGGAACATATACATTACTGTGAAACGTCGAAACAGACAAATTTAATATCCAAACAAAGCTACACTTATAAAATCACAGAGCAGGAAGTAGAATCGTCCATCAAAACTGGAAAAGGCAAAACAGCACCGTCGGGAAACAAATAACCTTTCAGCATAAATAATAAAACTCGTAACGAAATACATCAAGAGACCATTAATCTTAATATCCAAAGGTGTTGATTTGGGTGTATTGCCAAAAAAACACCAACGTTTGTACTAAATTTTCGAAGGTGAAGATAAGTCTAACATGAGCGAATGTAGATCAATTTCTCTACTTTGCGTTAATGGAAAAGTGTTTGAAAGGTGCATAAAAACAAGATTGGCCATTTTCCTAGAGACAAAACTGATATATAGACTTTACATAAAAGCATAAGAAAACAGCCATTGCAGCTACTAACCAATTATTTACAAAATGGATCACAAAATCATAAAATGGAAGGGGTCGTGAGGTTACCAAAATCAATGAATTTGGTATTTGACAAGGTACAATCCTCTCTCCAATCTTTATATGTAGTGTCTTTGTTTAAACTAGCTAAGGATAACATAAAATTTATTGGCTTTGCAGACGATGCAGCCATTTTGTATCTGGTAATAATTAGACAGAGGCGTCTCAAAGACTAAATTTACTGTTTGACAAATACTTTTAACATAACAAGCCGCGAATTGCGACCCTTGAGGTCCACACGGTCAACTTCCCAGTAATATCTAGATAAACATTAAAAATATTAAACAAAATAATAATTTTAAAAATATTACTACTTTAAATAATAATAATGAGAGGTATTCATAGCAGCAACAGGAATGAGTTAATATTAATCATATCATCTACGGAAGGTTTTTTTGGACTTCTATCATTTAAGCAGTTTTTTAATTAACACTAAAACACTGTAAAAACTATTAAAAATCTGCTCAAATTATGCAAATATTATAAAACTTCGATTGAATTTACAACAAATTCCTTAGAATAAAAGATATAAATTAATGTCATTCGTATGAACCCTCTATACATAATAACTTTGAATGATTTTTTATTTTTTATTTAGTTTTTTTTTATAGTCATGGATTATGGTTTTGCTGGTTTCTCTTCAAAAACTGATAAGAATGTATAAATTTTATAAAAATTTATTACTGTGCTGTGCAAATCAAGTTGAAAAATTATTTTTTATGAAAAAACCTTAAAACCATAAAAGCCTAATTTTTTGCATTTCTTTTATCAAATTAAAAAGGGGCTGAAACAATTTTCATGTAATGTTGAAAAAATTGCCACAATGTCAATACACGTCTATTGACACCTTAATGATGCAAATATTATATCTGGTTCGTGAGATATAGTGAATGATAAAAATGACCTTGGAAATCATGATGACTTTTAATTATTTTTTATTTGTAATTTAATTTTTTACGTAATCATGAGAAAAAGTTTTGAAATTGTTTCTACAAATATTGTTTGGAGTATACAAATTTTATAAACACTGATTACTATATTTCGCAAATCAGGTTATAAATTTATTGTTTATGAAAAAAAAATCTAATTTTTTGCACTTTATTCTCTTAAATTAAAAAAAACGGCTCCAACAGTTTTTATAAAAATATGATAGATTCACGCAAATGTTAATACGCGTCGATTGGCACCTTAACAATGCAAATCGTATGTTTGGTTCGTCAGATATAAAGCATGACAGAAATGGCCTTGAAGAACATGATGACTGTTAATGATTTTTTATTTTTTATTTGATTTTTTTTTGATCATGAGTAAAAAACTTTGATGTCATTTTCAATAGAACTGTTTGGAATATATCAATTTTATAAACATTGGTTACTGCGACTTGGAAATAAGGTTAAAAATTTATTGTTTTTGAAAAAAACCGTTATTTTTTGCACTTTTTTTACAAAAATTAAAAAACGGCTCCAAGAATTTTTTTAAAAACTTGATAGAATCACATAAATACGCGTCGATTGACACCTTGTTCAAGAAAATCGTACGTTCGGTTCGCGAGATATAACGCATGACAGAAATGACCTTCAAACGGGCAAAACAGCAAACCCCCCCGACCGAAGTTTTCCAAAAACTAATCAGCTCTTAAGATTGCAAAGACGCTTCGATTGACACCTCAACGAAGTCGATACGACTTTGTTTACGTGAGTTATCGTCGTAGAAAAAAGTGTCCACGAACGTACATATGTACGTACGTACATACACACACACACACACATACATCTCCCTTTCTAAAAACACTTTATATATACTCTATAGACCTCAAAACGTAAAGAAATGTTGAAAATTTCGATTTTCGAGGCGATTACAAGAACTTCCCATATACTGGGAAGTTAAAAAAACTTACACATTGACAATTTTGACGTACGTGACGAAAAACAATACTTACTGAAATTCAACATAATTTCAATACAAAATCACGAGACAAAAATATAACAACATTTGTACAAAAGTGCAACACATACATTGCACCTAGAATATTTTAATGAATTGCCCCAATACCTCAAAAATATGTCTATGGTGAACATTTTAAAACATAATTGAAAATTCAAGTCAGCAACTCAATTTGTGAGCAATTAACGAACTCGAGTATTACCATAAATATATGAAACAACTTAAGTAACAAGTACTATTATCATACGTATCATATTATTTAGTATTAATTTTGTTTATGTGTAGTTCTTTGCGTATTACTGAACCCTTCATTAGGAAGTGATGAGATGAAATCATACCCAATAGCAGTGAATTATCTGTAGATCAGTAGAAATGTAAATAACAAACCGCGAGGTGCAACCCTTTAGGTCCACGCAATCAACTTCCCAGTAATACACAGTAATAACAATGAAAATAATGCTACTTTAAACAATAATAATGATAGGTACTCATAAAAGTAATTGGAATGAGTTAATATTAATCGTATCATATAAGGGAGTGTTCATTGATAACGTAAGGATTTTCGTGGATGGGAGAGAGTGTGGTTTGATTGTATCTTTACGCGGATCAATCGGAGTGGGACAGGTTACAAAGTATGGCACAACAGAATCAAAAGGTAACAGTCGATTTGGTTGATGCCATACACTTCGCGCATTCTACGCATTATTTATAAAGCTACATAGTATTCATAAAAAAATCGAATGTACTTTGTTGCGGATCATTTTATTACACTTTTTATTTTCTATCAAACGTTAATCAATTTAAATTGCATCGTTACGCTGTCAAATAATCGCCATTGGCAGTACTAAAATCCAAATTACTAATCCACCACTCGCACTGTCTCTCTCGAGAGGTGAGAAACGCGTTTTTGTTTGTTTTAGTCGTGGTGAGTTGAGGTGATCGAGCGAGAAGCGGCTCTCTTTGGGTGCGGTCGCCCATCTGATTGGACAACTTAGCGGATTGCCATATATGGGCATAAATGTTCCGACTCGAGACGAGAGTGAAAGGTTGGAGGCACAGTATATAGAATAGACAGTAGGCAAACTCGGCCTTCGGGAGCAAATTTTACCCGAAGCATCTGCCGAATGCTCCCGAAAATTGTCGTATCTTATGTGCTGCCAGCTGTATAGAAAATAAAGCATTATGCCGGACTTTTTGAAAACTGTTAATCCAGAACCATATTAGAGGAAGACAGTGTTATGCGTGTTCAACAATATATATATATATATATATATATATATAGTAAATATATATATAGTAAAACCTGTCAATAACGGAGTCCCGTGGGGAATTTATGTTTTCCACTATTGACACGAATTTCTCTATTAACAGGTTCCATTATTGACAGGTATTTGAATCAAACCAAAGTGATTTTCCATTATTGAGAGTAAAATTGAATAAAAAACCAATGCATATATTTTCATGGCCATTTAATGAACAAATCAAGTGATATAATGAACGTGAAAAGGAAATATGTATTGAGATAAAACTATTTTTTGATAAATGAATGAAGGAAAAACTGAAAATGAAAAAAGCAGCGAATGACAAACATTATTATTTAAAGTAATCGGTAATCGAAGACTGTTTTGTTTTGCTTGCAATCAAATCATCCTGTACTGACTTGATGGATTCTACTATTTTATCGAGTAAAAATGTATTTTCAACATTTACGATGAAAGGTATTCGTCGATAATTTCTTTTTTGTCTTTAATAACCATGTACACAGCAGACTTGCCACATTTGTATTTTTCTTTCAAAACTTCGATTTCAAATTTTGGCTTCATGATTTTTTATCAAATTGTACTTTTGTTTTAACGTGAGACGTGAACGTTGGATTGGTTTATTATCCTCCTTTTTACGATTCATTTTCAATAGCGACGGAAAAATTTGAGAGTAATGAAGTTCTAATTGTGTGGTCAAAGTGTTTTTCGCTCAAGTGCAATTGACGAACTGAACAATCTATGGTCGCACACACAAAGAGAGTGCATAATTCATAGCTATCGAATCAGCAAAAAACTGAATTTCGATTTCTTAGAAGTTTTAATTACACGATGCTGTCCAAACAATAAAGAAGTCTAAACAATGACTCGAAGTGAGAAAGTAAACCATACATTTTTTTGCCATGACAAATTGCCCCACCAGAAACGATAAATTTTGCATTTTACGAAATGTTACATGAGCAAAATCCTGGCTCTGAAATGTAAACAGAACTAATAAGAAACAATACAAGATATCTGTCTTCTTACTGGCGCGGTTCGGCATGCCTAGGAAGCGTTGAATGTTTACACATATGGCAGGCAAATGGTGCGATCATTGCAATATGTAAATGGTGTGAATGTGTCTAGTTAGATATTTTGTTGTTGCTGTAGAAGATTAGAAAACACACTAATATGCACGCCTGTGCAATAAATAGATCATGTGTGGTCCTTTTCCCTTCTAACATTGTTGTTTGTTTAACGCCGCATGAAGAAGTGCACTTGTGTAAATAATAAACGTAGGACGCTTGGGCATGCGAGGATACGTGGATATGAAAGAATTCATGGCAGGCTAGTCTTGACCGAACGGCAGGCGCGTCAGCAAGTTGGCAAATTTTGTCGTGCAAAATATTCGTTTCGTAACAGAAATGAAAAAGTGATTTCGAAACGATTTTTATAATCATTGGTTGTGAAATTGGAAAAAATATAGTTTCAAATGGAAAAAAGACCAAAAATAAACGCAAAATTTTTTGTTTCCAAGAATTGTTTTCCACTATTCGGAGTTTCGATTTTCCGTTATTGACAGGTCAATTTGTATGGAAAAGCCCAAAGCCCAATGGCCAAATTTTTTTTCCACTATTGACACGAATTCAACTATTAACACGAATTCAACTATTAACACGAATTCAACTTTTAACAGGTTCCGTTATTGACAGGTTTTACTATATATATATATACATATATATATATATATATATATATATATATATATATATATATATATATATATGTATATATATATAAATATATATACAGGGTGTTTTGTATTCGGTGGCATAAAATGACACCACGTATTCTTTGAAGTGTCCCGTGAAAAAAATCGTATCGGAAGGGGGTGGTAAATCCGAAGGGGTCTCGAGATATAGGAGGGGGAAGTACCCCGCTTCATAACCACGACCTGGCACGTGTAAATCGTCATTACTTTTTTATTTTTATGTGTAGACTTTTGAAAAAGAATGCGTTCGATAGCCTGTCAATGTATCTTTTTAGAAATGTATTAACGAGTGCCCCCAATGCTGCCAGTTTTACACGAAAAAATGAGAAACTTAAAACACCCGGAAAAAAATTAGTAATTTTGACTTTCGGGACCGTGTTAAACGCTAAAGTGATGTCTTAACCTATAAAAATTATTATCTTGACAGAAAGCCTTACTTTCTGCTTGAATACTTTCGAAGAAAAAGGTTGCCAATTTTCCTTTGTTTCCTTCGAAAAATAGAAAATATATATATATATATATATATATATATATATATATATATATATATATACAGGGTTTCCAGAAATTGCCGCACAGGCTCCTCACCACGTGATTTTTTGGACAATTTTAAGCAAAAAATATTATGAAACTTTTTTTTCGATTTCTTAACCCTTTAGCTGCCACAGGCGTTTTAAAATTTTGAAAAAAATGCCGTTCTTCAATTAGTAAAAACGCAATATCTTCACAGTTATCAAAGATAAAACACTCAAACAAACAATAAAACGCAGATAATAGTTTTTCGCAACTATTTAAAGCTATTTTGTGAATATGAAGTGAGCATATTGGGAGCGACAGTTGTCGAAAGTCGAAGTAATGATTTTTTCTATACGAAAATTTTGCATTTTTTCCTTATTTTCCTTTAATTTTCAAGTTCATAATGCAAAATCTTTTTTCAAAAATCAAATCTCTGTTGTGTTGTTAAAAAGTTAGAACATCATTTTATCCTTATTTGCCAATTTCTAATAGTTACATGCCTGCAAATTCTAAAACAAAAATTCAAAAAAGTGCCTAATATGCCTACTAACAAAAACTGAGCAGGTAGAACCTTCTCAGACATCTGTGGTAAACGGTGTTTGGGATTAATTAGTGCTTGAGCTGATTATAAGCAGTCATAAAACCTTTGAAAATTAGTTTTCAAATAATTTGAAAGCATTTACATTCGGATATAATCAGTCAACACTTATGGGCTAGAAAATCCACATCCATAAATTAGGATGGGGCAACGCTTGGTCGTCATACGATGATAACAAGTAGAAAGCAGTATTTTACGAGACAAATACCTTTTTGAAGATTTATTTAACAGTTTTTATTGATTGGCTACTAAAGATCAAAATTGAAGTACTCAACCAATGAATACTTCGACATGATTCCCGAACTTTGAAAAAAAAATATTGTTTACAGACGAATGCCTCTTCATCCAGGAAGGAATATTCAACTGCCACAACTCCCATTGGTAGAGCGAAGCCAATCCGTATATGGTACGTGAAGGACATCACCAAGTTCGATGGAGACTTAACGTTTGGGCAGGTATTATTGGAGATCAACTTATAAGGCCATATATTCTCCCGGACCGCTTAACTGGCCAAGGCTACAAACATTTTTTGGAGAATGTATTACCAACATTATTGGAGAACCTACCACTTTCAAGGAGAAGGAGGATGTGGTTTCAACATGATGGGGCACCTCCACATAATTTCGGAGAGGTTACAACTTTGCTGCACCAAGAATTCCAGGATCGCTGGCTAGGGCGTTATGGTCCCGTGCGGTGGCCTGCAAGATCTCCGAATTTAAACCCGTTAGATTATTTTCTGTGGGGACATTTAAAAGAAATTGTTTACAAGGAAGCTCCTGACACCTTGGAGCAACTTTCTTCGAAAATTACCAATGCCGCCGCTGAAAT